>JAYEVJ010000093.1:765000-1033172 GCA_036346265.1 Melocanna baccifera
GTTTCCCGGTGCTTGCAACATTCTTGACTTGTACTTGATGAGCTTGGACTTGAGTCTTTCCTACACCGTCACCGGCTCTAGCTCGTTCTTCGATATTTATAGCTGCTGACAGCTCATTGAGTGTCAAGCGCTCCTTCATATGTCGTCGAGCAGTCACGAAGTCACGCCATGATGGTGGTAACTTGGCCAGAATGACATTCACTCGAAACTTTTCCGATAGAGCACAGTCGTACTGACTTAAGTCACGTACATGGAGTTGAAGCTCATGGAGCTGCTCCATCACCGACCGTCCTTCGACCATTTTATAGTTCAAGTAGTTCGCAGTCACGAACGACTCATTTCCATTGTCTCCTTCGGAGTATTTCTCTTCAAGTTCGTCCCACAGAAGCTTAGCGTTTGTGAAGTTGACATATACGTTGAACAGCCGGTTGGACAAGATGGCTAATAGACGGGCTAAGACCGAGTTATTTGCATCCTCCCACCGCATCATTTCAGGGATCTCCAACGGAAACGCCGGAGGATTTGAAATGACCCAAAAGAGTTTAAGATCAGTCAGCCATAATTTTGTCTTAGCCTGCCACCGCTTGAAGTACGCACCGTCGAAAACTTCCGGCTTAACGACATCGGATGAAGCAATTACTTTGAAGATAGGTTTTCTGGATTGTTGTAATATTTGCGGTACAAGCAATAGTATAAATATAATTCCAATATAATTATAAGCACACAAGAATGACATCAATTCATAAATAAATGACATAGCAAGTATGAAACCATATGAATTGAACATATCATCCATGGCATAACACATATTCATCAAAAGAGATGATAAACTTGTAAGTATGAATATGTATGACAATGTGAAAAGCATGCACCAATTAATACTTGTAATAAGCTCAAGTTTAATTGATTATTGGTGTTCTCAGTTTGTAGGGTTACACAAGTCTAAAACTTGGCCGTCTCGCTACTTAATGTCATATACTCTTCACTGATTGGTTATGCCACACAAGATTTCAATCTTTGAGCTCTAAAACTAATTCAACTCATTCAAAGTTCAGAATATATTTATCATATAAGCATTCGGACAACGACAATATAGTCAAGTGAATGACCCGTTAAAGCAAATCTAATCTCATTCAAACTTGATTTCTCACAAGTGAATTAATATCCAAATTACCAAGCTTTGTGATCTTATAATGAGATTTTGCTATAATCTAATTACACTGAACGAACACCATATGAACAATATATCTCTACTTTAAAGATTACCTTCAAAGTACACAAGTTAATTTCAACAAGAGAGGTAAACAGACTAGAGCTCAAAAGATCAAACAACCAATCTCAAGTACATGACATATAACATCACGAACAACTTTAAGCCCACTATGCTTCGCAATTTCTCAGATATATCACAAACTGTAAATTGCAAGAGTTGAACCGAAAACTCACAAACATGTGATATTCGAAATCACCAGAAGGTCACAGGCTAGGCGTGCTCGTGAGCACTGTCCCAGAAAACCTATTGCCCCTCAACACCACCGTGAGAGAGAGAGAGCAATAGGCACGGAGATACAAAGCCCATCTTTGCCTTCACGAATCAGCAAAGTCGAGGTACAGGGAGTATGCCGCACAAGCACAGGGGAGGAGCTGGCCAAGCGCCTCGCCGACGAGCACCAGGGAACCAAGTCGGCCACTGGATCCAAATGACCACAGAGAGTCAAGCACACCACAAGCAGTAGAGGAACTCAAGAGAGGAGAGGTGGAGCACACTTGCCTGCGGGGTTCATCTCAAGGAGGAGCAATCCCCTACTAATACCAAAGAGGAGAAGAGGAGGAGAGCCCTCTGCGCAGGCGCCCCAACGGCTAGGACCATGTCCCACGGTCCAACGCCGCTCCTCCCTCCCCGCTAAGCATGCTCAAGCCAGCCCCGTGCACTGAGAAACCGGATCGGGGAAGACTAGGCCGCACGAGGAGACCGGGCCGCAGGGGCGAGTGGGAGAACCGGGCCACCAGGTGGGGCCAGCTGCGAGACACACCAGCACTGGGTGAGCCGCCGCCGCCGCCGGATGCGCTGCTGTCGCCGCCGGCCATTCCGCATGCGCCGCCGCTCCTCCTAACCCTCCTGTGCGCTCGGGTAAAAAATGAGAGGAGCAGAGTCCCTCTCCTTATCCTCTCTCTGGCCCACCGACAGGTGGGCCCCCTTTTTTCTTTTCTTTTAGCAATATGGGAAATTCCCATTATGCCCTTAGGCATACAACACTCAAGTCTTTTTATCGTATTATTATAGCATAGCGACCCCAATACACCGCTTACTATTGATTTGAGGAGGTATCATGTTACTTGAAACAACTTAACCAAATTTGAGGAGGTAGCAGAAATTTGCGGCCGAACAACTTTCTCCAGATTTTGATAATAAATTGCATAATTTTGACATTTCGGGCTTTACTGCAACCCTCATTTCTTCCATTCATTGATCTCATGTCTATCTTTGGTAATTTCATTTTCCCCCTGCAGGTTATAATGTTGAGAAGATTCAGTACAAGAATGTGGTATTTACCGTGTGGGATGCTGGCAGAAAAGAAAAGCTCAGGCCATTATAGATTAAACTTTATTAGTGAGGTATTTTTCAATGCTCTACCGTTATCTACACATGTTTGCATGTGAATTGTAGTTTTTCAATGCTCTACCGTTATCTACACATGTTTGCATACGAATTGTAGTTGCTTCTATTTGGTATCCTATACTCTTATTAGTGCGATTACAATGTAGTTTGATCATGGATTATTTTGCTTTTAGGTAATATTGTTTGCTTTACACTTGTGAGTCTGTCCTAGCTACATTTTAGTCGTAGGTCCGTCACTGTCCTAACTCCCAAAGTGTACGAATGTTGTACACTCATTTTCCTTGAAATATTATAGAGCATTGCTAGTGTCTGTACGTCCGATGGGTGTATTCCCATCGGACGCTCGGATGCAACATTTGCAGATAATGCATGCAACAATTTTTATCACTACATGCAGCAAAATATTTTACCAAAAATCCCGATGTTGCACTAGTTGATGATTGTTGCATACATGAAATTAAAATGTTGCAACAAAGCAACAATTACCTCCCATGGTAGACGGTGACGAGGCCTCGGATCCACCTTCTGACGAGGCCATTGACCATGATGACGAGGTGCTCAGGGAATCCCCTACCGTGGGCCACCTCCGCCTCGGCCTGGGTGCTCCACATGTCCTCCCCTCCGCTGCACATTGGCTCCTCCTCCACCCTTGGCCGAAGGCAAGCCATCCAACACCCGTCGTCGCTCCTCGCAGTGGCCGGGGAGTGGAGCCCAGGCGAAGCTGCGCCTCGGTGCGCGGCCATCGGGACTGGGCCCAGGGGTTGGAATGGTGGCACAACCCATCATGGCGGCGCCGGCGGCCATCATTTGGCTACTTCGGTGGGAAGGTGGGGGTTGAGAGAATGTGGTGCTGAGGACTGAGCAAGAAGCTTTGGGAGGAGCAGGGAAGACTGAGAGTAATACTGGAGTGGTTGAAATGGCCATGGGACGGATCGTGCGAACAGTGTGCTCCGCACTGGATCTATTTGGGTGGGCTGAGCAAAACACTTGAGCTCAGGGGCTGTGGGCTTCAAGCCAGCCTCCGATACTAGCGGACGTTTGGTTCGTAGAAAATCCCAATATTACATCTGGCCAGCATGATGGTACAACTTGGTCGAGTGAATAAGTATGGTGCTCTCAACGCCTCAAATGTGCTCCGCAAAATTCCATCCATTTGGAGTTGGCAGCGTCGCCGCAGACGAGTAGTAGAAAAAGAATACGGAATGGGATTGCGATGTATGTTGTGTTGCACATTGAGTGAGTGAATCCAGCCAGAATCGCAACGCTCCCCGCCACCAACTCCTCCCCTCCCCAGTCCGCGTGCCACTCCACCAGCCCCTTCGCCTCATCCCCGTCCCTTGGGGGTAGGAGTGAAAACGGATCGGATACGGACGGATAATGCCTCTACCATATTTGTTTTCATATTTTTTTTCGGATACGGATACGAATACGGATAACTCGAATACGAATACAAATACGAATAATATCGAATACAGATACGGATCGAATACGAATTGAAACGAATACGGTTACGAATATTTATCGGAACACAAAAACCCCTTAAACTATACATCCAAAATTAACAAAAATACATAAATAGTTTGTAACATCTTGATTTTCTGGAGTTTATAAAGCCCTATTTTTAAAAATAAATTTTCTGGAATTAAATCAAGCTTAAAATAAATTTTTATAATTTAAAATAATTTAATATGATTAAATTAAACTTTAACATAAGCTGAAAATATTTTATTTGTGTTCCTCAGGTCTTAAGGATTTTTCTGATATTTTTGGTGAATTTTTTAGATTTAATTGCTATTTTCTAGAGCCTTTTGGATTTTATTCGGATTTTTTTTCTCGAAAACGCAGGAGAGCTGCGCATCAATATATTAAGAAGAGAGAAAAAAAGGGAAAGAACCCAAACAACAAGACAAACACACACACACTCTAAACACACACAGAAAACCCACAAAGCTCTAAACACACACACTCTGCTGCTGCGACTAGGAACTAACGCGCCAAACAAAAAGATCACGACCAAGGAAGACTGGCGCTAACCACCGGGCGAGGGCATCCAAGAGGATAATCCTCGAGCCCCGCCAAAGACCACGACCTTCTATCATCTTGAGAAGCAGCAAGTGCACTCAGAACACTTGGGGCTGCTCCATCAAAACGCATTTGTTGCGGTGTGTCCATAAGGTCCAAGCTCCGGGATTATGAGAGAGTTGATTCCTTTCCTTAGCAAATCACTAGCAGCATTGCTCACCTTCTCCCACCAAAATGAAAGGATGTTTACGTGGGTTGCGGAGAAAAGTCTTGGAGTCCAATTCGAGAGAAGAAACGGAACCAAAACTCTCTTGCAAAGACACACTTTGGACAAGGAGGTGATCAATAGTTTCCGCAGCCTTGGTCACACAAAGAACGAGTGCTCGGGATGAGGAGCCTACGGCGTGTAAGGCGATCCGCAGTCCAACATCGGTTGTGAGCCACCAACCAAACAAAGAAGCGACATTTGGGCGGTGCCCAAGTCTTCCAAACTCTTTCACAAGGCTCAAAAGAAGTAGAGCCCACAAAAAATCCCTTGTATGCGGTTTTGGTGAATCGCCCATCGATGAGAACCGCCAGAAATGTCTATCTTCAACATCTGGTTGCAAATAGAAATCCGATAGGACGTCCCACAGGTGGAGAAAATCCACAATTACACCAACAGTGAGAGCCCCTTTTATGTCAGAGATCCAGGTCTGGTTGGTGACGGCATCCTGGACGGATCGTTGTTTGATCCTCCTTTTAGGAATGACGGCAAAAAGACGAGGCGTAAGATCTGCAATGCATTGGCCATGAAGCCAGCAGTGCGCCTGAAAAGAGTTTTGTTCCATCCCCAACCGGAATAAGCGACCATTGCGAAGAAGGCTCGACTTGCTCTGGGACATGGATTGGAAGATTAGCCCATGGACGATGCGGCTGCTTTTTGTAACTGGACCCATCTCATTCGCAGAGCCCAGAGAGATTTAAGATCTGAAATTCCTAAACCTCCAAGCTCTACAGAAGACATACCTTACCCCAAGCCACTAGACGGTGCCCACCTTTTGCATCTTTGCGGCCTCTCCAAAGGAACCCACGCCTAATTTTATCCACTGCTTTAATAGCCCAAGGAGGAAAATCAAAAGCCATAACTAGATAGATGAGCATACCAGTGAGCACAAACTGAACTTGAATCTTTCTTCCGACCTTGGTCAACAAATCCGCTTTCCAGCCAGGAAGTTGATCCGCAATGCGGTCAATAATGGGTTGAATTTGTTCCTTGGTGAGCTTCTTCAAAGAGAGAGAGGCAATCCCAAATATTACATGGGAAGTCTGTGAGTGCACAAGGCAGCAGGTTTTGCACTGCTGCAAGCTCCGCATCACCACATCTGATGGGCAACACATTGCTCTTTTGCAAGTTTAGAAAATGAGAAGATTCTAAAAAATCCGGATATCCGGTTTCGTTTTATCCGGATTATCCGTATCCGTATCCGTATTCGACGGATACTAGGCTTACCGTATTCGTATCCGTATCCGATAAAAAAAATCCGTATCCGTATCCGATCCGAGAATTATCCGAAAAAAATTCGATCCGACACAATCCGTATCCGTTTTCATCCGAATGGAAACTATCCGATCCGTTTTCACCCTACTTGGGGGCTTCGAGACACCGCACGCTGTCCGGCACCGGCGCCGCACGCCAGCGGCAGAACTGGACCGACGGCCAGTTCCCGCCCGCGCCCTCCACCCCCATGTCCACCGATGACATCCCGCTGTCCTCCGAGGCCGGGACGAAGATACCCCCGAGACTGACGGCGGCAGCGCCGGCGCCGACGCCACCCTGGTCTCGTCTGGGACACAAACATCAGCGGGCAGGACGTCAACGCCGCCATCCTGCGCTTCCTGCGACACTTTCGTGACCCGCATAATGCGGGCTGTGTTGACCCGGTCATGGACGAGGGCAAGTACATGCACGTCATCCACCGCATCCTTGAGCTCGAGGGCGGGGAGTCGCTCGACGTCTTCGACCACGACCCGGACCTCTACGGCAAGATGGCCCACTACCCGCTCGAGGTGCTCGCCATCTTCGACATCGTGCTCATGGACCTCATGGCGCGCATCGAGCCGCTGTTCGAGAAGCACTTCCAGACCAAGATCTACAACCTCAAGTCGTCGATTTGCTTGAGGAATCTGAACCCGTCGGGTGATTGTTGCTATTCAACTTCTTGCGGTTGCCCATTGTTTGATCTGATGTGTGATTTGCATTTTGTTGTAGTCTTGTAGATATTGAGAAGATGGTGTTGATCAGGGGTATGATAATTCCGTGCAGCTCAGTCATACCGGAGCTGAAGGGGGCTGTGTTCCGCTGCCTTGTTTGCGGCTTCTACTCGGAGCCTGTCATGGTTGATAAGGTATAATACTAGCTTGTGGTCAAGTTTGTAGTGAATTTAATAATTGTTCCTTCGATGTTGACAAATTGTTGTGAACATAAAAGTGTGTAATTCACTTGCCGTCCTCATATGTTGTCGTGAATATAAATCTCTGTTCTCTCTGATACTCTTTAAACTTTGCTACCCAACTTTGGGATAAAGATGATACTTCAATTTAGCTTTCTCTGCTAGTTTTCCTTTTTACAGGAAATACTTGGTGAAATACCGCATTTTGTAAGATTTTCTTTTCCATGCCACGGTAGCTGCTGTGGAAATGTACAGGGATACTTTATTATCCTTATTTAACTCATAACTCATAATTACTATAGGTCTATCTATTCATTTTTTTTATCATGAAACTAATGTCACTGTATTACTTTCTTAGGGAGAGTAACTGAGCCGCACATATGTCAGAAAGAACAATGTAAAGCCATAAATTCTATGACGCTAGTGCATAACCGATGGAGGTAGTTATGCTCTCCTTGCAGTCCCTTTGGTCTTGACATTATGCTTAACAGATTCATAGACCTGACTTTTGGATGGAACTTTTTTTTTTCACAACTAGATTTGCAGACAAACAGATCATAAAGTTGCAGGAAACACCAGATGAGATTCCAGAAGGTGGCACTCATACAGTTAGTGTCTTGAGATGCACGATAAGCTTGTTGACGCTGGAAAACCTGGAGACAGGGTGGAGGTTAGGAGTGGAACTTTGCTAAGTGATTAGTGCTGTAAAATATCTTGGCATGTGGTTTTGTTGGAAATTGTTAACTTTTCCATTTGCTTCTATGATAGATCACTGGGATATACAGAGCCATGAGTATCAGAATTGGACCTACTCAAAGGATAGTGAAGTCGATATTCAAGGTAGAGGATTTAGAATGTTATCCTATTTGTTATCTATGATTTCTTTATCAGCAAAAATGTTTTAAATGTTTTACTGAAGTATTGTCAACAATTTCCTTCTTCAATCAGACATACATTGATTGCCTTCACATAAAGAAGACAGACAAGTCTAGGCTTCATGTTGAGGACTCCATAGGTACTGATAACCACCAATGCTAGCAAGTCTTCTGAAGATGACTTTCTCAGAGATAAGGTCTATGTCAGTCTCCTTGCCTCTCTGGGATATGACATTATGTGGAAATTTTGTTAATACTCTTCTTTTCTGAGTTGCAGGTTGAGAAACTAAAAGAAGTTTCAAAGTTGCCTACTTGCCTAGATCATTGGCTCCAAACATATGGGAGCTGGATGATGTTAAGAGGGGCCTCCTTTGCCAGGTAAGTTCAATGTAATATTTCGCTGTCCGTTTGAAAGTTGGTGTAATAGCTAAACGTTACATGCTGTAAACTGTTCTCTGTCCAGCTTTTTGGTGGCAATCCTTTGAGGCTTCCATCTGGGGCTAGCTTCCGAGGTGACATCAATATTTTTCTTGTTGGTGATCCTGGAACAAGTAAATCCCAGCTTCTCCAGTACATGCATAAACTGTCTCGTGGTAGTTACACAAGTGGCAGAGGAATTTCAGCAGTTGGCCTTACTGCTTATGTTACCAAGGATCCTGAGACTGGTGAAACTGTAAGTTTACCTTGAATCCCTTCTTTTTCACAATAATTCTTTGGTACCTTTTTGTATGTAACTTATTTGCTCTGATGGCTTTAACCATGCCATGGTACCTTTTAGGTTCTCAAGAGTGGAGCACTTGTTTTGAGTGACAAGTGTTTGCTGTATCGATGAGTTCGATAAGATGTCTGATAATGCCCGAAGCATGTTACATGAGGTCTGTCTCTTATTGAAATGTTTCACTGCAATTTTGTATATCAAGATATGATTATCCATGTAGTGCTCAAATCCCACTGAATCACGTTACAATCCAAGGCTTTCTGTGATTGACAATACCCACCTTCCTCCAACACTGCTTTCAAGGTAAGAGCATGGCTGCATGCTATGCAACGTGAACCAACAATTTAGAAGTGTTTTAACCCGTCACATTTTTCAATATGCAGGTTTGACCTGATTTATCTCATCTTGGATAAAGCAGATGAGCAAACTGAGAGACGCCTGGCTAAGCAGGGGGCGGAGACCCCCCCCCCCGGGGGTGGGGGGCACGGGCCTCCCCTCCCCAATATTTCTATTTCCCTTGATTAGCTATTAAGTATTTTAGTAATTATCTCGTAAAGTATTCATTTAGCTCCCCTCATGAGTAAGCAAAGTTCACTTTTGATTAAATTATTGACATTTATGATCATGGTAGGCATAGAGCCAAATTTAAATTAATAGAAATGTAACTTTCTTTTGTATTGTTATATTATATTTTTATGTGATTGTCACTTTCTTAGCAAAAAAATTATCTGTGTGGCCCTCTTATGTCTGAATTCTGGCTCTGCCCTATGGCTAAAACATATTGTTTCATTGCATTTTGAGAATCCAAATGTAAAACACATCTCAGATTTTATACCCAAAGCTTTTATCATTTTCGCCTGTTTGATAGAATTTATGTAGGATCGAAAGGTAACAAAGGGGATGAATGGTGCCAACTAAAATTTTCTTGGATCCTTTTTTCGAAAGAGTTACTGAGAATCAAATATGAATCCAAAAACCCAAAGTAAATCACTCAAGAATACAATCTTGAAGAACTTAGTTCCTAGAGGTTTGACCTCCAACTAAAGGGTGGTCTGATCGCCAACCAAGAGACGGTTTGACCTCTCTGGGACGGTCTGACATCTGTTATAGCGGTCAGACCGCTATGAACAGTGGTTTCAGGTAAATGAACAGTAAAATCAGCACGGTTGCGAAACTTCAAATCTATGTAACTTTTGATTAGATGATCCAAAAACCACCTTTCGAAATCATCTTTAACATTTTCCGCTTTCTCATGCCATGCTTGAGCTCACTCTCTCACCTGACATCTTCAATTGTTCTGAGCATTGTCTCCTTCATGAACATAGCTCTAATCCTCACCGTTGACCACAGTTAACTCGAAATCATACACATTTAAAGGCAAAGAAATCGTTTTCGGATACGAGTTTTTCACAACTTAATCCACGTTAACTGTTACATAGCTCATGCAATATATAATCACTGTCCTTAGTCACTTAAATCCATTCCTCCACTCAAAAATCAAAATCCAAAAATCTGGCCGAAATACCGGTCAGACCGGTACTACCATCCGGTCCAACCGGTACCACTGAACGGTTAAACCGCCGAAGAAACACAGCAGCACTCGGCAACATTGATTAATGAACAAAATGATTGAACAAGTTGGCTTACGTCACACCTTGCATGGCATTAATTGATGGCAGCATCATTTCTCAACTACCGGAGCATACTTGGTTGATACAAAGCAAGTACACTCATTTTATTAATCCAGAAGCCATGCATGCACTACATTCAGCATAAGAAACTAGCAGTGAACAGCATAGAGCTCATCCATACGAGGACACCTTTTTTTAAAACCTGTTACGATAATTTGCAATCCCAAAATATCAACTCTCTCAAATTGCAATGGTTCATTACAACATATTGCAGGACTCTTTTACATGGTTCTTCAATATATAGCAATGCAAGAATTTAACAAATTATAACAATGTTCTTAGCTTGGCCTGTTTCTTATTAGTTGTGCATTCATGGCATGCTGCTATGCAGTTACACAGGAGCTCCAGGTCTTGGATTTGCCCACGTTGGTTGCGTATATAACCTATGCAAGGAAGTACATTCAGCCACAGTTATCTGATGAAGCTGCAGAAGAATTGACTCGTGGCTATGTTGAGATGAGGAAAAGAGGGAACAACCCTGGGAGCAGAAAGAAGGTAGTGTAGCTGTCTTACCGTGCTCTTATGCCTTTGAATGGTAATAAGCCACTAATGCTTTTCTGCCTGGTGGATAGGTCATAACTGCAACGGCTAGACAAATAGAGAGCTTGATTCGTCTCAGTGAAGCACTGGCCCGAATGCGATTCTCAGAAGTGGTAATTATTTTTCCTGATTTGTGGTTACTGATTATTGTTTAGCTTAATAGCATTTTCATCGTATTATTTAGTTCAGGACTGATAATTTCGCTCTTGCTGCCTACAGGTACAAGTGCGAGATGTTGTAGAGGCCTTTAGGCTTGAAGTTGCCATGCAGCAATCCGCAACGGATCACGCAACTGGTCAGTTAACTTGCTTGACCCATTCTTCATGCACTTTTTTCTTGTAACCATTACTTCTAGTCCTAATGTTATTTTTATCAATCACAAAAGGGACGATTGATATGGATCTAATCATGACGGGTATATCTGCAAGCGAAAGGCAGAGGCGAGATAATCTTGTTGCAGCAACCCGAAAACTTGTCCTGGAGAAAATGCAGCTTGGAGGGCCCTCAATGCGTATGATTGAGGTAAAGAAACCTTATCTTTTCGTCCCTGATCCTCTGCTATCATCAGTAGTTGCCTCAGCAGTGAGCTAAGTGTTCTCTTTGTTTCGTTGCGCAGTTGCTGGAAGAACTGAGGACACAGGGCTCTATGGAAGTTCATCTGCATGATGTAAGTTAAAACCTGTAGTTTTTGCTGTACATATCTTGATTTGGTGGCCTGACATGTGCTGATGCGTGCCTGGAAATCTTCACAGCTCCGCAGCGCTCTCGGCACTCTGATGACTGAGGGTGCCGTAGTGATCCATGGAGATAGTGTCAAGAGGATTTGATGTGTTATTATGTATGACTGCCATGTCCTTGACCTGACCTCTCCCTGCAAGGATAGCGAAGATTTGTTCTACTGTAGAGCTCAGAACAGTGGAGAGTAGGGGTGTAAATGGAGCGGATATTTCCCGACCGACCGTCCATCCGTTTTAATTCGGATATAATTCGGAGTATATTTTCGGATATTCGAAGGTTTTGCCAGATACGGAAACAGCACGAACCTCCCAAACTAGTGGCATGATAGTGAAGGTATCAAGTACATGTAAATCGGCGACATCAGTAAACAAGTATCAAAAGAGATGCAATGTCGAGACCTAAATCTGTAAATCCGGACTCTGTGTATACTGTGCTAGTCTAGAATCACGCTAGCGCACATAGTGTAAACATAGATAAAATATCAACCACAATCACGATTAATAAAGAAATAAACTTAAATATTAATAATTATCAGAGTACGATCTTTTGGCTAAATTTACAAAAATAGTCTTAAGGGTTTAAGAAACTAGCAGCGAAAAACAGAAATAAATATGGTAACCATTCGACACGCTTATAGACAATCGACTGGGGAGCGAAGTTCTAATCCGTGAAATCGTCGAAGTATCCTCCTTCTGGTAATGCCTGAGGCGGTGTGTGGCGGCCTACGGCTCGGTGTGGTGGCGCATGGGGCCGGGTGGCCGGCCCGTGCGAGAGGCACCAGCGGCAGGCGCTGAGCCGCGCGCGAAGACGAGGCGGCGCGCCGCGGCGATGGGGCCCGGCCAGCGTGCGGCTCCAATGGCGGCGCTGGCAGCGTGGGGCGGCGGCCCGACCCGGCGGCGGCGGCAGTGGCGATGGGAGTTAGGGAAACCCTAACCCTAACTCCCCCTTTTATAGTGTTGCCCATAAATGGGCTTTTGGCCCATTAAGCCCCACCTCCCCACATAGGCCTAAAGGCTGTACGGGCCCTGGCCCAAGTTTTGTTATTTTTGCACATTACCTCCATATTTCATGAAAATTGTGTTTTTCCTATTGTAGTTTCGCAGTATAGTCCCTGTGCTTCTTTATATTTGTACCCGTCCGTTTGTACTTTTATAAATAAGCATTTCAGTCCCTACAGGACCTGAAAAATATGTAAAATTTTACATAAATGTGCATCCACATTTATATAATTTTTACATATGTGGGATTATTATTTTATTGCAACTTATCTACATTATGACTTGCGAACATATTTACATTTCGCAAATTTCAAATACAGTTGATATTTCATAAGTACCATTGTACTTAATTTAGCAAATATTTTATTATTCTTTTATTATTATTATGAATGCATACCTACAACACATACCATGATTACAATTTATGGCACTTTGCTATATTTATTTATACGCTCTGCCATACAATAAATTGGTGTTCACCACCAATATTGTAATTACACGGTATTATAAATATAGCCACATGTTATATTTAATTTAGGTATAAATATTCATTCGGATTACAATAGTCATATTGTTTTTCGCAAATTTCGCATTTATTACACCATTACCATACATATTAATTTACCTCATGTAAATTAATCATTTTATGGTGTACTTTTCATGTAGGCTTTAAATAGCTACCAAAGAATTTGAGCCCCTCGCTCTCGATGGTATCAACTACCCTACATGGGCTATGGACCTAAAAATCAACCTCACCACACGTGGGTTGCAAATGGTGATATTTGATCCTCCAGTTGATCAAATCCCACCGGATATTGTAAAATATTTCGTTTTGAGCATAATACGGAATCATATACATCCGGATTTGAAGGCTGAATATCTGTATGAGGAAAATCCACTCACTTTATGGTTAGCTCTCAAAAATAGATATGAACAGCTGAAAGCTGTTATTTTACCTGAGGCTAATCATGAATGGGCACATCTTAGATTCCAAGACTTTAAAACAGTTGGAGCCTATAACCATGCTCTTCATGCTATTTGCTCCAAGTTGCGATTTTGTGAAAAGAAACCAACGGATGCGGACAAAATAGAGAAGACTCTTTCTACTATGCTTCCATCTGACAGGGTCCTACAGCAGCAATGGCGTGCTGCAAATTACCAAATTTATTCTAATCTAATGCATACTATACTTCAGGCTGAGAAGCACGCTGAACTTCTTTTAAAGAACAATCAGCAACGTCTCATTGGGGCTGCTCCACTTCCTGAAGTTCATGCTAATTAGAATAACATTAAGTTCTGTGGTTCAAAAGACCACTCAAAGAACTTCAAAGGTAAAAACAAACGCAACACGAAGCAAAAGCATGGTGGATTCAAGAAGGTTAAAGGCAATTTTGGTAAGCAAGTTGACAAAACTGAAATTTTTCAAAAATGTGGTTGCTACAACCATCCTACCAAGAAATGCCGCACCCCAAAGCACCTTGTGAACCTCTACCTCCAGTCTCGGACTCAAGGCAAGCATGCTCAAGAGAAGAGATTTGAAGCGCACTTCAATCTCACATGCAACAATAATGAAGCTGGATGCTCTCAAAAGTTCATTCAAGAACTCAAGGACACATGTACTTCTCCAAAGAAGGATGATCTCATGAGCACCGAGGATACACTTGAAGAATTTACTTCTCAAGACATGTTTGGAGATCTTGTTTAGACTCCTATTGCCACAGCTTCTAAGTATTACAGTGTTGTAATATGAATAATGTTATCATCTATATTGTAAGCTTGCATGCTACAATCATTTATCGAACATATTCGGTATTGTAACTAAGTTTGTATGTATTCTATATATACCACCATGAGAATTTCATTCAATTCTTCTTTTGTGTATATGGATTTTTGGAGTCAATCAAATAGAGGAGGAATTATGCCTTGTGGATAGTGGCACCACAAACTCTATACTTAGGGACACAAAATATTTTCTAACTCTCACTAGAAGGAAAGGAAATATTTTAACCATTGCTGGACGCGATGCAATGATAGTAGGTTCTGTTCGTGCCTCTATCACTCTCCCTATGGGTACACAGTTAGAAATTGAGGATGTACTCTTGTATCCTGATTCAACACGTACTCTACTCAGTTATAAAGATATCCGTCAGAATGGTTTCCATATTGAAACCCAAAATGACAACTGTTGTAGGGTGGCCCCCACCTTAACCCAGCTAGCCTGTATCGATAGGTTGCGAAGATATCGAGGAATCCTTATAGCCTCTGTGTAAAGTACATATATATACCATTCTTGGGCAGACCAAGGGGGGATTGGCTCACCTAACTCCCCACTACCATACCTCTCTCTCTGTTTGGTCTGTAACCACAACAGTTGGCGCCGTCCGTGGGCGCGAACGCGAGCGAAGCCTCAGGGATGGCACCGGAAAAAGCTTCATCATCGACGACGACAAAGGAGGGAGCCGCGATGGGGCCCAGCGTCGGCGCCGGGCCTTGGTGTGGCGCCGCGGGCAAGGTAACGATTCGTGGCGACCTCCTACCCCGCCATCGTCGACGCGGCGGTCGGCTCCTACCCCGCCATCGTCGACGCGGCGGTCGGTTCCTACCCCGCCATCGTCGACGCGGCGGTCGGCTCCTACCCCGCCATCGTCGACGCGCGGTCGGTTCCTACCGCCATCGCCGACGGCGGCGGTCGGCTCCTATCCGCCATCGTCGGCGCGCGGTCGCTCCAACCCCGCCATCGTCGACGCGGCGGTCGGCTCCTACCCCGCCATCGTCGACGCGGCGGTCGACTCCTACCCCGCCATCGTCGACGCGGCGGTGGCCGCCTCAGCCGCACGGGTCAGGGCCAATGCCCTGTTGCCGGCGCGAGTTGGCAGATCTTCGTGCAACCGTGTGGGCCATGCAAGAAGAACCGAGCCCGCCCAACCTGAGAACTATAGCACCGAGGAACCGTTCGCAGCTGCCGCACCGCGTGCCCTGCAGGTTCAAGTTATCAGCGTCATCTCGGGGTTTCTCGGTGGGGACCTCGCAGCTGTTCACGACCTGTGCAGCCCAGGGTGAGGTCACTTTTGCGCCTGCGGACGCCTGGGGCGTGGAGTTTCCCCATCACGACCCTCTGCTCATCCGCGTGGGCATCGAGGGGTGCGAGGTCAGGCGCGTCCTTATTGATGGAGGTAGCTCGGCGAATGTGCTTTTCGCGGAGGTTCTCGGCCGCATGGGGATTCTCGCACCATCTGCGGCCATCGAGGACCTCGTTATGCGGCCGGGGCGGCAACTAGCCCCCGTGGGCCAAATATGTCTCCGAGTTTCCTTTTCTCAAGGCAACAACATCAGGAGCGAGGACGCCATATTCGATGTCGCGGACACCCCAAGCCCGTACAACGCCATTCTAGGCCGCCCCGCCCTTGTCTCCTTTGGAGCGGTCCCGCACTATGGCTTCTTGTGTTTGAAGCTCCTGGGCCCGCAGGGCGTCATCACCGTCCATGGTAGTTAGGACCTCGCCCGACGCTTGGAGCTTACGAGCCCCTGCCACAGGGTGCATATGCTCGCCGGCAAGCTCAAGGCGGCCACCCCATCCGCCCCGGGATGGACCCGTAAGCCTCGATCGGAAGGCGGCATCAAAAGGGTCCCCCTCCGGATCGACGGCCACGCCGCCTCGTCGGCGAAAGCCTCCTTCGAGGTGGTGGAGCAGCAATTGCCGGTCCTCCGGAACAACGTCGATATCTTCGCATGGTCCCCGGAGGACATCAAGGGAGTGCACCGCTCTCTCATTGAGCACGCCTTGGCGGTCCGTTCGGACGCTAATCCGGTCAGGCAAAGGCTTCGGCGTATGTCTGCCGACCGGCAACAAGCGGCCAAGGTGGAAGTAGCGAAGCTCATGCAGGCAGGGGTCATTCGCGAGGTCCAGCACCCAGAGTGGTTGGCCAACCCGGTATTGGTCAAGAAAGCCAGTGGTGCCTGGCGCATGTGCATCGACTTCACCGCCCTCAACAAGGCGTGCCCGAAGGATGACTACCCCCTACCGCGCGTCGACCAACTGGTCGACGCCACCGCCGGCTGTGAACTCATGAGCTTTCTGGACGCCTACTCCGGATATCACCAAATTCACATGGCCAAGGACGATGAAGAAAAAACCAGCTTCATCACCCTGATAGGAACATACTGCTTTGTCAGGATGCCCTTCGGCTTGAAAAATGCTGGCGCAACTTTCACACGCCTCATCACGCTGGCATTGACCTCCCAGTTGGGGAGAAATGTGGAGGCATATGTCGACGACGTGGTCGTCAAAACCAAGCAGTTGGCCGTTCATAGCCAAGATCTACAAGAGACCTTCGACAACCTCCGGAAGGCGGGCGTCAAGCTCAACCCGGACAAATGTGTCTTTGGTGTGCGCGCCAGCAAGCTCCTGGGCTTCACGGTGTCGGGCGCGCATACAAAGCCAACCCGACAAGATCGACGCGATCCTCGCTATGGAACCGCCCAAAACAACAAGGGAGGTTCAGCGACTCGCTGGCCGGATGGCTGCTTTGAGCCGATTTTTATCCCGAGTGGCGGAGCGGGGCCTACCCTTCTTCAAAACCCTCCGCGGTTGTGACGGCTTTCGCTGGGACAGCGATTGCGCTAGTGCCTTCGACGACCTCAAGCGGCACCTCGCAAGTTTACCCACTCTGGTCGCCCCGGCACCAGAGGCTCCCCTCCTGCTTTACCTCGCCGCCTCGACAACAGCAGCCAGCGCCGTCCTCATCCTCGAAGAAGGCGCTCGCCAGCACCCCGTATACTTCGTCTCCGAAGCCCTACAAGGCGCCAAGACACGGTACACGGAGCTTGAGAAGCTGGCTTACGTGCTGGTCATGGCCTCCAGGAAACTCCGACACTACTTTCTGGCCCATCCAATTACCGTGCCGTCCTCGTTCCCCCTAGCGGAAATGTTGCACAATAAAGAAGGCACAGGGCGCATCGGTAAGTGGGCAGCTGAACTCGCCCCTTTTTCACTAACATATGCCTCGCGCACAGCAATCAAGTCCCAGATCCTGGCGGACTTCCTCGCGGAGTGGACCCCTTCGGCCCAGCACGTTCAGCAGCTAGAGGACCCGGTGTGGACGCTCCACACCGACGGAGCTTACGGCGTCTCCGGGGCGGGCGTGGGGGTCATGATCACCACGCTGGAGCGACACTGTCTATTGTACTCGGCTCGCCTTGCATTTCCCGCCACCAACAACACCGCCGAGCACGAGGCTCCTCTTTGGCCTCGCGGCTCAAAGCTTTGTGCGCGACGAGTCCTCGCGGCGCACGGACTCACGGTTGGTGGCGGGCCAGTGCACAAGTCGCATTGCGAAGGATCCTGACCTTGCCAAGTATCTCGCAGCGGTGCGAGCCAAGGAGCGGCATTTCTTGGGTGTCACCGTCAAGGCCATCCCCCGTATGGAGAATGAGCAGGCCGACGCCCGCGAAGGCCGCCGACCAAAGAACTCCCATCCCCAAAGGGGCGTTCTACGGCGCTACCCGCGCGCCATCGCGCAAGACAACCGCGACGCAGCCCTCGTCCACGGATCGCTCGCGCAGCCGATTGGCGGCTGTGTATGCTTTCTTGCGAGGCATCGCCGAGCCCGACGACCCGAGCTCTGGCCGCCACAAGGTGCGCGCTAGAGCCTTCCGTGTGCTTGACAGAGTTCTCTATAAGAGAGGGTCTCTGCACCGCTTTTGCGATGCCTCTCACGCGAGGAGGGCAAGCACCTCCTCGCGGAAATTCATGCAGGGCTCTATGGCTCGCACCTGGCGCCAAGATCGCTCGTCGGTAAGGCGTTCCGGCAGGGCTTCTACTGGCCAACCGCCGTCGCCGATGCCCAAGACCTCGTGCGCCGGTGTCAGGGCTGCCAATGGATGGGCCGGGTCGTTCATCGACCCCCGGCTGAGCTTAATCCCATCCCCCCCGTATGGCCGTTGGCGCGGTGGGGTGTCGACATAGTGGGCCCGCTTCCCCGCGCTCCAGGAGATTTGCGCTTCGTAGTGGTCGCCCTGGAGTACTTCTCCCGATGGCCAGAGGCTGCGGCCCTGGCCAAGGTAACCTCGGCAGTCGTATAGCGATTCCTTTGGCAGAACATCATATGCCGCTTCGGGGTGCCCAGGGAGATCATCGCCGACAATGGTCTACAGTTTGACTCCTCTCAGTTCAAGGAGTTCTGCAGCGACATGGGCATCACGCTCCGGTTCGCCTCGGTCGCACACCCACAATCTAACGGCGCGGTCGAGCGAGCAAATGGCGCCATCTCCGTTGGGATCAAAAAGCGCCTCGTTGGGCTACCAAAAGGCACCTGGTCGGGCGAACTCCACAGCGTCCTCTAGTCCCTCCGCACGACGGTGACGCGCCCGACGGGGTTTACACCATTCAAACTCCTCTTTGGTGACGAGGCCGTCACGCCTGAAGAGCTCCGGGCTGGCTCACGGCGGGTGCTCGTCCAGGCGCCAGACGAGGAGCGCCACCTTTCCCTCGACCTCCTTGACGGGGCCCGGGTGAATGCTACCCGGCACGTTGCGAAGTACGCACGGTAGATGGTCCGCATGCGCGCCCGCTCGGTGCATCCACGAGAATTCCAGCCGGGGGACAAGGTCCTCCGGCTGACGTTGCACACGCACACGGTGGGCAAGCCGGAATCAAGTGGAGGCCCATACATCGCTTGCAGGCGTTGCGAGGGGCTTACCTCCTCACCACACTCGAAGGGCAGCCGTTCCGTCACACGTGGGAACGCGGACAGGTTGCGCAGGTACTACGCTTAATCAGACGCTACTTGCCTCGTAATGCATTCGCTCATTGGACGCGTTTAATAAAGCCGGTCCCACATCGACTATTCCGTCGCCTCCGCACGCACTCTGAGTATAAATAAGACGAGCGAAGAGGTCCGCCTCCGCACGCACTCCACGGAGTATAAATAAGACGAGCGAAGAGGTCCGCCTCTGCACGCACTCTATGGAGTATAAATAAGACGTAGCGAAGAGGTCCGCCTCCGCACGCACTCCACGGAGTATAAATAAGGCGTAGCGAAGAGGTCCGCCTCCGCACGCACTCTACGGAGTATAAATAAGACGCAGCAGGGGGACGCCCCCGCGCGCACTCTACAGAGTATAAACAAGACGCGGATGTTTTCCCTGCGCACTCTACTGAGTATAAACAAGTCGCGGATGTCCCGCGCGCGCGTTGGTGTACCCTCCGGAGCTTACCTAAGACGTGGTTGATTATCCCACGCACGCTCCGGAGTACAAACTAGACGTGGATGTTTTCCTGCGCACTCTCACGAGTATAAACAAGTCGCGGATGTCCCGCGCGTGTTGGCGTACCCTACGGAGCTTACCTAAGACGTGGTTGATTGTCCCACGCACGCTCCGGAGTACAAACTAGACGTGGATGTTTTCCCTGCGCACTCTACTGAGTATAAACAAGTCGCGGATGTCCCGCACACACATTGGCGTACCCTCCAGAGCTTACCTAAGACGTGGTTGATTGTCCCACGCACGCTCCGGAGTACAAACTAGACGTGGATGCTTTCCCTGCGCACTCTACTGAGTATAAACAAGTCGCAGATGTCCCGCGCGCGTTCGCGTGCATTCTCCGAGCTTACCTAAGACGTGGTTGATTGTCCCACGCACGCTCCGGAGTACAAACTAGACGTGGATGTTTTCCCTGTGCACTCTACTGAGTATAAACAAGTCGCGGATGTCCCGCGCGCGTTAGCGCATTCTCCGAGCTTACCTAAGACGTGGTTGATTGTCCCACGACGCCCGGAGTACAAACTAGACGTGGATGTCTTCCTCGCGCACTCTCATCGAGTATAAACAAGTCGCGATGTCCGCGCGCGCTGGCGTACCCTCCGAGCATACCTAAGTCATGGTTGATCGCCCCACGCACGCTCCGAGTACAAACTACAGTGGACGCCTTCCACACGCTGCCTGTGCCCGACCCCGCTCGTCCTCGGCACCACACAGCGCACTGCAGGCTCGTCCTCATGCACGGGCGCGGCGTCTACTCACCAGGCGTCGGCTCCGCGCCACCGCTTCGGAAGGGTTGGGGACGAGCGCGCGTCTACTCCAACTAGGCGCCCGACTCGCGCCACCGCCGGAAGGGTAGGGGACGGAGCGCGCGCGCGTCTACTCGGCTAGCGCGCCCGCTGCCACCGCCGGAAGGGTAGGGGACGGAGCGCGCGTCTCTCCACCTAGGCGCCGGCCCGCCGCCACCGCCGGAAGTGTAGGGACGGGCGCGCGTCTACTCGGCTGGCGCCGGCTCGCCGCCACCGCCGGAAGGGTAGGGACGGAGCGCGCGTCTACTCGGCCAGGCGCGGCTCGCTGCCACCGCCGGAAGGGTAGGGGACGGAGCGCGCGTCTACTCAACCAGGCGCCGGCCCGCGCCACCGCTTGAGAAGGGTAGGGACGGAGGGCGCGTTTACTCCAACTAGGCGCCAGCCCGCCGCCACCGCCGGAAGGGTTGGGGACGGAGCGCGCGTCTACTCCAACTAGGCGCCAGCCCGGCGCTACCGCTCGAAGGGTCGGGGCGCGCGCGTCTACTCAATCTGGTGCCGGCTCCGCGCCACCGCCGGAAGGGTGAGGGACGAGCGCGCGCGCCTACCTTGCGTATGTCCTGTGTGCCGGCTTCCTCGCCGCCACTTCAACCACAGCGCATTATCACTAAAGTACAAGCGGGGACGCCAGATAAAGAGACGCCAGAACCTCCCATGATTAACGGTCAACTGCGCAAGCAGCGTACAAGCTATTAAGCACCCGGCACAACGGCCCTTCATTTCCGCAAAAAAAAAACAGTAGACAACAAAGGCCATAGTAGCGGTGCAACCACCAGCTCAAGCATCATCCTGAGGATCGGCACCGTCATCGATACGACGACGAGCCTCCTCCAACCACTGAAGGAAGTCACCTTCCTGGAACAAGGTTCGCCGCAACAACACCTTGGCCGCTTCCTCTCCAAGAGGGCCCCAGATTCGCTCGTAGAAGTTCTGGACGGCGGGCATGGTGGCTCGGACCGCGCTGCGCAACACCCCGGCCCCGCCTGGTAGGTTCAGCTCGGGGGCAGCCAGCTCGGTCACATGCTCGCATCCCCGAGCGTGGAGTGTGGTAAGGGCGAGGCGAGCACTGCCAAAGCCGCAATGGTCGCCAAAGGCTTTTGCACCTTGAAGCGCCAGGCCCGAGCCTTCCTCAATTCTCGCCAGCGACTGCGTCGCGTCCGCGGCATCGTGCGTAACGACCGGCACAACCACGGAAAGGCCTCGGAGAGCCTCCTCCAAGGACCCCATGGCCCTCCACGCCGCCGCGGACGCGCCGTCCAGCGCCCGATCCCTCTCCTCAAGAGCCGTGGTAAGCCGGGTTTTCTCCTCCTCCAGCACGCGGATTCGCTCAAACAAGCCAGCGCGCTCCTCCACCGCGGCGAGTTGGCCTTCTTCGGCAGCATGTTGCGCCACCATCGTCGCCCGGACTTCCGCCTCCAGCAGACAGAGGCGCTCGTCCTTCACGGTGTGCGCCTCGTCGGCGGCGCGCAGTTGTTCCTCCAGCGCCCTCTGCTCGCGGAGGCGCGCCTCATCCAGCGCCTGGCCGAGGGCGACCGCCTAATAGCAGCAGCACATGCCTATTTAGCGTGACCATAGTTAGCAACGGTAATGACGGGCTCGGGCGCTTACCTTCATCCCCGCCACACCCAACGCAAGGGCGAAGATCTCACCGCACGGCAGCGAGCCCGCCGATCTAGCTTCGTCCTCGCATTCGCGGCCCCATCCGAGCCCGGTGCCTCGCGGCGAACAAGTCGAACGGCGAGCCTCGGGAGCCGCGACGGCGCCAGCCCGGTATTTGGCGCCACATCCTGCGCAGCGTCACCACCGCCTTCGTAGATGCCTCCGCTGCTCGACCCTTGGAATCGCCCAGGTGACTTCCCCTCTCCTGATGTCGACGATGCCATGAGCGAGCAAATGGGAGACAGCCTCGCGAAGTCGTGGGGGGAAAAGGAGTTACGCCTACCTCGTCACCTTCCATTAACGCATAGAGAGGTGTCGGCTCGGCCCCACTGAGGCGGTGGACACCCCTCGCCGAGCGGTCTCTCGCCGAACCCCAGGTCCCCGCCAACCGCGCCCGCCACCATGAACTTCCCCCCATGCGAAGGCGACTGCACCCATCGACGCTTCGCCGCTGGGGAAACCGGCGAAGCACACTCGACTGTCCCGGTATTTGCGCTGACCGGAGCAGGCAACACGTTCGCAACGACCGCAGCGGGCGATAACGCCAAGCCTTCTGCCGCCCCGCTCGCTGCACAAGCTGGGGCAAGCGGCTGGTCCGCCGCGGCTGGCGCGGGCGACGGCAGTGCGAAGACCAAGTCCTCGTCGGCCGAAATAGGCGGCGCGGTCTCACCTTCACTGACGTCGCTGCCAAGGCCCCCCTCACCGCCACCCATGCAGTCGCCGGGGGCGGCGTGACCCCCTGGGCTGTCATGGTCTGACCCACCGCCCGACGCGTCGCGGCCCGTGGTACACCGCCACGCGGTGGCGAGCGTAAATGGCTTCTGATCGTGATCCCCGCCGCCGGGGAGACGCCCCCGTTTCGCCGGCCCCATCGCGACGGCGGACCGGACTCCCATCCGGCACTGCGCGCTCCGGGACAGCGAGGCCGAGGAGCTCGCATACCTGGTTTATTCAGCCCAGCCCCGCAGGCCCGGTCGCCGCCTCACGCAGGGCGTGCACCTTACGTGTATACGGCCCCAAGAAGACCTCGACAGCCTCCTCGTCCTCTCTCAACGAGAGCACTGCACGAGAAGCGGGGTCTCATTCACAATACACTCGCGTATGCGTATGCAGCACATACTTAAAACACATACCACGACTGGAGGTCTTCTGCAACGACGACACCGCCGCCGGATCTTTGTCCGGCGGATATCGCTTTTCCGGTATCGCCATCGCCGAGGAGCGGAGACACCGTACATGGTGAATTCTTCGGCAAGATCGCGCATGTTAAACTGGAGGGCCACGCCGGCAAGTCTTCGCGCCTGCCACTCATCGTCGCCCTGCGGTTCCAGCCCGGGGCAGCAGTTGAAAGCTATCGGCTAACCCCGGCAATGCAGCCTGCTGCTGGGTGTCACGCGGTAGTAGAACCATTGCCGCAGCCACCCTTCCCACTTCTCCTTCGTCGCCAGAGCGGGGACTACGTTCGCGTAGCCTGACCTCACCACGAAGTGAACACTGCCGAAGTTGGACAGCGCCCCTCCTTCGACTTTCTTCGGCTCGCAACGCGCATCATGAAGCAGGGCGAACAGGCTCGCGCGAGGATGACAGCCTTCCGCCCGAAGCGCCCAAGCAAACACCGCCAAGCGAACTATGGCGTTCGGGGTCAACTGCGCCAGTTCTAGTCCGTAAGCCTTCAGGACCTCACCAACAAATAGCGTCGACGGCATTCGGAGCCTAGCCTCGAAGAACGCGGAGAAGACAATTGCTTCGTCCGCCGCGGGGTGGGGCTCCACCTCATCATGAGCCGGCAGGCGCACTCCGTCGCGCTCCGCTATCTTCTTCTCCCGCACTAGGGCTTCGAGCGTCTCCTCCGTTGCCAGGCTCCGCCCTAGAACCCCAGAACAAAGACCTTGCGCGCTCTCGGTCGCGTCGTGATCGCTGCGGACTTGCGCGGCTTGCGAGCCACGGGGAGAATGCGCCGCCGGCGGCGGCCACGATTCGGCCTGATGAGGCGCTACCGCTGCGCCGACGATCGGAATCTCCGCCACTTGCCATTTTTTCCTCTCGCGCGCAGGATTGCAGGAGCAGGAGGCGTGTGGATTTTGCACGGCGGCACAAACCAACCAGACAAGCAAATGCGGACGAAGGACCCGTCTGGGCGTCGGCCAAGAGCCTTTTATACAGATCCTCCGCGTCCCCTGACCGAGAACGCAACCGGCCGGGCCGCATCGCTCCGACTCCCCCACGATCGGGGAGCACAACTGTCGCGGGTGAATCGTATCGCATCGCTCCTCTCGAACGCATACGCGCCACTCGTCGCCGGCATCGCGACATCCCACGACACGCCAACCATTCAACGCCGCGTGTCCTCCTCGGGGCGTGTGTCGACGCGGCGCGATGCGCCCCAAAGCCTCTTCAATGCTCCGTGCAATGGCCTCGGCCCAAGCGCGAGGCAACCTCATCGACTGATGCGTGGAAAGGCCTGCCCCACCCCGCATCATGTGCGGTTTCTACGCCGTTCCCCGCACGCCTAGCACCCCCGGCCCCGCAAGATGGCCTCGGCAAACGTGGCCCCGGGGGCGGAGCGCTCCGATAACCACCCACGTGTTCACACCCTGCGTCCAAGGGATGCCCCTCCCGTGGCAAACTCGGGACAACCCCGACTCGCTCCTTTGATTGTGCCACAGTCGTTTCTGCACGCTAATGTATCACACGTCCTCCCATGAATGACCGAGTTCGGGAAGCGCGATGCGAAGCAACTGCGCGGCGGCGCCTTCGCTCGCGGCGCGAAGCACCTCCGCATCAGCGACGCCTTCCGCTCCGCAGCGCAGAGGGCAGCTTCGCACCAGCGACGCCTTCCGCTCCGCAGCGCAAAGGCAGCCTCGCACCAGCGACGCCTTCCGCTCCGCAGCGCAAAGGCGACCGTGCAGCGGCGCCTTCGCTCCGCAGCGCGAAGCACTTCCGCATCGGCGCCTTCCGCTCGCGGCGCGAAGGCAACCGCCGCAGCGACGCCTTCCGCTCCGCAGCGCAAAGGCAGCCTCGCACCAACGACGCCTTCCGCTCCGCAGCGCGAAAACAGCTCCGCACCAGCGAGGTCTTCGGCTTCACACCATAACGCTTCAACACCGGCTCCACTGCAGACCCCAACCCCCCGTCTTCAGGAAGCCAGACATACCTTCACGCAACAAACAACTCTCAACTACAACCACGCAACGTCACAGGCCGCGGGGACGGAGGGGGCCAAAGGACTCGGTAGCATGGCTTTGGCCTGTGAAGCCCATCCCCATGGGAGGCTCCTGTTGTAGGGTGGCCCCCACCTTAACCCAGCTAGCCTGTATCGATAGGTTGCGAAGATATCGAGGAATCCTTATAGCCTCTGTGTAAAGTACATATATATACCATTCTTGGGCAGACCAAGGGGGGATTGGCTCACCTAACTCCCCACTACCATACCACTCTCTCTGTTTGGTCTGTAACCACAACAACAACAAAGAGGAATATCTCATCCTCACCAAAAATAACGGATATGGCAAACAAATACTAGAAAAAATTCCATCTTTAACCTCCGGATTGTACTATACATACATCAAACCGATTCAACATATTGCGAACAAAGTAATTTTCCAAAACACTAACACATTCCAAACATGGCATGATCGCCTTGACCACCCAGGCATTGGAATGATGAGAAAAATTATTAGCAATTCCATTGGTCATACATACCTCAAAACAAAATTTTCGGAATCCTCAGATTTTGTGTGCACTTCTTGTGCCACCGGAATTGATTTTAAGACCCTCTCATCTTAAAATCAGAGCTGAACCACTTAAATTTTTTGAACGCATTCAAGGAGATATATGTGGTCCTATACAACCATTGTGTGGACCATTCAGGTATTTCATGGTTCTTATTGACGCATCTACTAGATGGTCACATGTGTGTCTTTTATCCACACGAAACCATGCATTTGTTAAGTTAATTGGTCAAATTATCCAATTACGAGCACATTACCCTGAATATCAAATTCAATCAATTCGAATGGACAATGCTGCTGAATTTTCATCTCATGCCTTCAATAACTATTGTATGGCTCTTGGGATACAAGTTCAATACCCTGTTCCATATGTTCATACACAAAATGGTTTAGCAGAATCTCTCATCAAGAGAATCAAGCTCATCGCAAGACCATTATTACAGAATTGCAACTTACCAACATCATGTTGGGGTCATGCAGTTTTACACGCCGCTGACTTAATTCAATTGCGTCCAACTGCATATCATAGCACTTCCCCGCTATAATTAGTACGTGTAAATCCACCAGATATTTCCCATATGCGAAAGTTCGGTTGCGCTACATACGTACCGATCTCACCACCGCAGCGTACCTCAATGGGACCGCACAGGAAACTTGGGATCTATGTTGGGTATAAATCTCCGTCGATTATAAAATACCTCAAGCCCCTAACTAGGGACCTGTTTACGGCCCGGTTCGCTGATTGCATATTCAATGAGGAACATTTCCCGGTATTAGGGGGAGACAACAAGTACAAAACTAAATGTCAGGAAATTGATTGAAATGTTCAAGGCATTCCTGCCTCAGATCCACGTACCAGAGAGACTGAACTTCAAGTTCAGAAACTCATTCATTTGCAAAACATTGCAAATAATCTGCCAGATGCATTTACTGATTATAAGGGTGTCATAAAATCTTATAATCCTGCCAGAAATGTGCCTGAAAGAGTGGAGGTACCGCAAAACACCACTCAACTCCCAGTTCAAAATAAGAGGGGGAGAAGTACGGCACAAGTGACGAATACAACTTCTAACAAGTGACAAAGGAAACAAAATAATGTAAATGCAGATCAATCTCATGTTGATAGACACCAAAGGATCCTTGAACCCAGATCAACAGTGCATTCAAATTCTGATCCTGGGACATCGGAATTCCCCGACTCAAATGTTTTGGGAAATAACATTGAGTCACCAGGGGTCCAAGAAATTTCCACTAACTATACAGATTCTGGAGAATCATATGATCATAAGACTACAATTGTCGGTATTTATTTCTCCACAACAATTGCAAATAACCTTCAAAATGATCCAGATCCCAAAACCATGGCAGAGTGCAAACAACGCTCGGACTGGACTCAATGGAAGGATGCAATTCAAGCGGAGTTAGCCTCGCTCATGAAAAGAAATGTATTCACTAATGTGATACATACACCTCTCAATGTATTCCCTGTCGGATTCAAATGAGTTTTCATCCGCAAACGGAATGAAAACAATGAGGTGGTGAGATACAAAGCAAGACTTGTAGCACAAGGGTTCACGCAGAGATCCGGCATTGATTTTAATGAAACTTATTCTCCATCAATGAGTGGAATAACATTCCGATATTTAATATCATTGGCAGTACAAAATCATCTATCTTTGCAGTTGATGGATGTAGTGACTGCATATCTTTATGGGTCACTTGATTCGGACATATACATGAAAGTTCCTGATGGAATTTCAATTCCGAATCCAAGCGTAAATCGCAATATATATTGTGTAAAATTGAACAAGTCTTTATATGGCTTGAAACAGTCGGGTAGAATGTGGTACAACCGACTAAGTGAGTTCCTAACCAAAAAGGGATACTCCAACAATGATGATTGCCCATGTGTGTTCATCAAAAGATTCTCAACAGGATTTTGCATTATATCTGTGTATGTTGATGATCTCAATATCATTGGTAATACACAAGATATAGATCAAGCACGTAATCATCTTACGACGGAATTTGAAATAAAGGATTTAGGTAAAACCAAATTTTGCTTAGGTATACAACTTGAGCACTTCATACAGGCATACTAGTGCATCAATCAGTCTATGTCCATAAAAAATTGGAGAAATTCAATATGGACAAAGCATATCCATCGAAAACCCCCATGGTTGTTCGATCTCTAGGCAGGGATAAAGATCCATTTAGACCCCGAAATGACAATGAAGAGCTATTGGGACCCGAGGTTCCATATCTCAGTGCCATCGGAGCGCTTATGTACCTTGCAAATTGCACCCGGCCGGATATTGCATTTGCAGTAAATCTACTTGCTAGATATAGCGCTGCTCCAACCAAAAGACATTGGATAGGAGTGAAGAATATCCTTAGATATCTTCAAGGCACTCAAGATCTCGGTCTATTCTTCCAGAAGAATAAAGGTGTGGATTTAATAGGATATACAGATACTGGCTATTTATCAGATCCCCATAATGCCAGATCTCAAACAGGCTTTATATTTATACATGGTGGAACAGCCATATCTTGGAAGTCTTCGAAACAGACTCTAGTGGCTACATCCACTAATTATTCTAAAATAATTGCATTATATGAAGCATCACGAGAATTTGTATGGCTTCGCAGAATGATTAACTACATACAACAATCATGTGGTATAGGTGCTATCGCATCACCTACCATTATCTACGAAGATAATGCTGCTTGCGTTGTTAAAATGCAAACGGGTTACATAAAGAGCAATATCACAAAACATATTGCACCTAAACTATTTTACCCACATGAATTGCAAGAAAGTGGGGAAATAAATATTCTACAAACTAAGTCTTGTGATAATCTCGCAGACTTATTCACTAAGTCGTTACCAACTTCCACTTTCCAGAAATGTATTCATGGAATTGGTATGCGAAGACTACGTGATTTGCAGGCGTCAGGGGGAGAAATCTCCTAAGTCTTAACCCGTTCAAATATAAATATTGTACTCGTTTTCCTTTATGAGTTTTTCTTTAAAGGTTTCTCATCAAGGTTTTTAATGAGGCAATATAACAACGTAATAATACATATATTATATCTCTATTTTTCCCCACAGGGGTTTTTAACGATATAATCAAATATATGCCATATCATTTTCTCCTTAAATTTTACCACAAAGTTTTAAAGGAGTTTTTTATGGCATATCTACTCTACAGATTTACCTTATATTTTTCCTACAGGGTTTTGGAGGACTTTTTCCAAGATGATAAATCAAGATAATCATATGACGGTACATTGGTCAAGGGGGAGTGTTACATACAAAGTTAACCAACGGCCGTGTCCGTACGGACGCGACGATCCGTACGGACGCCGGTTGGTCGCCGGCAACTGCCACCTCTTTACCATCTATAAATATGTTCATCCATATACAGAAACAGACAATTAATGAAAGCAATAGTTCTCTCAAACCTTTGTCTCAAACCTCTTGCAATAGAGAGAAGGTGGTTCATGGAGAGAGGGGCTACTCCTTGAGGCGGCGTGTTGGCGATGATGTTGGTGACGGGGTCATTGACTCTTCCGTAACAATGGCCCACACGGAGGACGACGTGGAGCGTGGCGTCCTTGGCGAAGCCAAGGTTAGCGAGGTGGGCCAACGCCATCGCGTAGACATCCTCCAGCTTCTTGAGCAGGCGCTCCTCTAGCTCGGAGGCCATCGCACCCATCACAGACAGATTGGGATCGGAGGCGGCCGCGGCCGCCGGCTTCGTCCTAATGGTGCGGCTCTTGCAAAAAAAAAAGAAAGTTTAATTGAAGTTATCACTTCAAGCCATCATACACTGTAGGAAGGAATTTTTTATGTGGTGATTTGATCTGATGTAGTGGTATTCTCTCTCATGAGACCACCATCTTATAGTAGTATTCACTGTAGATACCCTAAGTCTGCTTGGCCCAACAGCACGTGGCATGTTCCAAAGTTGTAGCTGAATTGACATATTATCATTAAGGCACCTTACGAAAAGGTTATTCACGTCAATACCATTCCGCTTATAGAAATTTTATGGAAAGACCCTATCTAGAAAATATGTATCGTAAGAATACCCTTACACGTGTAAAACATTAAAACGCCCTTCAGAGAAAAGACAAATAACAAAATCTTCATTTTACACTCGAAATAATTATAAAAGAACCCTTCAATGTTCTAAATAATTAGAAAATAGGCCATTCTAGCGACGTTTCGATGCAAACATGACGCATTCAACTAACAGACTGACTTGTGCATTCTTTGCCTTTACAGAGGCAAGTCAATATGTGTGAGAGAAACATAAGAATATCAGCACCATGTAAAGAAAATAATTTCAGCAACAAAATATCATTGGTTCGGTTATTATCATCGTCATCATCATTATCATCTAAGAGGTATTCTTTTGAGCCAATCTTTTGGGCATATCAGTTCTTCAATTGTTTGAACTGTTCACCTTTTTGGCACTGTAGCGATTTTTTTTTTAAATTTGACCTCTAGACACCTGTTTTTTTTTTTGCAAAAATAACTTGTCCCTGAGCTTGGCAGGTGCAGTAGATGACACCTGTCACCTATCACGCCACCATAACTCAGCAAGACACGGGCGAGGCGAGCTCGGCAACTAAAGCGTGCATGAGATGCAGGCGGAGCCCACCGGCCTACCAAGCTTCTCAGGCTCAGCAGGGCATGCCAGATCCTACTGAGCAGTGGGAGCTTGATAGGTGGCCTGGCGTGCAGCAGAGGCAAGGGACTCGGTAGGGGGCTGGTGCGGAAGTAGAGGGAATCTTGGGTAGCGACCGCTGCGACGACGCAAGAGACATGATGCATGATTCCCGTTGCATTCAGCTGGGGATTCTGTGGCCCTACTCGCCCATGTGCATCTGCCGTGGGGATGTCAGTTGCGAACGCCTTCTCGCGCGCTTAAAATGGCTGGCCTCGCTCTCTGCCCTCTTATTCGAAGCCACACAGCTCGGTTTCTTTCTTGCCAAGCGAGGTAGTAGAGAGGGATAAAAAAGAAAGAGAGATTAAAAGACGAGTTTGTAATAATTTTTTGAGGTAGTTTATCTGTGATTTTGCAATTGGAAGGATTTTACAGCGGATGAAGACCTTCAAGAAAATGTATGCTTCATTCATTAGCGTAATGATGGTTTGGTAGTGTGAAATGCATTTGGTAACTATGTTTAGTTGATGGATGTGTTTTATAATTAACCATGTTTAAGACGTATTAGTGGTGATAATAATTATTTTTTGTAAATAGACGAAGAAATACATGCTATTATTTTTAGTGCTCTAATGCCTTCATGATTTATGAAATATGTATGTAAGTCTGTAGGTATATATTTATTGCTCTTGTGCGATTAAAAATTACAAAAAATGATACTAGGATTGTAGAAGTATGCACTATTAGCTATAGTATCTGTGTGTACATATGTATGAATATACGTATGTATATGTATGCATGCATATAAGCGCATGGCCATAGGCATAATGATTTATTTTTGTAAATAGCTAACGAAATACACATTGTTATTTTTAGTGTTCCCGGTGCATTCACGATTTATGAAATATGTATGTAAGTCTACACATATATATTTGTTGCACTTATGCGGTTAAAAAAATTGTAGAAAATGATGCCAGTATTGAAAAAGTGTGCACTATAAATTGTAGTATCTGTGTGTACATATGTATGCATATACATGTATACTTGTATGTATGCATATAAGCACATGGCCGTAGGCATAATGATTTTTTTTGGAAATAGCTGAAGAAATATACGTTGTTATTTTTAGTGTTCCCAATTTGTTCACAATTTACGAAATATGTATGTAATTCTGGACATATATATTTATTGCTCTTGTGTGATTAAAAAATTATAGAAAATGATGTCAGGATTGTAGAAATGTGCATTGTTAGATGTAGTGTGTACTTGTATACATGCATATAAGCACGTGGCCATTGGTATAATTGGTAGCTTGGGAATGACTGCTGGTGAGAAGCATGAGTGTGGAACGTTGCTGGACCCATCTTGGGATGGGCAGCATCGTTGTCGGACGTGGTCAAATGGTGATGTGATGAGGACATCACTTCTACTGATATGAATATGCAGTTAACATCTAGCAAAACCCTAGCCGCCACCTCCCGAGCCAAACCCTAGCTGCTCACGAGTGCTAGTACACTCGCGATCGGCGTTCCGACCGGGACGTGTGGATACGGTGAAGGCGCCGCGCTGCGTTGCGTCTTGATCGGCGCGCGTGGAGGAGACGATCTGTTCGGGACGATCGGCTACTTCCACTACTACCTCGGCGCGTGATTGGATCGGTTTCCAATTCTTCTTCATTGCGGCTGCTGCGTCTAAGTGGTAACGATCTATGATCCTTCCTTAGCATGATGTTCTTGGGTGCGCGGTAGAAAAGTTTTGTTTTCTCGCCCGTAGCTACGCGTATTCCTTGATGGTATCGAGCCATCTTGCTTAATTTGCAATCTGGATCAGCGCATATGTTGATATGCGATAGTAGTAGATTGGATCTATTATAGTCTAAATCAGGTAGCACGGGTTGATGAGATCAATCGGTCATAAGGGGTTGAAATAGGTATGAGTTGATAGCATCATAAGGCCAAAAAGATTAGTTCGTGCTCCTTCTTTGATGTACACGCGACTTGCCCCTACCGGCTGGAATCACCATCGGGGCTAACTGCGCGCACAATCAGTAGATCGAGCCAACAGATCGAGGTCTTGTGTTGTGGTCTCCTCAAGTATACCGATCGCGATGATCAATATGATTGATCTAATGAAAATTGAGACATTTTGAATGGCTCGGATTTGGGTTGATTTGATCGGCTCGATAAGATTTTCATAGCGATTTCATAGATGCGATCCGGGACCGCCGTGTGTATCCCCCCTTGTATAGCGTCGTGGGTTCACATCGTTAGGTAGAATGCGATTCTACGTCTAACTTGTTTTTGCAGGGAATGGTGTGAATAGTATGGCCCTATAACTTATTTGAATGTATGAGATGTATGTGATGCATGTAACATTCGTTCATGGCCTGCGTGTCATGATTATTTCAGCTATTGTTAGCTGTATATATTGTATTTAACGACCTGCGTGTCGACCTTAATGCTTGAATCTATCTTTGTAATCTTCAATTTCTAGCTATTATAGGTAGTAGCCTAGTTTTGAGGTTACAAGCTTTTAAGCATGGTGGCCTAAAGGAGTGATGTGGAGGATGGAGATCGTCTACACCTACTTGGAGATGGATATCACCATTTTTGGGCCATACTACTTCACAGTTAAATGTGTTTATCTATGATGTTATCTATCTTATTCTTATGCAATGATATATGTGATATGTTGCTTTGGTAGGATAGAATCCCTCTTAAAATTAGGTGTTAATGCCCTTCCATATGCTGCACCAAAAAATAATGATCACCGCATGGTAGATCTACCAAAGTAGAGTGTCATCGGTTATCATCATCATTTGGGGTAGATGTCGGACATCTACATGCGGAAGCATTTGGTTTACTTAACAAGGTTATCAAAATAGTTTTGGACCTTGGGGCATAGATTGGGGCCGAGGCATACTGATGTCACCCAAAGTAGAGTCACATAGGGATGTGATTAGTAAGGTGTTGCTTACCCATGTGACTAGTTTTCTAGCCGTGATGCCAAAGCTCACTAGGAATTAGTGAAATGAGGATCTTTACCCACTATGTAACTTAGAGAGAGTTTTTGTTGCAAAACTCATAGTGGGAGTCTTTTGCTAAATAGTTTAATAAAAGATGAACATAAACATAGTGCTAAACTTTGCATATTCTTGTGTTGTAGATCATGTCATTCTAACGCGCATCCAGTACTTTTAATTTGCGATCTGTTCTTGAGAAAGAAAAACTCAATGGAACAAATTTTTTGGATTGGTATCGCAACTTGAGAATTGTTCTCAAGCAAGAGCGCAAGGAGTATGTCCTTGAGTCTCCTTACCCCGAAGACTTGCTCGATAATGCTACCGTGGCTGCACGGAGAGCTTATGAGAAGCAAGCGAATGATTGCCTTGATGTGAGCTGTCTCATGCTTGCCACAATGTCCTCTGAGCTCGAAGCAATATGAGAACACAGATGCCTACAATATCATTGTGGGGCTACGTGGTATGTTTGAGAACCAAGCAAGGGCTGAGAGGTTCAATACTTCGAAGTCCTTATTTGCGTGCAGGCTTGCAGAAGGGAATCCCGTCAGCCCTCATGTCATTAAGATGATTGGCTACATTGAGAGTCTGGAAAAGCTTGGTTTTCCCCTTAGCCAAGAGTTGGCTACTGATGTGATTCTCCAGTCGCTCCCCCCGAGCTTTGAGCCATTCATAATGAACTTTAACATGAACAACTGGACAAGACCACGGTGAGTTGCATGGGATGCTAAAATCTGCGAGGATAGCATTAAGAAAAGCACAATCATGTGATGATGATGCAGAAGGCAAGGGCAAGCCCTATGTCAAGAGAAGCGGTCAAAAGAAAAAAGCTCCGATGCGATCGCGAGTAGTTCTAAGGCCAAGAAAGACAAGAAGGGCGATGCTCATCGATGCGATTGTTACTCATCGTAAGCAATCGGGACATTGGAAAAGGAACGCCCAAAGTACTTGGAGGATCTTGAGAAGAAGAAGGGAAGTATGACTTCCACCGGTATAAATGTTATAGAAATCAATCTTGCTACTTCTTCCACTAATTCTTGGGTATTTGATACCGGATCGGTTGCTCACATCGCAAATCGTTGCAGGGCTAATAAGAAGTAGAAGTTTGAGTAGGGCGAAGTGGATCTTCGCGTTGGCAATGGAGCAAAAGTTGCTGCGGTAGCTGTTGGCACCATGCCATTGTCTTTACCTTCGGATTAGTTTTGGAATTGAATAATTGTTATTGTGTTCCATCTCTTTCAAAGAACATTATTTCTGCTTCATGTTTGCAAGCAGAAGGTTATGACTTTAAATCTATGGACAATGGTTGTTCTCTTTATTTCAAAGATATGTTCTATTGTCATACTCTATTGGTGAATGGGTTATACGTTCTTACTCTTGAAGGGTCACCGGTCTATAACATTAATGCAAAGAGGCAACGTCCGAATGATTTGAATCCCACGTTTATTTGGCACTGTCGCTTAGGTCACATAAATGAGAAACGTACGGAAAATCCATAAATATGGTATTCTGCACTCATTTGATTTTGAATCATTAGAGACATGCGAATCTTGTTTACTTGGCAAGATGACAAAGGCACCTTTCACGAGTCAAGGTGAGCGGGCAAATGACTTATTGGCACTCGTACATACTGATGTATGTGGACCAATGAGCTTAACAGCCAGAGGTGATTTTCAGTACTTCATAACTTTTACTGATGACTTTAGTAGATATGGGTATATCTACCTGATGAAGCATAAGTCCGAATCCTTTGAAAAGTTCAAGGAATTCCAAAATGAAGTGCAAAATCATTTAGGCAAGACAATCAAGTTTCTACGATCTGATCGTGGAGGCGAGTATTTGAGCCATGAGTTTGGCAATCATCTAAAGGATTGTGGAATTGTTCCACAATTGACTCCGCCAGGAACACCTCAATGGAATGGGGTATTCGAACGAGAAATCGCACCTTATTAGATATGGTGCGCTCCATGATGAGCCAAAGTGATCTTCTGTTGTCTTTTTGGGGTACGCTCTTGAAACAACCAGCGTTCACACTAAACAGGGTTCCATCAAAATCAGTAGAAAAGACACCATATGAGATGTGGACAGGACAACGTCCTAGCTTGTCTTTTCTTAAGATTTGGGGATGTGAGGCTTATGTAAAACGTTTACAATCTGATAAGCTCACTCCTAAATCTGATAAATGCTTCTTTATCGGGTATCCTAAGGAAACAAAAGGATATTACTTTTATAATCGAGGAGAAGGCAAAGTGTTTGTCGCCCGGCATGGTGTCTTCTTAGAGAAAGAGTTTCTCTCAAGAAGGGATAGTGGGAGCACAGTGCAACTTGAAGAAATTCAAGAAACACACGATAACGTTTCAGCTCCTCTGAGAACCACAACAGGATGAAAAAGCGTTGAAGAACTGTTGTGGACACACGGCACCACGTAGGTCAGGAAGGTCACGTCGTGCACCTGAGAGGTACATGTTCTTGACTACTCAACAACGGGACATATTGTTGTTAGACAACGATGAGCCTAAGACCTATGAAGAAGCAATGGTGGGACCAGACTCTGAGAAATGGCTTGAAGCCATGAGATCCGAAATTGAATCCATGCACAGTAATCAAGTTTGGAACTTGGTTGATCCACCTGATGGTGTTAAAACCATTGAATGCAAATGGGTTTTCAAGAAAAAGATAGACATAGATGGAAATGTTCACATCTATAAAGCGCGATTGGTGGCCAAAGGTTTCAAACAAATTCAAGGTATTGATTATGATGAAACTTTTCGTCCGTCGCAATGCTAAAGTCTATTCGGATCATTCTAGCGATTGCTGCATATTTCGACTATGAAATATGGCAAATGGATGTCAAAACAGCTTTTCTTAATGGAAATCTGAGTGAGGATGTGTACATGACACAGCCCACAGGTTTTGTCGATCCGTAATCGATTGGAAAGATATGCAAGCTCCAAAGATCTATTTATGGATTAAAGCAGGCATCTCGGAGTTGGAACATTCGTTTTGATGAAGTAATCAAAGGGTTTGGTTTCATCAAGAACGAAGAAGAGTCTTGTGTTTACAAAAGGCTAGTGGGAGCGCACTCGTATTTACGGTCTTATATGTGGATGACATATTACTGATCGGAAATGACATTCCTTTGCTCGAATCTGTTAAGTCTTCATTAAAAATAGTTTCTCTATGAAAGACTTAGGAGAGGCAGCATATATTCAGGCATCAAGATCTATAGAGATAGATCAAAAGGCTAATTGGATTAAGCCAAGATACGTACATTGACAAGGTGTTGAAAAGGTTCAATATGCATGATTCCAAGAAAGGTTTTCTACCTATGTCACATGGTATAAATCTTAGCAAGAATCGGTGTCCTAGTACACTGATGAGCGGGATAAAATGAATGCGATTCCATATGCTTGGCTATTGGGTCCATTATGTATGCCATGTTTTGTACACGTCCGGATGTTTCGTATGCTTTAAGTGCTACGAGTAGATACTATCGAGATCGGTGAAAGTCATGGATTGCGTGAAAGAACATCTTGAAGTACTTGAGAAGAACTAAAGATGTGTTCCTTGTCTATGGAGGTGAGGAAGAGCTCGTTGTAAATGGTTACACCGATGCTAGCTTCCAAACCGACAAAGATGATTTTAGATCGCAACTGGATTTGTGTTCTGCTGAATGGCGGTGCGGTAAGTGGAAGAGTTTCAAGCGCAGACGGTTGCTGATTCTACAACGAAGCCGAGTACATAGCAGCACGAAGGCGCCAAAGAGGTGTTTGGATCAAGAAATTTATTTCGAGCTTGGTGTGATGGCTAGTGCCTCCGGCCCAATGGACCTCTCTTGTGACAATAGTGGGGCCATTGCGCAAGCCAAGGAGCCTAGATCGCACGTAAGTCCAAGCACATTTTACGGCGATTTCATCTCATTCGCGAGATAGTGGAGAGAGGCGATGTGAAGATATGCAAAGTACAAACGGATTTGAACATTGCAGATCCGTTGACAAAGCCGCTTCCCCAGCCAAAGCATGAGGCTCACACTAGGGCAATGGGTATTAGATACCTACATGGTTGACTCTAGTGCAAGTGGGAGACTGTTAGTGATATGCCCTAGAGGCAACATGGAGATGTTGTATATATCACATACTATGTTTATGATATATTACTTTGTTCCTTGGAATAGACATCATCATTATTGATCAATGAGTATGTGACTTATTCATGAGACTCTTAAATACTAAAATGTTACTATTTCTAAATGATCCCTGATCGTATATCATATGAGGAACAAATATGATTCAAAGACAAAGATCAGCATACGTATTGATTGATGATCATGTCTCATGGATCATGGTATGGTGATACCAAATCAATAATATGGACATGTGTTAGTGAACATATGTTGGATAGACCTGCCATGAGACACTGCAGAGATTCCATGTGTCATCAGTTGGTCTCAAGTAATGTTTATGTAGAATCCTTAGACTTGAGATCATCATGGTTCCCAACATGAGTAGTAGCTTATTTTGGGACTACTAAACACTACTCCGTAAGCGGGTAGTCATAAAAGTAGTCTTGGGTTTGCAATGAAACATGTAGTGGGATGTGAATGATCAAGATAGAATTTGCCCTCCTTATGGGAGAGATATCTCTGGGCCCCTCGATGTAATGGATTATGAAAGTGTATGGCCATGCCAAGGTGATTGAGGAGTCAATCACAAGTTTATAATCCATCACGGAATCGAGAGAGTGATTGAGCTATTAAGAGGATGACACAGGTCTCGCCTTGAGCTCAATCTATATCGTGAGGCAAAGGGATTCGTACATGAGAGAACATTACATGTTCAGCCGATATGATCTTTACATATACTTTGGGGTTAATATGTCTTACTAGAGGCGCTATTAACAGGTGACCGGAAGGCGTTTCGGGTCACGACCAAGTATACGTGAACCTACAGGGTCGCACGCTTAACGGGTTGGAACACTGATTCGAATATGATTCGGATATGGGCTCAATTCGGATAAAGATCCGAATAGACTCCTAATGGGCCTTGGTCCGCAAGGCCCACGTGAGGAGGTCTATATATGGAGGCGAGGGGCTGAGGGTTTCGTGCCTGTTAACATCTAGCAAAACCCTAGCCGCCACCTCCCGAGCCAAACCCTAGCTGCTCATGAGTGCTAGTACACTCGCGATCGGCGTTCCAGCCCCAGACGTGTGGATACCGGTGGAGGCGCGCTCGTTGCGATCTTGATCGGCGTGCGTGGAGGAGACGATCTGTTCGGGACGATCGGCTACTTCCACTACTACCTCGGCGCGTGATTGGATCGGTTTCCAATTCTTCTTCGCTGCGCTTGGCGTCTAAGTGGTAACGATCCATGATCCTTCCTTAGCATGATGTTCTTGGGTGCGCGGTAGAAAAGTTTTGTTTTCTGCTTCCGTAGCCTACGCGTATTCCTTCAGTAGTTGGGGTTGATGGTTCGCGCATGTTACCATTTGTATCATATGAGTAGTTAGGCAAACATACAGACCTAGCTAAACCCTGCGTGCCATGTAATTCACACCTTTATTGCAAAGTGTTATGTCGGGTTAGATATGGTTCATTATGACAATTTTTCGCAATAACGTATCTCTACTACTTAACACAGGAAGTTGGTGATGGTGGTTCATTTGTCCCTCTGAACTCCCCCTTGCACCTTCCTAAAAAATTTATACCCTGATACAAAACAAAACAATGTATCAAAAAATAAATACCACCATCCTACTAATTCTTAAACAAAAAATAAAGCTCTACCAGGTGTGCACCAAAACCGAGAGCATGGAAGCATGGATGCAGAGCCAATTGCATGGGTTACAAGGGTAAATACCGACAATATTGAGCTGATGTGTCAGAAAAAACATGATTTTTCAATGCTATCAAAGCATGGGTATTAAACTAGTTAGCGAAAAAAGGTTGAATGGACACCTGTGAGCTAGGGACGCTCGGCAGCACCTACCGAGCAAGGGGAGGTCTACAGGTGCTATCGAGTGTCACTTGCTGCACTTGGGGATGGGGTTCTTTTTGCAAAAAATGGATGTCGAGAAGTCAAATTTGAAAAAATGTGCTACATTGCCAAAAGTACCAATTATTTCTGGGCTTAGGGAATTTCAGTATTTATCTACTGTCATACCAGTAGTAATGTTTATTCAAAAGCAATAGTTCACAGTGGAATGGCCAGAAAGTCACAAGCCATCTTGTCTAGTATAGGATATTGGTCAATATTTCTTCGCCTTTCCTTATAGGAACTAGTGAATCTGTAGAACCATGTGAGAAGGTCTAGTTTAATATTATGATGAACCATTGTAATATTTGTGGAGTGGTCAATTGGTTTTGCAAAGAGCTCATTTGAATTGGGTTATTTTGTAGAAGTGTCAGAAAAATAGGAAGTACTGATGAGGACATCACTCCTTCGGATGCAACCGCTGATCCTCCAACCGTTATGCAAGGTCCAATGATCCGAGTTCGCATGCAACAATTAAATCTAGAGGTGAGCTCGTTCTTAAGCGATCCTTTTTATAGTTTTGAGAATAGATTGCTACCTAATGATGTTATCTTGCTTAGGAACATTGGAGAGGGTCATGAAGTACATGAAGAGAGGTGTGGAGGCGGAGAAAACCAGCAAGGACGTCCAAGTCAAGCTGGAGGCCCAGTCCAACTCGAGTTCGAGTCTGCCTCGGCCTTTAGGACCAGCCTACAGTAAAACGGACACCCAGGACGTATATGGAGTCCGTTTTGGACGTTCCACATATGTATGGAAAGCTGAGAAGGAGACCTTTCCAATGGCTCTAGTCCTATATCAAAATTCCTTCTGAGTCAACAAGAATCATCAAAACAAGTGGGCATTCAGAATGCTGTCGTGTCTTTGCGCCACCGTCTTTTGGGCCGTTCGGCTTTGTATCGTGTTGGAGCCCATTAGGGCGCGTCCAGGGGTTTTGCACGCCCCTCACTCCTTTATATACAGCTGCCACCCCACCATTAGGGTTGGGTTTTGCTTAGATTAATTCTGTCTTGAACAGTTTCGCCGTTCATCGGTTTGTGAGACCCCAACTTTCGAGTGCTAAACCAATACATCTGCAATTCCATTGTGTTCTTCCTTGTTCTTCCTTGTGTTCTTCGATTCGCAGGCGAGGATTAGCGTTCTTGGCGAGGTCAACCGGGCAGCGCACGGTTGATAACCTGAGGAGACGTGGTGCTGCGATTGCGGGGTTCGGAACGTGTTGTTCGGAAGCCGAATTGATTTGTGTCGCGCCTCCACCAAATCGAACATATCCAGAACCTGTTGGAAGATCGGGACCCCGTTCCCATCAAGTACCATAGGAGTAAATGCGGTAGTACTGTAGGGCGGTAGCATCGCAAGGTAGAAGTATCGATGAAGCAGCGATATATTTTTTTAGAGAGGTCCAATTTGGGTTTGCATGGTGTGGAAGTATTGCTTTAGGAAGCGGTAGTACCGTAGTGTGGTAGTATTGAAGGTGTCGTACTATCGATCTTACCAGAAAAATAGTGTTTTTGGTGATTTGAATCATGGATTGAGTTGGGATTGTGTGGATCATTGGATTAAGGTTGCATGATACATGTCTTAGTTAATGTAGGTCAAGTTATGAAGAATTTATATTTGGAAATGATTTCTTTATCTTTGGATGTGCAAGGTCGCTTGGAGTCAATTGTGATCAACAGCAATGATCGGGATAAGGCTCATGGAGGAGTTGAGGACTAGAATGATCGAGGATGCCAAGTGAGACGGTGAGCTCAAGCAAACACGAGAAAGGCAGAAAATGTTGAAGGCGAGTTCGAACGGTAGGACGGCGCCATGTGCCTTGCATGGGCCAAGTAAGCTGTGGTTCGGTGGAACTAGGATAGGAGAGACTTGGCCATGTGTGGCAGGCTAGTGGTGCACTTACACATGGAAAGCATGACTATTGCTTGTAGTGGTTGGTAACGACGGGTCAAGAAAGGGTATTTTGGTAATTTGACCAAAATACCAGAAACCATTTTGGATCAAAACCATGGCACAAGGGCGATGTGTTAGAGAGCGGTTTAGGTCAAGATGGAGCTGATTTGGTCAAGGCAGATTAAGGCTAATGATTTAGCAGAAGCACACTTATGTGCTCTGAAAAGTGTGCATAAGTGGACTTGTGAGAGTAAAACCCGTCTATGTGGGGTTAATGGATTTTTCCATTGTAATAGTATATAGGATACATTAAGGGGTGTAGGTAGCTGGTTGTCCACCTAAAAAAGAGGTTGGGATGAAGACATGTTAGGTGATCCATCCAACCCATCTTGTATGCTCTCTTCTCTAGGCTTAGGGTTCGGGTTTGAGAGTGAGTATCTTGGGTGCTCTCTGTTCTCCAAGTTGGAGTGGCTGTAAACTTACCTTCTTAAGTGATAAATATATCAATCTTTATGCATCTCTGGAGTCTATGATGTGTTTGATTGATGTGCTTGTCTTTTGGTTGGTTTTGATATCTATTCTTTCTCTTCTTATGATCTTGCTATGCCAAGAACATGTAAGAGGTGAACATCATCCTTGGGAATTTATCTCCATCCATCTAGACAGTTTGATAGCAAGATTTATGGAAAAACTCGATTTTACTTTATTTTAGCCTCATCAAGTGATTTTTTGTCTCCAGGCTTTTTGGGTCATGTTCGTCGGTATTCTAGCTTGCTATGACATGTGGGAATATATCTATAGTTATCTTGGCCATCATCTACCTACGAGCAAATTGTATTTACCGTTTTGGGTTTTGACTTGGTTTTAGTGCAGCATTCTAATAAACTGAAAATGGTCCCAACTTTAGCCATGATTTTCATCATAGTTTATTGGAATAAGTTCTTGATATCTTAGCATAGATCCTTACAAAATTTCATATCATTTGGATCTACGGATCAAAAGTTTTCTCGATTTTGGATTTTGAAATTGTGGTGAAAACACTGTTCATCCTGATTTTATTGAAGTAACAGAAGTACCGTGGTTACTGTAGCAAGTGATAGTACCACAAGTTTAACTGGGGTAGTTCCGATTTTTCTGATTTTTCTTAGATTTTTAGTATATCGAATCGCTGGTTTTTGTGATGGTCTTCCATCCTAATCTTCATAGCTTTGTAATTATTGGAGTGAAGAATTGGTGAATATTTGGTAAAAAATTAGAAAGAGATATTTACCCCCTCTGTTGCCATCTTTGATCTTACAATTGGTATCAGAGCCTATTTAACTCTTCCTATTATCTTAACTTGTCTTAAAAGTTATGGTAGCAGATAAGTATTCCAACAAGCGTTCTATCTTCGATGGGGTCGACTATCCTTTTCGAAAGAGTAGGATGAAGTCTTACATTCAAACGCAAGACTATGCAACTTGGAAGAAGGTTAAAACTAGATTTGTTATTCTTACTGAGGATGACAACATGACTATGAATATGCTAGATGTTGAGACAAATGCTAAGACAAAAAAGATCATCATTCAAGGTCTTAGTCAGAGTGAGTTTGATCGTATCTCATCTCACGTCGACATTTGACATCTGGGTAACCCTTGATGCATATCATGATGGCACCACCCAGATCAAGACTTTCTGACAAGACTAGTACAAGTGAGATTATAACAAATGCAAGATGCTTACTGGTGAGTCTTTGGATGAGTGCTTCGGAAGATTTCATAAAATTCTGAGCAACCTCCAAGTTGTTAGTCTCACATACTTAGACTCGAATAATGCTCGTCAAATGTTATCTTCTGTAACATTATGATTTTCAGAGCTTTTTAAAATCTTGAATTTAAAAATTAATTTTTGAAATTTTTCTGGAATTAATTAAGCTTAATTTGAATTTTTTTTAGAATTTAAAACGATTTAATATGATTAAATTAAACTTCAAAATTTGCTGAAAATATTTTATTTGGGTTCCTTGTGTCTCAAGGAATTTTCTGATATTTTTGATGAATTTTTGGGATTTATTTGCTATTTTCTAGAGCTTTTGGATTTTATTCAGATTTAATTAAAAGAAATTCGGGAGAAAAACCCTTTTCTTAAAATCTTCGGCTGTTCCCCGCCGTCCGATCGGCCGCCTCTCCAACCGTCAGTCAACCGACCGCCCCCGCCTTCACCCGTTCCCCGCCGCCCAATTCCCGCCTCCGCCACCTGGCGTCCATCCCACCGCCCGCGTCCACCCGCGCCCCGCCTCTCCCTCCGCCGCCGGATTCTCCAGCCTGCCACGCGGCGCGCATCCCGCAGCCCTCCGCGCCCGGCCACCCGCGTTGCCCTAATCGCCCCCCGCATCCCGCTCGTCCGTGCCTCACAGCCGTTCGATCCCATCCATGTGCCACGCGTCGCGACCCCGGTCGTCGCCTCCGAGGCGGACTCTCGCCCGTGCCGTCTCCTTCGCGAACTCACCCTCGGTTCGTGTGTTTTTAATCGCGGCGCCGCCTCGGTTCGCGTGCCTGCTGTCTCGCACTCGACCCGCCGCCGTCTCCGTCTCCGCTCTTGCTGGGCGCCGCCGTGCTCGTCGGACTTCGCCCCGCCGAACTCGCCGCCCTGCGAGGTCTCACCGCTGTTCTTTGCCGCCGGCCACCTCTCGCCGAACCGTGCCGTTCCCGCCGTCGGACCACACCGCGTCGTCGCCTTTCGAGCGTCGCCGTTCTTCTCGGACCTCACCGCCGTCCCCGCCATCGCTGCCGTCTTCGCTGGTAAGCACCGCGCCGGCCTCCGTCGCCTCCCTCCGCCCGCGACGCCCAACCGGCGCACCGGCAGTGCCCCCCGCACCCCGCACCCGCACCGGACGCGTCCAGCTTCGGTCCGCGAGCCGCACCGCCGTGCCCGCGCCTCGTGTCCGGCCGCGACGCTTCATGAGACGAGCCGAGACATGCGTCGCCAATCCGTCCCCCGCGCCTCGCATCTCAGCCGTCCGTTCTAGATCCAAAAACCCACTGCTCGGATCGTGCCGCGTGGCCCTCATCCGACCGTCCGATCCGAGCGCTGTCGCCGCCCCGAACTTGAGCCACGTCAGCCCTACCGCCACGTGGCAACCACGTGTCATGCCACGTCAGCCCAAAACCCACCTCCGGTGCCCGTGGCAGCCACATCAGCATGCCACGTCACCCGTGCCACGTGCCAGCACCAGCAGCTGCCACGTCAGCCCTAGCCATCGCGTCAGCGCCGCCTCCCCGTGTGCACTGTTTCGTGGACCGGGTTCACAGCACAGTGCGATTTCCGAATTTCCCGATTTAACTTTAGGGTTTATTTTCTGAGAGCCCGTTCTCCTCCGTTCTAGCTCCGATTGACCCCGTTCTTTTTTCTAAATTCATCTAAAATCGAGCTCTAGCTTTTGGTTCTGGTTTCATGGTTTTTAGAGTTCATTTGCTTTTCATTTTATGTGTTTTTCTTGTTTTGGTTGTTTTCTCTCTCGTTAGATTTAGATTCCGGAGGAGCAGGATCTACGCCCGAAGACCGGAAATACCTCACTGAGCATAACCAAGGCAAGTCGTGTCCTTTGATGATGTTGAACCCAGTTTGCAATCTATTATTTAATTATTTTGTTTTAAATTATGTTGCATCGCTATTTTTAATCAAACCCTTGTATTGATAGTTATCATCCCAATTGAATTCATCCCTCCTTGATAATTTAGAAAGTCGTGATACCATTGTCACTATAGGTTGGGAAACATACTAGTGATGCTATGTTATTTATCGCATGGGTTGGTACGATTAGAATGCTTAGCCTTGCTCATTTTACGAAAAGGTTTATCATCACATGTGAATTATCAATTTGACTTAATGATATATGGAACTGTGGTTGGTGCCACATTTATTAAAATTTGTGCTATGACGTTGGTGCATCATCAGCGGTGGTTATACAAAACTGGTTTTGCACTCGGGCGAGTGATCGTGCAGTAAAGCGGGAAGTGTTGGAGCACTTCGAGGGATGTGGTAGTCTCGCCCGGGTAGACTTAAGGACTTAATTTTGTGCGCCATTGATCTGAGATTTACCGTGCAAACCACATGTCTGGTATGGGACGGACCTAGCTGACTAATTTGGGATGTTTGAACTTTAATCTTGCCATTGAGATGAACATAGTTGCTGATTTCCATGTGGCACAAGGGGGGTGTGATGCGAAACCCTAGCGGGCGGATTAAGTTGTAACTGAACTTTGTAAAGGCTTTGTTGTGATTTTCTTAGGCCGAGGTTAATCACATCGTGTGGGTACAGTTGTGCAACCTCTGCAGAGTGCAAAACTATTCGAATAGCTGCGTCCTCTGTCATGGACATGCTCGGTGATTTCACACGAGGGGTAGTTATTTCTGAAAACTTGTATATTGTTGTTGGACAGTGGATGGTTAATCCACTGTTGGTTTAGCTTATGGATGGGAGGTCCATAAGCGGTTGGTTTAGCTTATGGATGGGAGGTCCATAAGCGGTTGGTTTAGCTTGTGGATGGGAGGTCTGCAAGTGGTTATGTCAATTCCTTTGATTATTTATTTTCTATTGTTTTACTTAAAATTCGCTTTCAATCTAATTACTATATTTACCTTTAAATATCGTTTTATGCAAATTAACCTTTCAGCCTTCCATTGGTAAGCCTTGCATACTATATTACATTCATTTGTTACAAACGACTTGCTGAGTACCAATGTACTCACGGTTTTATGCCCAATGTTGCTCAGTTGAGGAAGAGGAGTATCACCAGTAGGAGGTTCTAGAAGGAGAGTACTTCGACGACTACGCGGATTAGGCTTCGTTCTCCACTCGATAGCTTGTGGGCTTGTCGATTGGCTACTACACTTTAATTTGGATTTCCGCTGCTAGTTTTTGTTAAGCCCTTTAGGCTAGTCTATTGTAAGCTTGACTATAAGGTCGTACCTTTTGCGATTTATCGATATTTGAGCTTTTCCTTTATTTTATCGTGTATATGGTTGTGATTTCATCTATATTTGACTGTGTACACTAACATGATCCTAGGACTAGTGCAGTATACACAGGGAGTCCGGATTTACATATTCGGGTCTCGACATCTTCCTTGGACCTCAATGTGTGAGAGATGAAAGTGACCACCATCAAGGACATGACTGATCTATCGACCTTGACTTTTGATGCATTGTACTCACGACTCAATACTCATGAGATCAATATTGTCTCTCATAAGATGAAGACGCAGTCGATGGCTTTGGTCACAGATCCTACTTCTAGAGCATCATTTGATGGCGCTTCTGGTTTCTCTCTAACTGCTTTGTACATATGAGTGATGACCAGTTTGAGCAGTTTTCAGAGAGTGAGCTAGCCATCTTAGCCAGAAAGTCCTCTCATACATACAAGATGGTTAGAAAGAGGAAAAGAAGAGGTCTGGTGATCTTCTTGAGTGTGGTGGCCCCAACCACATTCGAGCAAATTGCCCCAAGTTGGAGAAGGGCAATAACAATTACGGCGGTACAAGCAAGAATGACTACATTAGTAAGAACCACAATAAGAAGCCGCTAGCTCGTGATCAAGGCAAGAACAAGAAGCATCGCAACCTTGGCAAAGCCAAGAAGCTTTTCCACCGTGTCCTTACCGTCTTCGACGACTTCGACTTCAGCGATATGTAGGGCTAGAGTGATGATGATCGCGAGGATGATCCACAAGCGAACACCAAGGACAACGACGACTTCACCAGCATATGCTTCATGGTTGATAAGAATGATATTAGTAATGATAATCTCTATAGTGACTCCGATGATGTATATCTATCCTACAACCAGTTCAATGATGTTTTTCTTAAGTTAGAGAAGTTTTATGCTAGATCTAGGACTAGGTGTGGTGAGTTAGAGAAGTAGGTAGAGAGCTTATCAAAGGAGCTTACTTCACTTATATCTGCTTCTTCTTGTGACGATTGTGATGTATGTGCTTCCTTACTTGGAGATATGGAGAAATTAAGGACTTCACATAATAATGCGATTTTTGAACTTGATCTGCTTAAGGTGAAGAATGCTAGTTTGTTAACTGAAATAAAAACGACTAAGATTGTTTCTTCTTAGTCAGATTCTGTTGAGACTACATTCTACACCTTATGTGTGGATAAGGACAATGCTTTTAGAGGATTGTATACCATGCTTCTTGATCTGCCTGAAACATGTGATAGCTGTAACAATTTGAAGATTAATCTAAAAAAATGCAGATAATTGAATTGCTGAGATGCAAGCTGCATTGATGGAGCCTATTGTTTCTTGTGCCAACTATCCTAAATTAATTGCTGAATTTGAATCCATCTCTAAACAATTTCAGGATGTGTATGATCAAAATAAGAAAATGGCTCAATATGCAACTATTAGCTCACCATGCAACTATTGTGAAAAACTAAAAGATAAATTGGTTGCTTTGGATGAAAAATATGTGAAGCTAACTAAGGACTTATTAGAAAAGCCGCAATCTGTTTGCTCTTTCTGTGCTGAGGTAGAGGAAAAATTAGAAAATATGCAAGAGACCTTTAAGAAGAGTTACAAGGACCCGTTGACTAGAATGAAGACTGCCCTGTGTGTGCCTTGTGAAGCTCTTAAAGTTAAGGTAGCTTTATATAAGGAGAGATATGCTCATGCAGTTTGATATTCTTCTTTTGGCTCCTCATACTCTCCTTCTGGTTCCTCACCATCTGCTTTTCCTTATGCTTCATGTGCCTCGCTTTTTCGGGAGTGTGATACCTCATGAATACTCTCAAAAAATTTGTTGGAGGAAAGAAAAGGCTAAATCTTATTCTGGATAAATCCAAGATTTGCAGGTTTAATCAAGGTCTAAGATATGATTTCTTAGAGGATGTGAGAAAACATCCACCTGTTGTTGTTAGAGCTGTAGCAGTAGGTGTGATTGAGGTTGTGCCTGAGCCTAAGTAAGTAGTGTTTAAGTTTGTAGGTTTTGTTCAGGGGATTTCTGATAGTAAGGTTGTGCCTCCTACTGCTCCAACTTCTCAGAAGTCGAGTATCATTGCACCTTTTGTTAGAAGGATGGGCATGTGGATAGTTTTACTTTAGGCATGCCAAGGTCATGCGTAGAGACCATGTTTGTGCTCTTAGAGGTATTTAGGGTCAGCATGAGGTCCATAGTTGTATGTAGTTCTCCTAACTTTCTTGGTTTTAGGCACATCAAGAACTTGGCTTTCAGGCGCCTTCTCGTTTTAGTCCTCGAGTAGCTTCTAGTTAGGGTTTCTACCGTCCTGAGGATATACCTCATTTTCCCCGTCGAGGTGGCTATCCACGGTGTGATCGGTATACTGCTGTTGGTTGGACCCGCTCTTCTATAGTAGTCAAACCTAGCAGAGGCTTGAGGTCTGCTTCTGGACCATCTAGTTCTGTGAGAGATGGAGTGCGTAGAGTGGCTAGAGGTTAGTCTTTTATTTCTGAGACTGGATCTACTACTCATTGTGTGAGTCAGTACTAGGTTCCTAGATCTGCACTTATTGACCCTAGTACTAAGCCACCGATGTTTTCTTCTGACTGACTCAGGTTCATCGAGAAGGGAATTGAGATGTTTAGCTTGTGGACTTTGGCTGCTCTCGCTTACCAATGACTAAAAACACCCGTTGATTCTCTTCCCTAGTTTAAGCTCCAACTGATGAGATGATTACCTTTGGAGACGCTTTGTCAGGTCAAGTCATCGCTAAAGGTACTATGCACATTAATGATTCCTTTATTCTTAAGTATGTTGCTTTAGTGAGTAAGTTGTGATATAATTTGCTATCTATTTCTCAGCTTACCAATGACGATTTCAAGGTAAGCTTCAAGAAAAATGCTTGCAAAATTCTTGATTCTTCGGGGAGTTTAGTTTGCGGGATTCTAGGTTTGGGAGGATCTTTTATGCTGATTTTGTCGAGTCTTCTGGTGATTTTCTTAGGTGCTTAATTGCTTCGAAGTCCCATGATCTCTCTTTTTGGCATAGGAGACTTGGTTACATTGGTTTTGATCACTTGACCCGAGTTAGCAGCTGTGGTCTCATTCGTGGTCCGTCTAAGCTCAAGATGATCAAAGACTTAGTTTATGCTCCTTGTCGGCATGGCAAGATAATTACCGCTTGTCATCCCATAGTCACTATGACTATGATCAATGCATGAGGACAACTTCTTCATATAGACATTATTCGTCTAGGTAGAGTGCAGTCGGCTCGTGGAAAGTGGTACGTTCTTATTGTGGTTGATGACTTTATAAGGTTCTCTTTGGTGTTTTTCTTATCCTCGAAGGATAAGACCTTTAGTCATTTTCATGGTTTATTTGGTAGGTTGTCTGTTGAGCTCCCTGATGCCTTACGAGCGATCCGAAGTGACAACGACGTGGAGTTCAAGAACTCCTACTTTAAGTGTTTCTGTGATGAGACAGATGTAGAGCAACCGTTCTCTTCTACGCATGCCTCTCAACAAAAAAGCGTTGTGGAAAGGAAGAATCGTACTTTAGTCAAAATAGCCAGGATGATGCTAGATGAGATGCTACACCTAGGAAGTTTAGGCTGAGGCTATAGCCACTGCATACCTTGTTTCACATAGAGTTTTTCTGATGACACAGTTGCATTGCACTACTTATGAGTTGAGGTATGGACGAAAGCCCAGTGTCTCTCATTTTTGTGTTTTCAGTTGCAAGTATTTTATTCTAAAGTCTGGGAATCTAAATAAGTTTGAGTCATGTTCATCTGACGGTATCTTTCTGGGTTACTTGACTTCTTTGCAGGGTTATAGGGTCTGTAACTGCGAGACTAATAGGATTGTAAAGACCTATGAGGTGACTTTTGATGAGGTCAGTCCTAGCACTAGGCCCGACATCTCAGGTCCAGTTGTACAGTCTGAGCCTATCTTTGTTGATGATCAGGAGGATGAAGATGAAGAACCTTTACCTGATCTAGTCTCTCCTTCCCTTAAGGTGCATGTTCTACCATTGCATCTCAGGGAGATCAGCCTATACCTTGTAGCACTTCTGGAGATTGTAGCTCTTCTCCTACCTCCATAGTTCATGAGGTAGAGGTCACTTCTTCTTCTCATCCAAGACCTCCCAGACACATTTAGCGTCGTCATCTTTTTGAGAAGATCATAGGTGATGTCTTTGAGTATGTCACGCGCTTAAAATCTGGCTTATCTCATTTCTGTCTACACTCAGCTTTCGTCACCACATTTGAGCCCAAAGATATCAGTCATTCTTTGTCAGATGAGTCTTATGCTAATGCCATGCATGAGGAGTTAGAGAATTTCGAGAGAATTAAGGTCTGGTCACTTGTTGAGTCCCTAGTGGTCATAATGTCATAGAAACTAAGTGGGTCTTTAAGAATAAGTAGAGTGACAATAGGGTAGTTATTTGAAACAAGGCTAGACTTGTAACTCAGGGTTTCTTCCAGGTTGAGGGTCTAGATTTTGAGGAGACCTTTACCCCTGTAACTAGGCTAGAAACCATTAGGATTCTGCTTGCCTTCGTAGCATGTAAGGGCTTCAAGCTGTACCAGATGGATGCCAAGAGTGCCTTTCTTAATGAGTTTATTGAGGAAGAGGTCTATGTTAGATAGCCTCTAGGTTTTGAGAACCCCAAATACCCAAACCATGTCTTTAAGCTTTTCAAAGCCTTGTATAGACTTAAGCAGGCCCCAGAGCTTGATATAAGTGGCTTAAATCCTACATGTTGAGTCATAAGTTTGAGATGGGTAAGATTGGTAAGATCTTGTTCATCTATATGAGTGGCTTAAATCCTACATGTTGAGTCAAAAGTTTGAGATGGGTAAGATAGGTAAGATCTTGTTCATCTGTAGGTATGGCAAAGACTTTCTGCTTGTCCAGATTTATGTGGATGATATTATCTTTAGTGGCTCCTCTTATACTCTTGTTCCCTAGTTAATGTAACGATGGCCCGATCTTCTGAGAGGTACTAATAAGTCGATTGTAGAGAACTTGACGTTGATGATCCAAAGACTCCGACCAAAACAGATCGATTCTCTCGAAATCACTACACCATTGCTCCGATGGTTATCAACCGTGCCGAACGCGGTTGACCTCGCCAAGAAGGCTATCTCCTGCAAGCGAATCGAGAACACAAGTAAGAGAGTAGAAGATGCAATCTGAAATTGTATTATGAATAAATATTGAGTTCACAAGTTGGGGTTCCTCAACCGGACGTGCAGTGAGACTGCTAAGCAGAAAAATCTCTTAAGAAAAACCCGAGCAAAACTAAAGGGGTGCGACCTCCTTAAATAGGGTAGGGGGAAGCCGCACTTAACAAATAAAAGGGGGTGCGATACTATTGAGGGTCGGCCAACATACATGGAAACCGAATAGGACTCGATTACAAGGCCCAAGACCCACTTTGACTCAGACTGGAAAAGTGACATAACTTGTTTTGCAGTTTCTGATCGGCTCGGGTGAAATTTCGAGGTGAGACTAGATTCATCTGAAAGTAGACTCCAAAAATCTTTCCAACGAGTACTCGCGGGCCCCGAGAAACCTTCTGGATCAAAAGTTATGGCCATTTGAAGTAGGCGTTGTCAAGTAGTCCGAATCTGAGCCGAACACGCGAATATGAGTTGGATTGCGCTTGACGGTTCCACTTCTACACTTGAGCTCGCGTGGTTTTTCACCATGGTTTCTAAGAATAAGAAAATTACAAGTCTTAGGAAGTATCAAATTCTCAGCGAAAATATTATTGACTCCTAAAACGAGTTTACCTGATAGTTGAGTTGACGAGCACGTGCCCGAGTAATTGGACCTTGCCCATCATTCATGGAAGCAGTGAGAGGAGTGTTCATATCAGTAGAAGTGATGTCCTCATAACTAGTTTGGTGATGTCATGACCACAGAGTTTGAGATGAGCATGATGGACGAGTTGAGCTTCTTCTTTGGCTTCTAGATCAAGCAGACTCGAGAGGGCACATTCTTGTATCAAGGCAAGTACATGCGAGATCTCCTGAGACGTTTTGACGTGACTGATGGCAAGCTGGTGTCGACTCTGATGGTGACCTCGACTACACTTGATCCTGACTAGGATGGCGAGCCTGTAGATCAGAATGAATACCACAGTATGATTGGCTCCATCCTGTTGATCCGTGTGTCTGTGCATTTGATTTTAGGCTTGTCATGTCTCTCACCGTCATGCGGTGAAGCGCATTTTCAGGTACATTCGAGCTACTTTAGATTATAGTATCTGGTATTCTTCTACTTCCTGTCTTTCCCTTAAAGCTTTCTCTGACGCGAACTTTGCTGGCTATAGGATAGATAGGAAGAGCACTTTTGGCACTTGCTAATTCATTGGTACTTCTCTTGTTTCTTGGTCTTCTAGAAAGTAGTCCAGTGTTGCACAGTCCATCATAGAGGCTGAGTATGTTGTAGTCGCTAGTTGCTATAGTCAAGTGCTTTGGATGGTTTCGACCTTGTAGGACTTTGGGTTAGCCATAGATAGTGTTCTTCTTTTCTGTGATAACACTTTTGGCATTAACATTGCCAAGAACCTAGTGCAATACTCTAGGACCAAGCACATAGACATCATATATCATTTTCTTAGAGACTATGTGGAGAAGGGTGACATAATGCTTCAGTTTATGGAGAGTGACCACTAGTTAATTGATATTTTCACCAAACCTTTAGATAGCTCAAGGTTCATGACCTTGTGGGGAGAGCTTGGGGTGATATATCTTTATGGCTTAATATGAGGGGGAGCATCACATACTTTCTGTTTTACATGTACATTTTCATTTTGTTGCCTTTGTCTATTGGGTGCATTTGGGTTAGTCTTTCTAGCATAGATTGGAGTATATTTTATTCTCAATTATTTAGACTTCTTCCTCTCATCTTGTGACCCTAGGATGCTGCTTATTAGTTGTTTTTCTTCTCATTAGGTTGAGTTCACTCACTTCTTTTAGGTCTAGCAGGGGTTAGGCCCTCCTGGGTAGGGAACATGTTTACTCCCTTGTGATTAGATGATCATCTAATAATCCTAGAGTCATATAGAGTAGATGAGAGCGAGCTGAGCCATAGCATTTCTTCTATCTTGTCTATGCTTTAAGGACTACCATTCCTTTGTCTTTCCAAGCTTCTTTTCTCTTGCTTATTGCTTTGGTTCAGAGTGAGTTCATATGCGTTTTTTCTTGAGCTTAATATTGGCATAACTTAACTTGAACTAAAAATGCTTCTAAAATTGACTCACTTGTTGAGAGAGAGGTGGAATTTCTTTTCATTGCATCATATTGCATTTAAATTTAGCAATGTGCATTGTAATATAAATACATAGAGCCCTGACTATTATCCTTGTATGACATGATATAACTACTTTACATCTTGCCATGACTTGTGCTAGACTGCTAGATTTATCATGATCTTCTACATATAGCTTAGCTTTTGCCACGATAGCTTCTTTAAATGTGAGAAACTTGAATTAAATCATGTCTTGCTCTATTGAATCCTGTTTTGATTCATACCATGTCAAATATGCTAGGTTGAGTCTTGAGTCTGCATTAAGCTTTAGATTGAGCTATACTAATTCATTAGTGAAGCATGAGTTAGTATTAACTCATTGTTCTTGAACTAATTCAAGAAAATGCAAAAAGATCTCTTTTGTACAAAAAAAACTTTTCTCACCAATCGTTTCTCGTGAGACAGCTTGCCATTGCACTAGGCATGAACTCAGAGAGAGTTTTAGATCACCAAGATCACTTCCTTAAGCTTCTTGCTTAGAATGGTCGTATAAGACTTGAGATCTAGCACATGGCTTAAGAAACTAAATTTTATGAAAAATGGTTGAAGTTTTGCAAAAACCAAAAATGAATTCAAAATGTGCCAAATATGCTTAACTGCAAGGAATATGTAGTGCTTGAACAAAATATTTTATTTTTGAATTTGTAGCACTCTAAATTGACTCAATGGTAACTTTTTGATTCCATTTAGCATATCGACATGGCCTGTCTTATTTTTAGATACTCTTGGCTAAATTATGAACCTAAGCACCTTGACATGTTAAGAATCCATTTAATTTTAGATCATTGTTTATGTGGCTTTAGCCTGGCTATACATGTTTCGCTATGATCTAGATAGCACTTTCACTTTTTATGGCTTGGTGTAATTCTTAGAAAGTCATTTTGGATAATTTTCATGGCTCCTAATGCTCAAAATGAATAAAATACAACCACTCTATTTCATTCATTCTCTATCTTCTTTCATGTATCTTGATGACTCCATTGTCAATGGGGAAGAAAGATCGATAAAAATGCATGTCTAGAGAATGATTTGGGCTCTGTGCAAAATATTGCTAATTTAGGAGCTTTTAGCTTTTGATTTCATCTCACTATGATCAAGGTCAAATCGAATAATTATTTTTTATATGGATCTAGAGTGAGATTTTTTGACTTATTTTGTGAACTTGAAGCCTCTTGTGGAAAATTTGTTATTTTTAGTGGCTTCACCCCATTTCTGGTTCATATGGTCATTTTTAGTCATTGAATCCTTCTTGCAGCTATTTTGGAGCTCTCTTTGCAAAATTCTTCCTTTCTTTCATAAAACCACCTCCAATTTACATTTTTGAGTATTGCCAATGGGTTCATGAATGGGGAGATTGAAGGACCATGTGAGAAGGTCATGTTTAATGTTGTGATAAACCATTGCAATGTTTGTGAAGTGATCAATTGGTTTTGCAAAGAGTGTATTTAAATTGGGTCAGGAGAATCGGAAGTACCATATGAGTAAATATGGTAGTACTATAGGGTGGTGTACTGGAAGACTTAAGTACTGACTAAGCAGCAATATGTTTTTTCAGAGAGGTCCAGTTCGAGTTTGCAAGATGCGGAAGTACCGCTTTGGGAAGCGATAGTACCGCAGTGCGGTAGTACCGGTGTTGAAGGTGTGGTACTACCGATCTTACCAGAAAAATAATGTTTTTAGTGATTTAAGTCATGAATTGAGTTGGGATGGCTTGAATCATTGTATTAAGATTACATGATACATGTATTGGCTAATGTAGGTCAAGTTGTAAAAAACTTGTGCCTGGAAATAATTTTTTTGTTTTTGGATGTACAACTTCACTTGGAGTCAACTATGATCAATGGTGATGATCGGGGTTAGGCTCATGGAGGAGTTGAGGCCCAGAACGATCGATGATACTGGGTGAGACGGTGAGCTCAAGCATGGCATGAGAAAGGCGGTAAATGTTGAAGACGAGTTCAAACAACAGGATGGCGCCATGTGGCTTGCACGAGCCAAGTAAGCCGTGGTTCGGTAGAACCGAGACGGGAGAGACTTAGAGATACATGACAAACTAGTGGTGCACCTACACATAGCAAGCATGGCAATTGCTTACAGTGGTTAGTGACAACTGGGTCAAGGAAGGGCATTTTAGTAGTTTGACTAAAATATCAAAAACCATTTTGAATCAAAACCGCGGTGCATGGGCGATGTGTTGAAGAGCGGTTTAGGTCAAGATGGAGCTGGTTTGATCAAGACGGATCAAGATTAAGGATTTAGCGGATGCACACTTATACGCTTTGAACAGTGTGCATAAGTGGACTTATGAGAGTAAAATCTGTGTGGAGGGGGGTTAACGGGTTTTCCCCATTGTAATAATGAATAGGATCCATTAAGGGGTGTAGGTGACTAGTTGTCCACCTATAAAAGAGGGTTGAGATGGAGACATGTTAGGTAATCCATCCAACCCATCTATTGTGATCTCTTCTCTAGAATTTGGATTAGGATTTGAAAGTAAGTACCTTGGGCAACCGCTGTCCTCCAAGTTGGAATGGCTATAAACCTACCTTCTCAAGTAATCACTATATCAATCTTTGTACATCTCTTGAGTCTATCATGTGTTTGATTGATATGCTTGTCTTTTGATTAGTTTTGATCTCTCTTCTTTCCCTTCTTGTAATCTTACTGTGTTAAGAACGGGTAAGAGGTGAAGATAATCTTTGGGAATCCATCTCCATTCATCTAGGCACTTTAATAGCAAGATTTATGAGAAAACCCGGTTTTGCTTTATTTTGACCTCGTCGGGTGATTTCTTGTCTAAAGGGTTTTTGAGTCATATTCTTCGGTATTCTAGCTTGCTGTGACATGTAGGAATACATCTAGAGATATTTTGGCCATCATCTACCCACAAACAAGTTGTATACGTCGTTTTGGGTTTTAGCTTGATTTTGGTGCAACATTCCAACAAACTGAAAAAGATCCTAACTTTGGCTACGATTTTCATGATAGCTTGTTAGAATAGGTTCCTGATATCTTAGGCTAGATCTCTGCAAAATTTCATATCATTTGGATCTACGGATCAAAAGTTCTCCCAATTTTATATTTTGAAATCATGCCGAAAATACTGTTCATCCTGATTTTACTGTAGCAGCAGAAGTACTGCAGTTACTATAGCAGTAATACCACAATTATTGTAGCAAGCGGTAGTACCATGAGTTAAACTACGGTAGTTCCGATTTCACTGATTTTTCTTGGATTTTGTGTGTATCGAATCGTTGGTTTTTATTGTGGTCTTCTATCCTAATCTTTATAACTCTATAATTATTGGAGTAAATGATTGGTAAATACTTAAGGAAAAATTTGAAAGTAACATTCACTCTCTCTTCCTCTGTTACCATCTTCGATCTTACAGATTCTCCTAGAGTGATTAGGTTTGGTTTGCTGTTTGAACAAAGCAAATTCCGACTCTAGTTTGCGTTTCCCTGTCAGCATTGGGAGCATATTTGCTCATTCTTCATAGAATTACTCTGCAGCATTTCTTCGTAGTAAGTATACTTTATGCCCTAAACCAGCCAAGAATAGTGTTTGCCTTTTTGTCGGGCACTATTTTTATATATAGGCTTTCAGAAAGCAGTACTTCAAATAAACAATTTTGTGTCGTGGATCCAACAACGATGCGACCAAAAGAATTGTTAGGTTCATCCCAATATTTTTATTGAACTTTGCGTTCGTATTATCACACACCACCTGTTAGAAAGCATCACTTTGGTTTTTGTAACAAGTAGTTCTCGTATCCCCCAAACCACTTGTACAAACCTATGAGCTGTCGAAAATTTATGCGTCGAGAAACCCTTCGTTGCTTCGGCAAAGTTCTCCAGGAATTTACAAACTCTCTCTGCCAAATACCATTGCTGAAGGTTGGGTGCTTGAATGTTTGATTGATCAGCATAGCGAGTCAAGGCATCATTGTACCTTAAGAGCTTCAACAAGCGTGTTGTAGGTAGAGTTCCATCTTGTATTGTTGTGCAAACGAATCCTTTCTTAGGTTCAAGACCAAACTGTTGTGGAATAGTATTGAAAATCCGCAACCGAGATCCAGATGAGGTAATATGCTTAACGTTCCTAAATGGCTCAATGACATGCTGGATTGTAGACATTTCCATCTTGGACAGTCAAGTTAAGAATGTGTGCAGTGTATCTAACATGGAGATCTTCGCCTCCATAGGGCAAATTGGTCCAGAGTTGTGCCTGTAGTCTTGTCACAGCAGCAGTATTTGATATGGCAATTATCTAAAGGCAAAAGCTCTGATGGACAGGTTTAGTCATAGAGGCAGTCCACAATTGTATCACCTCCGTTCAAATTTGTAGAACATATTTTTTAATTATCTTACTTATAAATATATAATATATTTTATATTTCAATACAAAATTAATACGATGTTTTCTTTATATTCCTAATAAATATATATGTAGTTTTATTTGTTATTCTCTAAATTCATGTATTAAATATAGTGATTAGAGATAATAATTAAGAGTAATCTATCTATTTTTATTATCTTCTTAGTCTATATACCAAAAGAAAATATGTTTTTATAAATTTGAACAGATAGGGTACTATGAATTCAGCAGCATTATGAGGTGCTGGACATTTTTGAAATTGATTGTATGCATGTGCATGTACGACAAATGTACCCTAAGTGTTTGCAATCTACATAATCGTATTGGCAGAGCTATTTGCAATCTTTTTCTTTACATCTTCATAGACAGACATGCAATCATCCCTAAGTGTTTGTCGCCCATGGACATGAAGACACTTGAGTGGGCCGACATCACCATCCTCTTGAAGAATACATTCTCAATCTTCTTGAAGGGAACATTTGCAGTGATCCAAGACCCTAAGGGCGAGCTCACAAGAGCTTCGGCTTCTGCGTTCGGCGGTCAGTTCCACTGTTCGGCGTTTTGGTGAACTGTTCACATTTTTGTCGTTTTGCTTTTTTTTGTTTTTTTTTTGGTATTTTTGAGTTTTGTTTTTTCCTGTATTCTTTTACATCGTTCGCTTTAGATTAGTGTGCTATTTTTATTTTTACATTTTTTAGATTTAATTACACCCAATAAGCTAACTCAGTTACAGTAAAAAAATCAGTCAACTATAGTAAATTTTCAACAAAAATTAAAAATCATCGCTGTTCTGAACGCCCCCTTAAGTCATAAAATCCCGTTAAGTGTTGGATTGGTAACTTGCGTGATATCTTTTCTTACTTTTAGGATTGGTAACTTGCGTGACTTCATCGGCACCTTCACCAAGCACTAGCTCAGCAGTTTCACTATTAGACATTCTATCAAATCACCTGTTGATAAAATAATGTGGTGGTAAGGTCACAACCGACTAAACTCGAGGAAAGAAAGAAAGAAAGCATCACCAACAAGAAGGATAAGTAAGATGAGAAAATGGCAATCATGAACTAAATCCAGTTAATTCAAATGGCAGACAATTAGTAACAAAGGCCACGTGTGTAAAGAAAAGGCAATTAGTAACAATACTGGATAGGCAAACAGATACCATGGCCACGTGTGTAAGGAAAAGGCAATTAGCTTAACAATGCTAGATAGGCAAACAGATACCATGCTAGATAGACATCTATGGTCAGAGTTTAGTACTAAAAGATAATCTTTTACACAACTAGGAACCCAACAGAACACAAATTTTCCAGCTAAAAAGTAGCTCAGATTGATCAGTAGAAGAAAATTTCAAATACAGTAATATACCCCAGCATTCATCATCTCAAGACATCAAAATGACACAGCTCAGTGCAAATCTTCCAGGCCTAAGAAACTAAACAAGTACCTTGAAGACGAAGTGGTTAAGGAGACACTACTACAGAAAACTGTATCACAAACGGTTTAAAAATGTCATCACAGATGGTTTTCTGAACCATCTAAATTTATGGGTCAGTGATAATCGAAGGTTATGGGTCAGTGATAATCGAAGGTTATCACAGACGATTTTCAAACCGTCTGTGGAGTAAATATCACAGACGATTTGTAACTAAAAATAGTCTGTGATAGCTATCATCGCAGACAGTTTGTAAGAAAAAACCGTCTGTGATATCGACAGCAAAATATACTTTCGCTTCGTACACAACCAAGGAGGAGGGTTATAGATGCACAGAGTCACAGGCCAAGTGCTATGTCGGCTGCTCATGCTACTGAAAGAATTTATTCCATCTGTACTCAATCCAAACCTTATATTCCTCGGTTCTGCACCGAAATCTGCAAAACACCTATCGATGTTTCTCCACTGGGTGGAATCAGTAAGGTGTCTTACCATTCCATCCTTCTTACGCTCCTTCGAGTGCCATCGTAGCAGTTTTGCCTCCTTTAGATTCGCAAATAATCGTTTCAAACGGGGAATTATAGAAAGATATCATGCCACCTTTGCAGGAGGTCCTTTCTTCACCTCTATTCCCTCGCTATCATCATCTGATTGATTGTTATGTTTGTATCGGGATGCGTTGCACACCGGACAGACATGCATGTTTACATACTCTTTACGGTAGAGGATACAGTCGTTCGGACATGCATGTATTCTTTCTACTTCCATTCCCAATGGACAGAGAACCTTTTTGACTTTATACGTGGTTTTAGGCAACTCATTTCTCTCTGAAAGCTTGTCCGCTAAAAGACCTAGCAGCGCCGTGAAACTCTTGTCAGACTAACCGTGGCTTGCCTTCAATTTCAACAATTCAAGCACAGTTGACAACTTCGTGTACTTTGACTTGCAGCGCGTGAATAAAGGTTTCTCCGAGTCCTCTATCAAGTCTCAAAATTTAATATACTCTCTCTCATCATAGTTCTTTTCTACATCACGAAGCATCTGATCCAGATTGTCATCATGCAGCTTATCCGAATTCAAACCACAATCATCATCCGACGGTATATCATTGACTTTACCGGCGATGTCGTTTGGCAGCATATCATTGACTTCACCAGCGATGTCCTCCGGTGGCATATCGTTGACTTCACCGGCGATGTCATATTCGGCGGCATATCATTGACTTCGCCATGACTGGTCTAACACGTATACCCCTTTTTGAAACCCATCCGAATCAAGTGCGCTTCAATCTGCTTTCGATTCTTAAACATCTTTAAATTCTCGCAGTCAGTGCATGGACAATACATATATTCCACCCCCTTATTCAACATATCCTCCTCGGTAGCTCTTGTAAAAGCAGACACGCTATTAATGTACTCTTCCCTCACACGGTTTGCGGTATACATCCAGCTTCGGTCCTATATTATGCACATATATAACAACTTAGTATTAAAATTAATTTAATTAATTATTACTACATATATACCACATGCATTGAGGCTAGCTAAATCTAAATTAGCTAGATCTTCAAAGTATATATATAACAGTCACCGAAAATTAATTAGCTAGATCAATTTTGATATTGCAACCAAAAATAAATTTTATTACTAACCATATCTAGGGCAACCAAGAACTCAATGAACCTTCAAAGCACTCCTGCTAAATAAGTCTCCTTCCACCATGCAAATAAAATGGCCTGAAAGCCTTGCCACCTCTAGCTGCAGCACCGGCTAGATCTGGATCGAAATGAAGACAGATGTATATACAGTCTAAGCGGCGTAATAAATATATAGCAGGATTATCACAGACGATTTTTACTAAAAAACCGTCTGTGATAGTCCACTATCACAGACGGATTTTAGTCAAAAACCATCTATGATAGTCCAGATTATTACAGACGGTTTTTTTTACTAAAACCCGTCTGTGATAGTGGACTATCACAGACAGTTTTTCAGTAAAAACCGTCTGTGATAGTCCAGATTATCACAGACGGATTTTACTAAAAAACCTTCTATGATAGTCCAGCTACTCTAACCAATCGCCACCAATGCTCCCCGCTTATGTTGAACTTGCATATGAATTTATGTATATATTTATCGCTTATGTTAAACTTGTGTTTTATTGGCTATTATACTTAGATAATCTAGATAAATTTATTGCTAGTTGAAGGCTTGAAGTGATGGTGGTATGGTTCAATGTATATTCCTTTATGTAGACACATACTATATGTCTATATTATCCGTTTTCGATCCGAAACCATTATATATCTGTTACGATGACACTATATTCGAAATTCCGAATAATCCGAATTCGTATTTATATCCGGTTTTACCGTATCCGACTTTGAATCCGAAAAAAAATATAGGTTAAAATACGATATGAATAATATCCGTTCAATTCTGACCAAGTTGCACCTCTGGAGATGGACTGATGAAGCGGTGGAGAACGTCTGGCTCGAGTCCAATAAGGTCCAATGGATATTCGAGCACTCGGTATGGCTATACAAAAGGTATCCAATGCTTATCGAATCTCATACTGATGGATGTCCAATGCAAATAGGCCATGTCCAATTAGGTCCACTTGGATAGCCCAGATCTAATCCCACCTCTGGATGGAACGCTGGCCAGCTTAGCTTTGCGTACATGCATGCCAACTCCCGTGAGAACGACGTGCTAATAGCCGGCCGTTGGTTACATGTGTGTGTGCTACTGCAGCTCACAGTAACTGATCATCATGCTGTTCCAAAGGCGCATGTCGGGGAATCATCCCAGCCGATCGCCCCTACTGCATCCAACATCCATTAATCAAAATAAATCCCTCTCTCTTCTCTCTCTCACTCTCATGACGCACACACGAGAGACACCGACACACGCGCAGACACATACATTGTCGTCTCAAGGAAAAGTTATTGCTTGTTGAAGCAGCTGATTAAGGAGCCGCTCCAATCAACTCTTGGCTACAGCTTTTGATCTAAAATAAAAATTATACTATAGTGGTTAGTAGATTTTTCTAAATTATTCAATAAAAAATAAAAATAATATTATATCTCCATAAACACTGAAAAGGAAAAAAAGAAACAAAATCTAAAAAAACTAAAATTAGTAACCGACATATTTTAAATTGCTTCTGAATTAAAAATGAGTCGGAAAAAAGTCGTTTGATCTTATGAAGAAGGACAGCGTTCCTTTAATTAATGGTGAAGCCGTACACGGCGTACGTACGCGCGTGGATAGGTAGACATAATAGCATACACCGATGCGCGGCCATCGGCTGATTCATCATATATGCGTGGCTATCAGTTGGTCACCTCGACGTAAGTTGGTCACCTCTACGTAACAACACAACATATGTAGTAGTACGTCGTTGACACACACGCACCAAGGGGGGGACGGGGGGAGGGTCGGCATACGTACGTGGGGCCTACACGGTCGACTGTGCCAACAGCTTTCTTAACAGCTCCAAAACAGGCAACCGATCAAACAGGGCCTTGCTAGATAGCTGTGACGACGTGACGTGCACAGCACGCATGCGTTGCGCTCCAAACAACATAAAAGTCACTAGCTGCTTTTGCACGCCACGCAAGTTTTTTTTTTTTGTAAATGTTTTTTTAATCTAAAGATAGTAATGATATTTTTTATTTGGTGTTTAGCATAACTGTTGTGTTTAGTTTTTTGGCTGAATTATTTGTTTCATGGGATTTGTATACTAATTTAGGCAGTAAGAACTATTGTTTTTTATTGGGTAAATAAGGTTGTTTTATATGGGGGTGTATGAATGGTGCTCTTTATGGATAATATATGTTTTGTAGAACGTGTAACTTAGGTATTGGTATATTAATATATCATTTTGTTGTTGAGCTGTCTTGTAATGTAAGGTAGTTTGTATGTTTAGGTAAAAAGGAAAACTAATTGGTATTAATCTGAGAAAAAAGTAAATGAGCTAGTGGTGTTGTATGTGTAATTAATTGGATGTTCATTTTTGAAAAATACGTGACGTATGAGGTTTGAGTATGTATGAACAAGCATTGTAGTAAGTAGAGTAATAAGTGATGTGTTTTGAGAGGTGGCAACAAGTAATTTGGTATTAAATATCTTAGCACGTTGATCTTATAATGTTATAAGTGTCGTTTGTTCATAGATACGTAAGGAGGTATTGTTTTTCATTGAAGGTAATATAGCAATGATACAATTATAGAATCTAAAGTGTAAGAGGATGCAAAAAAGTAACTGTTGTATAGTACATATGCATGATTTATCTGTTAGTTTGATAATGTGTTTAACTGTTGGGTTTAGTTCTGTTGTTGTTTTTGTAAGTGGCAAAGTAGTTGTTATAAGAACAATAATACTTAATGAGTGCTGAATGATGAAGAAAAAAATAGGAATGAAATAGTGTAGATGCATAATGATGATGAGCGGATACAACTATTTAAGACCGAAAAGGGTATTACATTATATGTGCAAATAGGAAAAGCATCTGGTTTTGGTAGTAGTTATGTAATATTTACGTATTTTGAGAACTAAGTGAGATTGTTGGTATTGATCTTAGTGCTGTATACACTATGCTGAATTTGCATAGTACGAATAGTTAAGAGAAGAATTATCATAATAGTAATCTTAATGTGTTGTGCATTGGGTGAACATTTTTGTTTAGACTAATGAAAATACTGTAGGTTATGTTAGTGAAAGCACAAGTAGATGTGAGAAAGGAAAAAGTATACTAGAATTTGAATAATAGAAGGGCTATATATAGGTAAACAACAAAGGAAGAATCATGATACTGTTACATACATTTGTTTTTGGCAAAACATTGGAATGTCTAGAGAGATTTTAGTTTTGTTTAGAGTTTGTTTTTACCTTCTGTTAATAGGCATCACACACAAAAGACTGATCGGGAATTGTTGGTGCTGTAGAGTAGAAAGGCCATTGGGGGCTTGTTGTATTTAATCGTTGTCAGCTGGTGGCGGCGGCGGTGGTGCTCTAGATGTAGACGGTTAGAATATGCTACGATACTCTCGGGCAGTTGGTCTTCTGTGCTGTTGCTATTGTGGTTGCGCATTGGTGGGGACATGGGGGATTCTCCGCAATCCGATATCTGTCCCGCTTCTAGCATGTAAAAGCGTTGGAGATCTTGTGTGAGCTGCTGCACCTATTGTTGAGATGTGTGAAGTTGATAGCGTAAGTCTTCGTTTTCATCTAGTGTTCTTGAATATAATGCCTCTTGATAAACAATATGTCGTGATGCCACTCTTAAACGTGGATCACTGTTCTCTGTTGGGTTTGGGGTGGAGAAGTACATTCCTTGATCTGTTATTTGGGGAATTAGATCGTATGGGGATTGGTTGAACTCTACATCATAATAGCGGCGGAGATAGTACACTTCTTGTCTGGCGGCGTCTTGGACTGCATCCTGTTCTTTGATTCTGTTGTCGTAGAACTATTGGCGTTCATCAGGACGATGGGTAATGATTCCAAGATTACCCATGTTTTCCATTCGTATTTTTCATCTTTGATATATTGAGTAACTGAGTGGAAAACGGGCTTATGTTGCTTGGTGGCTCCTAAATATTGTTGCATCTCCCATAATTGTGCAGGCCATCCTGGTAGATTTTCTGGTTTTGAATGCACAACGTAAACCATCTAGTTGACAATGAAAATTCGAGATTAGACAAAAGCAGGCATAAATAATTTGCGAAAGTTAAACTTAACGTGAAAGTAAACTAAGATACGTAAGGTAGTATAAGAGAGAGGAGAGATAGTAATGTTACTTAATTCAAGAACAGTCTCATACTATAAGGCATGAAATATATGGAAAATTTATATATAAGCAAATACATAGTATATGAAAATATTTAAGCACTGTTATAGGTAGCTAATTATGAGATCAACTATAAAAAACATAAAAGTATATAAGTGTCATCACAGGAGATGTACTATGAAGCTAAGCATTAAAAGAAAAAATTTGAGAAAGCAAGAACAGCAATTAATGGCGATGTAACAATAATGAAATACAATGGTGTATTAAATAATTAGAAGCTAGGAAAAAGCACTTATTGGAGATTAAGGGAAGTACCTTATGAATAGGAAGAACAGAGAACGTTTAGAGTAAGTCAAGCTGAGTGCTATAAGATTAGAGGGAAAATGACTGTGCTCAATATACAATTTTGTAAGCTGCTAGAAGGCACACCTGTATAACACCAAAAGAAGCAAATATGATAATTAGAAGTGGGAAAAAAGTATCTATTGGAGATCAAATAAAGTACCTTATGAATATAAATAGCAGAAGACGTCTGGAGTAAAGCAAGTCAAATAGTCTAAAATTAGAAGGAAGATGATGGCACTTCAATAATATATAATTCAGGGAGCTCTTAGAAGGCACATCTGTACAGTATTAGAAGAAGCACATATGATGGTCAAAACTAAGGCCAAAACGAATATACATTATGAAAATTGGGGAACAAATTCAATCTGTAGATATCAATGTTAATAATAAAAAAACGATTGTAAATGAAGAGTCTGTGAGGTATTTCATCTATAGGGGCGTAAAAAGCACAAAGAATTAATGGAAAAAAACATAAACAGTCTGTATTCATGAATGTTCTAAGAAGATATTTGCATTCTGATTTGAATCTTTTTGATAGGAATGGGAAAAGCATAAAGAATCAAGAAGAAAATCATGAAGGAGTTGTGTATAAGAACGAGTCAAGAAGAGCTTCGCATTTTAATTCCGGAGGGGTGTCACTGTACGAATCTTAAGAGAATAGTAAGCAATATCTTGGTTAGAAAAGAAGATGGAAATAGGAAATAGTACTTGATGAAAGAAGCGCAACTATGATTAAGTTAGAGCACAATGCAGTACAGCTAATCAAAATGGCAGATCGAGGGTGTGCATGATTGAGCGAAGTGAGACTCACAAGAACGAAGAGCGGAAAAAGAAACAAGATGTGAAAGCAAATGGACACAACAAAATGGAAAGGCAAAACATAGAGCGGTTTGACAAAATCCGGCGTCTACTGTAGGTGTATGAGGTATAGAATGGCGATGAAGTACCCAAAAGCGAAGCGAGCAAGAAAAAAACAAATGGGCCATAGATGTCAGAGATTGGCTAGTGGTTAACGGCATGTAAATAAGGAAAGTAGGCTTTCTCTAGAAGCATTCGATGGCACTATGTTTTTCTAGAGTGTTCACGCGTGAAATGTCCGTGGCGCGCGAAACTTAGGTGGCACATGTGAGTGATGATGTTTTTGTGATGTGTGTGTTTTGTTCAACAAATATAAATCGTGTGTGGTATAATTGTTGTTTCAAAGTTTGAGTGTACGTGAGTTAGTTTAGGTTGATTTGAGTGTGCGAGACAGTTAGAGTAGGTTAGCTTATATTTGTTGGAGGAGGTATTATGATTGTTCTATAAAATCTGGTGAAGTCTTTGTATATAATGAGGGAATCTACTGTGGAATGAATCGATGATCTTAACTTGTTTATGTTGGCAACATGAGTAATCTGAATGGTAAGAGGCATCAGTAAATGTAGAGGGAAACACAATGTTTAAACAAAGTGGGAAGAGCAAGGTAGTAAACAACTTTTTATAGGAACTGGTGTATGTTTTGGAGCATGAAGGAAGTGAAGGCTTTTCCGAATATGCTCAGGTTAGGTAGTACAATGTTAATTATAATAGAGCGCTATTTAGGAGTGGTAGTTTTGTTGGTAGGGGTGGCATAGCTAATGGCATTCTGTACAACAAAATAGGTGTGGCTAGCAGGAGTAAGTTTTGGTGGGAGCGGAAATTGTAGCAACATTATTACAGTTTGCAGTGACACTTGTGCTTGGTATTATAGGTTGTCGGCGTGGTAGAGAGACATATTTTTCATTGGGAGGAAAATATGTGGTCTTTCTGCCAGAAATAGATCATGCAGAAATAGTAGTGAGTATGTGGTAGCTCATTAGTTTGTTCGCGGCAGCAAGTAGGTGTATTGAGGTATGTATTATGATATACCTTCTATGGTGGATCACTGTTTTGAATCACAGAATAACTCTCTTGTAGCTTTGCTCTTTTTCCGAGGTTGAATTATTCTGTAAACAAGAATAATGAACTAGCGTAAGAAGTCTACATCTAGAACATATGTTTTTTGTTTAGTTTTGTGAAGAAGAGCATCGATAATAATGGAGTGCAGTAAAAGTAATTACCTTTTGGCTGGTTCTGCAGATAGGGTAGCTGTTGGAGGCACAAGAGTGTCGTGCGGGCTTTTTATCACAGTGTAATGCTGGTGTGATCTTGTAGGAGATATGTAAATGGTTAGACATAAATAAATGCATATAAAAAGCATTTTGTGCACGAAGTGTTTGGTTTATGTAGAGGTCTGGTAAAGGAAATGGTGATAGTATCTATTTTGTCACCTCTTGAATATCAGGAGTTGCTACTGTTAAGGAAGCAGGTGTCTCTGCACATGTGGTAGGAGCAGGCGGCAGTGTTGATGGAATAGGATAAGGTTGTTCTTCATGGTGCATAATGTTTTCCATTCCTGTGGGCGCTGATGATGAAGCTTCTAGGTTGCTTAGTAATAGCAATATGTTCTGATCTGGTTGGGCTGTCATTGATCGTACATGGAACATTGGAATGTTGCTCTGCAGTGATCCTTCTGGCATCTGAACAATAACTTCGTATTTTCAGCTGATGATTGCTTGGATTTCAGGTAGGATATACTGTGGTTGCTCTTTAGCTGTTGCAACTAAAAGCATGGGAGGTTTCCCAATGAGCTCTTGGCCTATGTCACCAAAGAACATAAATTCTACATGAACATTTGTGTGTTGCTCATTGATTTCAGGATCAGTGTCGTACACATTTATTTTGTATCTGTTTCAAAATTTGGAAAACATGTTATGCAATATATATATTTTATTGGTATGTAACTGATTGCGCGAAAGATTTGAATTGTATGAATGTATGAGTAGTTGTATACCTTGGCTCTGCTGTTGTAGCATTACATCTTCGACACCTGTATCCATCTCCATCTGGGAAAGTCTTTTTCCAACATGAAGAGCACGATATGTACCACCATGACTGTGCTGGTACTAAGTCTGTAATAAGGATAGTAAATTTGTAGCGCTGACCCTGTGTGTATTATAACTGAAAATAGTCAATATGTAGTCTATGTGAAACCTAGGTTATAAACATATGTATAGGGCATTGATTTCTTTTTGTACCAAAACTTCGTTGGGTATAAGGTTTATCAATTCACGGACTGTAGTGGTGGCTGGATTGTTACAACTATGCTTGTCTTCTCGCCATTCAATTTGGTGTGGCTGGTTGCTTATTCTGTAGAGCACATTATTAGAAGGATTGAAAGGAATGTAGAGACTATATTAAAAGGAAATACTGTATGTTTGGTGATTGTTGAATTGTCTGGAATGAAAACGATGGACTGTACATGTTCTGTAGAGCGTATATATCTGGTATTGGTATATTGATATACCACTTTGATGCTGAACTGCTTTGTAGCACAAACTGGCCTACATATCCGTATAAAAGAAGTAGTTAGTGCTAATAATGTACGACAATAAAGTGATGAAATAAGATATGCGTGTGTTTTTTGTGTGGGTAGCTAGATGAGAGAGAGTTAGTGTAATAAACCTGAGTATGTACCAACTAACATGCCAACAAACAAAGCAATGACCGGTTTATTTTGAGAAGTAGTGAAGAGGACCTCAACGTTAAATGACTCAGCATGATGGCCCCATAATGTGATAATTCCTGTTTGGCTAGGAACAGATAGCAAAGCATGTCGTCTTATTGAAGGTAATGTAGAAATGATATAATTATAGATGATAAAGTGTAGGGAAATAGAAAGAAAGAAAATCTGTAGAGAATATATGTACCTTTCATCTGTTATGTTAACAGTGCGTTTAACTGTTGGGCCTAATTTTGTTGTTGCTTCAATAAGTGCCGAAACAGTGGTTATAAGAACAACAATATCTAGTACATATGGATGTTAAACGAAGAAGTCAAACTGAAGTAATATAAAAACACCTATATATATATTAGGCGAAATGATTGCTGTTAACTGGATAAACATAGTAGCTACTATACCTGATAATAAAGTTTTTTTGCCAATACGATCATGTAACAGAGAAAAAGGTACCGCATTATATGCATAAAGCGGAAAATCATATGGTTCTGGTAACATTTCATTAACTCTTGTGTATTTTGAAAATTGAACTAAGGTGTTGGTATTAACTGCTTTATATGTCTGTTTTGCTTCAAGCACTTCCAAGTATTCAATTTCATAAATGCATCCTTCTTTTAATAAAGACGTAAACTTGTGAAGCCATCTTTGGGGGACCATTCCTTCTATAACATGTCCCTAAAAAAGGTTAAATTCTATGTTAGGTGGCAAGAAGTGGGTACACTGTGTATATAGAAAGGTGGAAGCAATAGTAATGTGACAATAACACTATGTACATTGAGGGTAAAAGTATTACAAAAGAGAAGGACATTGTTCGTATGGATTAAATTATTGATCTAGTTGAGTAATAAAAACATGTTCATCAAGCATGACAAAATCCAAGTGGTATATATTTGTTGGATCCTGGGGATTTCTGAATTCCCAAACACGTGCTAAACGGACAAGCACCTTCCATTTATGCGAACTCTGATTGACATGATTTAATAACGCATATGTCATTTGGAACCTGTGTAGCACAAAGAGCTATACAGTAAGTGTTATATAAATAAGCTTGACGTAGTGCAAACTGGAAGAACATTTTTTATGACATAATGGTGATAGCACAGGTATGTAAATCAATAGTTACATATGCGGTGCACTATCTGGTATGAAATAATCTAAATACACTTAGTAAAATCCATCTCTGCTCTGCTATTTTTAGGACATAGTAAAGTTGCTAGAATATGTAGATAAAATGAGGAAAGAAGCATTTATTTCATATACATGAAATAGAAGCATAGTTATATACGAAGGGAGAAAAGGTGCAAAAGTATTTGGATTACATAAGCATTACACATAGGAAAACAATAAAAAAAAGCAAAACATGTATGCTCTGTACGAGCGAATACTTGCGCGTGTGCTATATCTTGTAGCAAAAGAAAATAGAGCTCTATTTACTAAACCTCATCTACACTGTATTGTTTTTAGGACATTTTGAAGCAACAATAAACCGTATATAGTACGAATAAGGGGGCATCTATTTGATATCTATGGAAGACTCTAAAAATATATGTTAGTCTGTGAGATACAATAGTAGAGGTGCATTTATTAAAAGTAATATCTATAACTGGTGTGCTTAACTGATACGAATAGATTCGAACCAAAATTCTTAAGTGGGAAGATTGAGTGAAAAGGGTCGAGAACAGTGATAACAGAAAGCGCTAAATAGAAGCAAGCATTTCTTTGTATACAATATTTTTGGTTTCAGCACAAGCGGCACCCTTGTCATCTTCAATGAGTATCTTTAGGCCTGAACGTGATGTAACTCATGATACTACCACATATAGTTGCCCATGGGAAAAAACCGGGTTCCTTAGATAAATACCAACTTTGCCTAAAGTTTGGCCTTGACTTTTGTTAATAGTCATTGCATATGAAAGCCTGATTGGAAATTGTCGGCGTTGTAGAGTAAAAGGCCATCGAGAACTTGTTGCATTTAACACAATTCTAGGAATACAAACAGATTGGCCAATACTGGTTCCAGTAATTATGCATCCTTCAAGAACTCGATCACCAAGTCTTGTGATAATAGTCTTGTGATAATAAGACGTGTTCCATTGCAAAGGCCTATAGACTGATTTATATTTCTTAGTAACATCACTGGAACACCTATTTTCAGGCAGATAATGTGCTGTGGGAAACCATTTACTGTTATAGAATTCAAAATTTTAGGTGGATACAGGAGCTCGGCGTCACCAATGTGACTGTCAGACTGAGATATAGAATCAAAGCTAAGATATTCTTTACTATGACCAAGGATCTTATCAAAGACAGCTTTATTTAATTCATCAGCAACAGTATTAGTTGGGTAGATAATTGCACATTCTGCTAAGTATTGAATGTTTTGATAGATCATACAAAACGAATCATAGATAGCTTCCACAATTGTATCCACATTGTTATTAGCTAGCAGTAATAGAAGGTCATTTGGTATATGTATCTAGGTTGCATAAAGTTCTATTGGTTTTTTAATCACTGGTACCTGACCATTTTCAATGCTAAGCACCCACTGAGCAAACGTAGAGAGAGCATCACGTTCTGCAGTTGGGAGTTTCAGATCATGAAGTCTCATATTAGTAGATAGTCTTAGTACCTCAATGTGTTGCCAGAGTGACGATCTAATAAGTGAAGCTACAATGATTTCTGTCTTTGTACCACCTTCAATAACAGGTAAGATTTGTCGGAAGTCACCACAAAGAACAACAAGTTTTCCACCAAAGGGTATATTCATGCACGTAGTATCTTCAATAGACATAATGTCACGTAATGTTCTGTCAAGTGCTTCAAAGCAACGTCTATGTGTCATAGGCGCTTCATCCCATAAAATCAAAGAAGTTTTGGTAATAAGTTCAGCAAGCATTGTGCCATGTGCTATACCACATAAGCTTCTTTCATTGATATCAAGAGGTATTCTAAAACGGGAATGAGCTGTACGGCCACCTGGAAGTAAAAGTGAAGCAATTCCAGATGAAGCTACGGCAAGGACTATCTGAGCTTCGGCTCTTAGTGTTGTTATAATAGCATTCACAAAAAATGTTGTTCCAGTACCACCATGTCCTGACACAAAGTAAAGGCCCTTTTTTATGAGTAACACATGCTATGATTTTGTTGTATATGGCAGATTGATCAGCATTTAGCTTAGCACTTAATTCTTCAGCCTGTGCTGCTAGAACAACTCAATCATATGCGAGCTCCTCGGTAACAAGCCTGTTACCAGAAGTAGGATCAACATGTGCTGATTCACTTACTATGTTGTATGTAGCAAAGCTGAGTCCATTCCTTGAAAACATAACAAATAATTCGCTTATCAACTGGGACTGTAGATAATGACTTGGTATGGGATATGTCTGATTCTGTAATGCTTGCTGTATTCTATATGCTATATCATTAGTAAGGAAGGACCAATATTTATCAAACAGAATCTGAGGACTAACTACACTGCAAAAAGAGAGCACCACCATGAAGAGCTGTCTAAGTTGGCGTGGGGTAGGCCAAATGATTGTTTTATCAAAAAGTAGAAACCACTTTGTATCATCGGCAACTAAGCCGCAAGCTTTGCAAGCTTCTTTAAAGGTAGCGTAGTGCACACCATCAAAAGTTTGAATATCTTCATAGCTTTGCGCACCAGAGACGACCATCAAAAGCATCCTGAGGTAGAACAATTCACCAGTACTTGGGTGCACATTATAAATGCGGCCAATTTTTGATGATGCACATTTTCTTCTTATCCACTTTCTATTGACAATGTCCCATGTCCATTTTGATGGGAACTGGTAATAGGTACAGGATCTTGCGTCTACGAACTGTTGATTAGCAGTAAACCATTCGGTTAGCGTAGTCTTATAAAATCTTGGATCAGCAACAATTTCTTGCAAGTTTGTTTCTTCATGATACATAACTCTGTTCATACCGGGCATATGAACAGCTAATTGCTCAACGGAAGGCATTCGACCATGTATTTTGAATTCAAATAATCGCCAGATTGCTTCGCATGAAGATAAATATCTACAGTTTCATACAGGAAAGCATCAGTATGGAATACATCCAAAAAAAGAATGAACATAAATACATATAGTTTTTTGTGCAGGAAAGCATCACCATAGAAAATAAAATAGAAGATCTATAATAGTTTGCTATAGGAAAGTTCCATGGAGGAAAGCAGCAGCACAAAAAATAAAGTGAGTAATCTTAAAGAATTTGCTATAGCAAGAATTTATTATATGTGTAAAATATTACCTGCACTTAATATAATCAGCAATTTCATCTATTCCTTGTTTAACTTGTGTATTAGATGGGTCTGATGGTTGACCAGCACCACATAAATTCATTCTTGCTCTATCTTGTCCTTCAGTAAGATATTTAAATAAATATTTCACAAGATTTTTTTTTGCACCATTCAGCATTGATGTGAGCTTGGAATTTTTTTTAAGCAAGCTAATGCTATATGGAACAACTCATCTATTGTCCAATTTAATTCCATTCTTGGTAAGGAAGTGATAACCATGCTGGCGATGATATATTCGAAAGCCAGACTTATCAATAACTGTTTCTAGGCTGTATTGTTTGGGATACCATTTTGAGCATAGTCCATCTTTCATACATGGGCATTTTCTATTAAAATCTCCACATGGACCATGCATCATAAATTCTTCAACAAGAGAATAACCAAATGGATCAGTAGCTGGATCAGGAATTTCAGCACATATGAGGCTATCTAAGAATTGAGCAGTTACATCTGTGTTATGATTAGAAAGCCACATAAGGGTATGAACATGAGGCAACTTAGAGCGGAAAAGAATGCATGAGCACTAAAGTAAACAAATCTCTTTTGGAATTCGATAGTGTATAACACTACTAGAAATGAAAGAGAAAACTTAGAGCGGAAAAGAATGCATGAGCACTAAAGTAAAAAGGGTATGCTTATGATGAAAACAATAAGCTAACCTGCTCGTATAGCACCAAAAGTATAGCCTGCTTTAATGTCAGAAATATATTCGGTAAGCTTCATATGAAATACTTGAGTCACAATATCAGAACGATCTATATATTTCTAACCAGGTTCGTATCTAAGTGCGTCCACAATTTTTGGCCACTTTGAATTGCATGTGAAAGTAGAGAATAAATCATGAGCGCCATATTCATGGCAAATAGCCATAGCATCTTGATAATTTAGTGCAGTATATCGAGGGCTGCCTGTAAAGCTTGCAGGAAGCAAAATCTTTACATCAATATTTCTGCCTTCAGACGTGCCTTGACCAAGCGCATCTAAAATGCCTTGATATGTTTATGATCTTAGAACATCTTGATTGAAAAAAAATGAAATAAAAGACGACTTGCTTCAAGACATGAATAGTAGTCAACTTCTATCTGATTTGAAAGACAACCACAACATGTATAAGGATTTGGCTCATTTCTTCGATAATGACATTCATAAGAATAGTATTCAAGCATGGACACTTCATCTCTAGCCGAACACAGACCGGTGTCAGTTTCCTTGTATTTAATACCAAGATGGAAGCCTTTCTTACCATATGAAAATAACAATAGATATTGAAGAGACATCAAAGCGGGATTCAAAGGTGAGATCAGGTTTAGCTCATCATGGTGGGTTTCAACAACTATATCAAACTTATTATTCTCTAAAGACAATTCTCCTACAACTAAAGCAGCCAGCTCAGGCACAATCGGTAAAGAATATCGATCACCATGACTATCAGATGAACCAATAAGTCGAATATAAACCTCTAGATTTTCTTCAGAAAATAACCGGTCACGTGCCATTCTGAATTCTTTCACTAATAGATTGCAACAGTCAAGCATTGCAATCAAAGCAGCAATAATATTAGGATCTCCTTCATTGCGTATGTCACTGTCTTCATCGAATACAGACAATCTGTTGCCAACTTCGTTGGATGTATCATAAATATATAGCTGAGTATATTGGGGTTTCTGGCCAGGTGTAGGAAGTAATGAACCAATACGGTGATGAACGACACCATTTATATGGAAAACATAGGGGCCTCCACCAGTGTTAACGATTCTATCGACATCTACGCCCAAGGAAGTGAATGCAAACAAGGAATTGTAATGGCGTATTAAACGCATAAATTCATTTGAGTGAGGACCTTTACTAAAACAAATAAGATCTCGAAGTGGAGGTGGGAAATCTTTATGTAGTGGAAGGTAAACCTTTCCACCCCGACAACATTTATTATAAATAATTTGTTGAGATCTAGAGGAACTCCTATGCTGAGATCTTTCTTGGAACCAAAAAGCAGTACCACATTTATTACATTTATAGTCTGGACCACCATAATATGATTGATCACCATATGTGGCTGAAACAATATAGTGAAAAGAGTGTTGAACAAAGAAAAACAACCAAATGCAGCAATAATACAAAACACATGGACAAACAATGGAGAAAAAAAGGAAAACAAAAAATAATATAAGATGGGTCATATTGTCAAACCTTTTAGGCAAGAAATATGTTCCTTAGAAAGAAGAGCACTTGGCTCTCTAAGCGAAATCTGACTAAAAGGCCACGTCTCACCTGAAATGTGCACGAAATGCAACACAAAGTATGGAACAAAGCATACCGAGACTTCTATAGCTGCAAACAAATGAGAAGCAAAAAACAGAAGAATAATTTTAAAAGAAATAACAAAAGCAATGAACCTATTCTAGCAATTGCACGGAGGGAATTGGATAATCTCCTTTTTTTCTATTGTTGGTTGCCTCAGACACTATTATAGAAAGCCTAATACTAGACGTCAAATCACAGACCATTTTGAGAAATCGTCTGTGATGTACACTATCACAGACAGTTTTAATTTGGTGACCGTCTGTGGTGTTGGTGGTGGGAAAATGGAGTATCTCAGACGGTTCTTACTAATGAACCGTCTATGATACTGAAATATCACCGACAATTTTTAATAAACAATCGTCTGTGATAATTTCAGATTATCACAGATGGTTTTTAATACAAATGAGAGAACTTCACTTTGCGCTCATTGTTTTGCACCATAAATGATTATCCTGCCCTTACTAACCTATTGGGCCAGAGTACAAAAGGTGCCAAAGTTTGTAGTCACTGCTTAGATGGTACTGAGAATGTGTGGTTAAAACACTCACACAAAACCATGTACATGCGTCACCGTCGGTTCCTTCAGAGGGCTCACCCATACCGCAAGATGAAGAAACAATTTGACGGAGAGAAGGAGGATGGTTCAGCTCTAAGGCATTTAAGCAGAAAAGAGGTTTATAATATAGTTAAGGATTTAGATGTTATCCTCGGGAAGGGACGTAAATTGAGGGCTCATGAGAAGAACATCTGGAAGAAGAGATCAATATTTTGGGACTTAACTTATTGGGAGTACCTAGATGTTCGGCACTGTATCGACGTCATGCACGTAGAAAAGAATGTATGTGACAGCTTGATTGGTCTCTTACTGAACATTCATGATAAAATAAAGGACGGCGTCAAAGCACGGCTTGAGTTGACTGATATGGACATCAGGCCTGAGTTAGCACCGATAGAAATAGATAATGGACGAATGTACCTTCCCCCTGCGTGTTACACTCTGTCCAAGGCTGAGAAAATAGAACTGTGCCAGTGCTTACATGGTGTCAAAGTTCCGTCTGGTTACTCCGGCAACATGAAGAAACTTGTTTCGATGAAAGATTTAAAGTTAAATGGTATGAAGTCTCATGATTGTCATGTGCTGATGACATAGATACTCCCTATTGTAATTAAAAATATTTTACCGATCAAAGTCTGAGAGACAATCATGAGGCTATGTTATTTCTTTAACAAAATTGCTCAAAAGGTCATCGATCCGGAAGGACTAGATGCTCTATAGGACGAGGTGGTGATGACTCTTTGTCATCTTGAGATGTATTTCCCTCTTTCGTTTTTCGATTTCATGGTCCATCTCATTGTTCACGTTGTGTGAGAGATAAAAATGTGTGGGCCCGTATTCCTATGTAGCATGTACCCGTTTGAGAGGTTTATGGAAATTCTCAAGTCCTATGTACGGAATCGATCACGGCTAAAGGGCAACATCGTCGAAGGTTATGCAAGCGAAGAGGTCATTGAGTTTTGTATTGATTATATGGCTCAGATTAAACCGATAGGTGTGCCTCAACCTCGTCATGAGGGGAGGCTCAAGGGTATCGGAACTATTGGAAGGAAAGCAATCACTCCAGATATGGACACGTATGCTCAAGCCTATTTCACGGTCTTGCAACACATGACTAAAGTGGCCCCTTATATCGACCAGCACAAGGATATGCTTCGGCAACAGAATCCGGAGCAGCCGGATGTTTGGATCATCAGACAACACAAAAGTCGGTTCAACCAATGGTTGAAGGAGCAAATCGCTAGGAACTCGTTAAGTGAAATGCTAACATGGTTGGCAAAAGGGCCAACATTTACAGTTGTGACATAGCAAGGATATGACATAAATGGGTACACATTCTATACACAGGTTTAGGATGTAAAGAGCACTAACCAGAATAGCGGTGTCCGCATAGATGCGTTCAGTACCGATGGGTTGAGAAACTCATACTATGGGTTCATAAAAGAGATTTGAGAGCTCGACTATGTGGTATTCAAGATCCCCTTATTTCGCTGTCATTGGGTGCATCTCTCATAGGTGAAGGTTGACAAGTATGGTGTCACTATCGTGAACCTCCAACATGTCGAATACTAAGATGAACCATTCATACTTACTAACCAAGTTGTTCAAGTTTTCTATGTAACCGACCCAGCAAATAAGAAGCGCCATGTAGTTCTTTATGAAAAAGGAGAATTTTCAGAGTAGAGAATGTAGTAGACGATGACGAATACAATCAATTTGACGAGTTACCACCTTTTAAAAATGGCATAAGGGTCGACGATGAACAACGTGAAGAAACTAGTTACATATGCATTAATCATCATGAAGGGCTAATTTTCAAATTAAATAAGCAAGTGGAATGAGAATGTGCGATATATATCTGGGCATTTGCATTTATGTATATAACAATGGATGTATGTGATGTATATGTGAATTTGCATTTATGTATCTAACAATGCATGTGTGTGTTGTATTTGTGAATTTGCATTTATGTATATGTGAAAATGTGTAATATATTGGTGAATTTTGAGAATGAGTCATACAAATGTATCTCTATGTTCATTGGGCTGTTGTAAAGAAATACACTCTGTGAGGTCTTATTAAAGTGCCTACTGGTTAGTGTAGGTAATAACTCAAGTGCATGAGAAGGAAAGACTTATTACAGACGGTTCTATTTTAGAACTGTCTGTGATAATAAATATCACAAACGGTTTTTAGTTAAGAATCGTCTGTGATATATAAATATCACAGACGGTTCTTAACTAAGAACCGTTTATAAGATTTCACAGATGGTTCTAAAATAGAACCGTTTATAATAATCCTTCTATATATACCCAAAAGCTAGGGTTTTGCGCGTAAACTGCAGTTATAGCTATACCAGCCAGCACTTGTTGCCGCTCTCCCGATCAAGCCCGTTGCCGCCGCCTTCCCGAGCCAGTCACCGTCGTCCCAAGCTTGTCGCCACCGTCCCGAGCTAGTGGCCGCCGCCTTCCCCGAGCCTGCCATCGCCGGCCGCCGTCCCCGAGCGTGTTGTGTAGTCCCCCTCGCAAGGTGCTGTCCCTGAACCCGTCGTGCAGTCCCCCGTGCAAGATCCGTAGACCAAAATGCATCTTTCGTGCTGTGATTCATGTATAAGTTAGTACATATATGCATGCTATGATTCATGTATAAGTTAGTACATGTATATATGCATGCTGCGATTCATATGCTATGACTCATTGTGATATATATAGATGTGACCTAGCTCTATGATGAAGGCATAAAACTGAGTTTATATATATAGATGTGATGGTAGATGGACCTTGAGTTTGTCATTAGCTGTTTGATCTGATCATTAACTGACCTGTGTATTTGATTCTCATTGAGTTATATACATACATATATACACTGTTTAATCTTGATTCAGTTTAAGTTGTAATAACTCGACTGTCCCATTTTAATCAATGATTGTTCATGCTTAATGAAATCAGTAGATTGATTAAAAGAAGGTCACATATTGGTTATCACATTTCATTCATGGTCTGAATGCTTACTTTAATAGCTAAGTTTGAAAATATAGCTCAAGCAATCTTATATATATATATATAATATATATATAAGATTGATATCTGTTGTGGCGGAGACAGCCAAGAATATTTCTTGTGCAACAAGCCTTCTGAGAGCAATAATTAAAATCAAATTTCATTAACATGAACATACATTGTGCTTACTTTTCATATATATGTATCTTGGTTTCATATATATACTTGGCTTATTATAACACTTGATACTTGGCTTATTAGAACACTTGATATACATGTACTTTTCATAGTCATATACTTGGCTTATTAGAACACTTGATAACTCTTGCTTCGTTTTTTTTAACTTATGCATATATATTACTTATGAATATATATATAAGTATGAAAATATGTTAAATCTTGCTTTTCATATATGAGAAGGCCAACATGTCATCTGTGCATTCTTCAACATCATCGTTGGATGCGTCCGCTCCAAAATCAAAATACCAAGGAAGAAGACTATCGAAGAAGCCTCAGGCCCGATTTACCATCACAGAGGTCGATGGATCTGGGACCCCTCTCCTTCCTCGCCGAGCAGCGGACGCATTTCGAAGAACGATCGGAATAGTTGCACGAGAACAAATTGAAATCATATTCGATTCGTGGAAAACCGTGAGTGAGACTCGAAAACGTGAGCTGCTGATAGAGATTTTTGCATCGTTCGAGATCCCAGAAGAACACCACGACTCCATGCAACGACATACCTTGCTAGCAGCGTGCAAAGCATGGAAGAACTTTAAGAGTGTGCTTGTCAAGAAGTTTGTGGAGAAGGATATAACGCCCTTTCGTAAGTACCCATTCCTGGAACTATAATGGGAACAGTTTAAGGCGATGAAGACGACCGAAGATTTCAGACATGCAAGTGCGGCGCACAAGGCCCTTCAGGTAAAAAATACATACCTCCACAGACTCGGCACAACTGGGTATGTGGGTAAAATCTCGCTGTGGAGGAAGGACAACGAATAGGCAATCCTGCGGGACACCGTCCTGCCATTTGCTACGATCCCAGATGAGCCCGCTCGAAATTAGATTAGAGCGAGGTCATCTACCACGTCATCGGGGGACATCTCCTTTCGAAACCAAGAAGTGTCCCACCGCCTGGTAAGATATCGAACTACGTAGCTTGTAATTACTCCACAACTTCGTAGGAATTAAGTTAAATGACATGTCGTGCTCTTGCAGGATGCATTGAGTGTAGAATCTTCCTAGGGATCATTCCAGTCAATTAGGGAGAAAGACATACTCTCCGCAGCACTGGGAAACAAGGAGCACCTGGGTCGTGTGAGAGGTCTTGGGCTTTATGTTCCTTGGAAACATGGTTTTTCAGATAACTCTGAATTGTATCGAAGTAAGAAGAGAAACAAAGCCGAGCGTGAGGCACGGCTACGAGAGGATATCAAGGCATCTCTTAGAGAGGAGCTTGCTGATTACGTCAGAGATGAGATGCGAAGATTTACAGAAAATCAGTAGGCCACCGCCGCTGCTTCTGTGTTAGCCAGCCCCCCAACCGTTGGAGTAGCTGCGTGTCCAATCCTACGACGGAAAGCGAGGTCAGATTTCCTGTGGATGATATCCTGATAATAATTATTATCTCTGGAATGCCCAATCTGTTGATAGGACTATTGGAGTAGCTAATTTTATATCGTTATGTAGGGGCTTACGAAGTGGAAGCTCCAAGTGAAATATGTCTCTGTTGTCTTGTGTGCTACTTGGGGCCAGGCATATCCGTCCGGTCCCGGGGCCTTGGTGCATGGTGCACCTTTAGAGCCAGGCTTCGAAAAAGTGAATGTGGATGGTGTGCATGCCAATTTCGAGGTCGTCCCGCTACCGAAGCATCCCAATGACGAGCTCGTGACTCTAGAGCAAGCCATTGGAACCTTCATCCCAATGACTGGAGGCTTCTTCATCGGTGGCAGGTCCACAAGGGCAATCCGAACCAGAGCTATATGCACTGGTGCCATCTCCATAAGGCCTATCTCCACCACTGCTACCTGCACTGGTGTCATGTCCACGTGAGCTATTTCCTGTGCAGCAACTTCCACCGGTGCTACCTTTACAGTCGACCTATAGCTGAGGCAGCAGGAGCAAATCAAAGAAGACCGATGATGATATTCCGTACCTGCCATTGGCCCGCAAATTCGTGCTAGGCGAGCCGCGATCATCCCGAAGAGCGTCTTCTAATCCTAGGACTTAGTTGCCGAGCTACACACTTGGTATATGGAATGTGCCAATAAGCCACAGAAAAACGGCGCTCAGTATCATCACAAATTCAGCTCGATCATTTACAAAGACAACATTCATGATTGTGTATTCGCGTAACCTTTGAAGATTTATTCGATCTTTACACGCCAGCGCTCGACGCCTCACTCATTCGACATCGATGTCGTAAGTGTGTACAATCGATCTCCGCTCATGTCATACTGATAAATGTCATATATAATTTGTTGCTTTTGTGTGTACATATATAGACACATGCTGACTGAAGCTAGATCATCCAAATCATCGATTGGTTTCCTGGACCCACACTTGGTCGCCATGCATACCATCACCAAGGATGCATCCTTCGTCGAGATGTACATTACAACAGCACCGCTGGCTCACCGTGATAAGGAATACATACTTATACCATACGATTAGGGGTTCCACTGGATGTTAATAGTAATTGTACCAAAATGGAACAAGGCAATATACCTTGATTCCCTAAATAAGAATAAAACCGACTACACAGTTATCTGCCAATTAATCGATAGGTAAGTACATTTTCTCCATACATAACTATATTCTACTCTTTCTTTCCTTCCGAATGATTAAGGTTAACTTTTTCGAATCACGTAGATTGTTCGCCCTGTACGTTGAAAAGGCAGGTATCTCGACGCAAAGGGCCAACAGCTTGAAACATGTTAAAAAAATTTCAGTATTCACTAGTACACATTAATTAATCCTATGCAACAGTTGGTAGTAATGTCTCTTAAATTAACACATTCTATTCTTTTGCAGTGCCACCAACAGCCGCAGGGCAACACATATGGATTCTACGTTTGCCACCATATGAGACTACTCCTCGATTCCTCAAAGATCACCAATTCAAAGGTTTGTCAATCTTCCCATAATTATTTCATACTTATCAGGTTATATATATACGCACATTGATATTCCTATCGACAGACTACATCTATCCCAACATCTACATTGCAATAGGCCAACCTTGTATAAATTCGAGGAGAGTGCGCGTACTTTTTGGTGGCTCAAGTCATAAACTCAGAAGGAGAGTTCCACAACAAAGAATGATTTTTTTATTGCTCAATCACTCCGAAATCGATGTCTCACGAAAAGAACAATCCATAATCAACGACTTGTTAGGCTGTACAAGCAATACTTGGATGGCAATCATGCACCATCCAAGTATTGCTTGTGCAGCCTGACAAGTTCGTTGATTATGGATTATTTCTTTCGCGAGACCTCGATTCCAAAGTGATAGAGCAATAAAAAATGCAATGTTACCATCTAAGTGCAGATGCAATGTAGATCTTTTGTAATTGTGTATTTGTTAATGGATATTTTATTTTATTTCAATTAATTGATTTGCCAAATGGACATTTTATGTTTGTGAAATGAATTGAGATATGAATTGAATGTTTTATGTTTGTGAAATGAATTAAGATGTGAATTGGATGTTTTATGTTTGTGAAATGAATTGAGATGTGAATTGTATGTATACATGTACATGTTGATCTGCTTGTTTCAGAGGGCATGGCTAGCATTTTCTGAGGTTTGCCAATAAATATAAATAGATTTAGGGTAGAAAAGAATAACACAGACGGTTTTTAAGTAAAAACCGTCTGTGATATTTACACCACAGACGGTTTGAAAGTCGTCTGTGATGACCTCGTATTATCACTAACCCATAAATTCAGACGGTTCAGAAAACCGTTTGTGATAACGTTTGGTTTCTTATCATGTAGATAGGTAGGAAAAAAAAGTAAAAAAGGAATATAAACTAAAGATAACAAACAAGACAAAAGAAATGCTTATGGAGAATGTGGATAACCATACTGACGCTTCCATGGAAGGGACACACTAACGGCTGTGGGAAGCACTGTAAAACAACAAAGGAAACCAAAATGGAAATTAGTGGGGAACTAAAAGTGTCTGACTAGGCTGGAAAAGGGAAAGGATTTGGTGTACAAAAGGTATACGACATTAATAACGATCATACATGGCTGTGCTAATGGCTGTGCAAACGCCGGCAGGAACACACTAAGCAAAGCATCCCTACAGGACATCAGTGACGCTACTGAGTTGGCCGGTTGTTTTCCACGTAGAATGTCGTTGAGGTGGGCTCTAGCAGAAAACGCCGAATCCATAGAATGAAATACCAAAAGGCAAGAGAGCAACAATCCAGGTAGAAGGCTGACTATGAAAGAGAGGAAACGGAAAAGCTACAAAAAACAAAAACAAGAGGTGGATAATAAATACAACCAGAAGGGTATCACCACAGGAGCAAAACAGGAAGCACACAAGAACAAGCACATCGCCGCAGGAGTAAAACAGGAAGCACACAAGAACACAGTCGAAATCTACCAATATGAAAAAATTAAACCATATCTAAATTGCACACAGAAGAACGATCTATAAAACGCAATGAATAAAGCACCGCTAGCAGAGGAGCTATTATTGCAAAAGCAGTATAAACGACACGCAAGCAAACATTTAGCACATGAAAACATATACAAACGATATTGCAGGGAATTTATTATATAGGTAAGCACTAAAAGACATTAAATGCGACAAAATAATAGCAATAACGACAGCATAGTAATAACAAAATATAAACGCTAAAGGGCAAAAATAGTAGTTTACGAATAGAAGAAGGAAAACAACTGTCGTCAATGGACGGACGCACCAGGCACAGGTGGAACGAACGAACAAGCAAAGAATCTTTCCACTTTGATACGCGTCAACAGACGAGCGCACTAGCTGATGAGGACATCACTCCTTCGGATGCAACCGCTGATCCTCCAACCGTTATGCAAGGTCCAATGACCCGAGCTCGCATGCGACAATTAAATCTAGAGGTGAGCTCGTTCTTAAGCGATCCTTTTTATAGTTTTGAGAATAGATTGCTACCTAATGATGTTATCTTGCTTAGGAACATTGGAGAGGGTCATGAAGTACATGGAGAGAGGTGTGGAGGTGGAGAAGACCAGCAAGGACGTCCAAGTCAAGCCGGAGGCCCAGTCCAACTCGAGTTCGAGTCTGCCTCGGCCTTCAGGATCAGCCTGTAGTAAAACGGACGCCCAGGATGCATACGGACTCCGTTTTGGACGTTCCACATATGTATGGAAAGCTAAGAAGGAGACCTTTCCAATGGCTCTGGTCCCATATCAAAATTCCTTCTGAGTCAATAGGAATAATCAAAACAAGTAGGCATTCAGAATCTGTCAGGGTGCTGCGCCACCGTCTTTTGGGCCGTTCGGCTTTGTATCGTGTTGGAGCCCATTAGGGCGCGTCCAGGGGTTTTGCACGCCCCTCACTCCTTTATATACAGCCGCCACCCCCACCATTAGGGTTGGGTTTTGCTTAGATCAATTCTATCTTGAACAGTTTCGCCGTTCATCGGTTTGTGAGATCCCAACTTTCGAGTGCTAAACCAATACATCTGCAATTTCGTTGTGTTCTTCCTTGTTCTTGCTTGTGTTCTTCGATTCACAGGCGAGGATTAGCCTTCTTGGCGAGGTCAACCGGCAGCGCACGGTTGATAACCTGAGGAGACGTGGTGCTGCGATTGCGGGGTTCGGAACGTGTTGTTCGAAAGCTGAATCGATTTGTGTCGCGCCTCCACCAAATCGAACATATCCAGAACCTGTTGGATGATCGGGACCCCGTTCCCATCACTAGCCACACGTAGAATGAACGAACGAACAGAGGACCTCCCGATAATGATGTAGCAAAACAACTCTGTTCCAGAACGCAATATAATGAGCTATGCGAAGGCACTCCTGTATAACACAAAAAAACATATATATTAGGATGAAAGCAAAAATCTTTAAAAAGCATATACCTCATAACATCCTAATCGAAGCACATACTTCATACCAGCGCATAAAAATCTCCCAAGAAACATTTACATTAGTAATGCAAGATGAGCTTCATACACATACTTCATAGAAATGCAAAAAGAATCAAGAAGCCACAAAGCATCTGTAAGAACATTCTAATCGAAGCACATACCTCATAGGACTGCATAAGAATTTCCCAAAAACACATTCACATTCTAGTCCAGGCTGAGTACCATTGTACGGAATGCGCGAACCATAAGAACAACGAGTAGAAAACAATACTCTGAACAAAACAGACGGTGGAAGAACAGGAACCACGAACAAACCGAAGGCGATGCAGGCAAAACACGCACCAGAGAGAAAAGCAAGAAGCGCATAAAACGACAAAAGAATAATCAAGAAAAGAGCAAAAAAAAAGCATCACATTGTAGGCCAGACAAAGTAACAGAAGAAGAGGTTCACTCACACACTTCATAGTAACACAAGAAGAGGTTCATAAAACATTAACATTTTAGCCTAGGCCAACTACCGCTATACGGAACGCGTAGGACACAACAACAACGAGCATAAAACAATACCCTGAACAAAAACGACGACGGAAGAGCCGGAACCACGAACAAACTGGAGGCGATTCAGGCAAAACACGCATTAGGGAGAAAAGCACGAAGGCATAAAACGGCGAAAGAACAACCGAGAAGAGAAACCAGGTGGACGCATCAAGAAAAAATGGGCGGACTCAAGGAAGAATGCATGGGCGCATCACGCACACCGAAAGGCAGAACACAACAAGCCTGACAAAGTCCGCACCTCCTGCACACCGACGCAAAAACAAAGTTCACCAGGCAAAAACAACAAAAGAATAATCAAGAAGAGAGCCAAAAAAAACCATCACACTGTAGCTCAGACAAAGTAACGGAAGAAGAGGTTCACTCACACACTTCATAGTAACACAAGAAGAGGTTCATAAAACATTAGCATTTTAGCCCGGGTGAACTACCGCTGTACGGAACGCACAGGCCACAAGAACAATAAGCAGAAAACAATACCCTGAACAAAAGCCATGATGGAAGCGCCGGAACCATGAACAAACCAGAGGCAATCTGGGCAAAACACACACTAGGGAGAAAAGAAAGAAGGCATAAAACGGCAAAAGAACAACCGAGAAGAGCCACGAGGTGGACGTATCAAGAAAAAAAGGGCAAACTCAAGGAAGAATGCACGGACGCATCACACACACCGAAAGGCAAAACACAACAAGCCTGACAAAGTCTGCGTCTCCTACGCACCAATGCAAAAACAAAGTTCACCAGGGAAACGCACACCACAACAAGACGTCAGGCAGCGGTCCACAACTGTCAGAGGCATGCTCGTAGCAAAGCCAGCGTGTAAAAACAGAAGTATCTCACGCACCAAACGCAAGCCGTAGCACGCACAAACCGCGAACTACTCCCCAGCGCAGGACAGTTCCACATGCCACAAGAACAATGAACAGAAAGCAATACCTTAAACAAAAACGACGATGGAAGAGCCGGAACCATGAACAAACCGAAGGTGATCCAGGCAAAACACGCACTAGGGAGAAAAGCAAGAAGGCATAAAACGACGAAAGAACAACCGAGAAGCACAAACCACGAACTGCTACCCAGCACAGAATAGTTCCGCAAGGCATAAGAACAACGAGTAGAAAGCAATACCTTAAACAAAAACGATGATGGAAGAGCCAGAGCCACGAACAAACCGGAGGCGATCCAGGCAAAACACACACTAGGGAGAAAAGCAAGAAGGCATAAAACGGCGAAAGAACAACCGAGAAGAGAAACCAGGCGGACGCATCAAGAAAGAACAGGCGGACTCAAAGAAGAATGCGCAGATGCATCACGCACACGGAAAGGCAGAACACAACAAGCCTGACAAAGTCCGCGTATCCTGCGCACCGACGCAAAAACAAAGTTCACCAGGGAAACACACACCACAACAAGACGCCGCAGCGGTGGTCCACAATCGCCAAAGGCACGCCAGAGCAAAGCCAAGTCGTGAAAAATGTAAGTCTCTCACACACCAAACACAAGGCGTAGCACACACAAACTGTGAACTGCTACCCAGCGCAGAGCAGCATTCACATGGCTCACTCCCATGGCACACATCAATAGATGAACGCAACAAGCACACGTGGAATGAACGAGCGAGCAGAGAACCCCCCCACTTTGATATACGGATGATGATGCCGATCGAGTAGGGCATTGCTAGTTGTCGACGACGACGCGGCCACAAAGACACATGCGTAGCGCTTTGTCACGACACGGACAGACTATTGGTGTAATTTAAAATTTTCAACCATATAAACTAAAAAACTATACGAGTAAGAGATTATAAATCGTTACTAGTAGATATGCAGTGCAGTAGAAGTAGAGTTGAAACAACCGATTCAACGAAGAGTATATCGATGTAGTAGAAGTAGTCGATCGACCGCCAATCGCTCTCCTCACGATCGCCTTGATCGCCGCAATCGAGCAGCGCCCATCAAGTCCACACGCCTAGAGATGTAACACCGCATGCTGGCGCATAGCACTAGAGTGCACGGCAGAGATTATAAGAGGTAGCAGTTAGGGTTTCTATGGGCGTGTTTGGGATACCTCTCTCAGCCCCCACACCTCTCCTTATATAGCCTCCAATCAGATCCTTATCTGATACGAGTAGAGATCTTATCTCACTCGAAGACTATCATTCATACCCTTATCGTTCCAGCCCATTAAGTGTATGACCCTATAGATTCATGTATATTTGGCTATATGTCGAAAACTCTTTTTCGGTCCATAAGTCGATAGCGGTCCCTGAAAGGACATAACGACTCCTAAATATACATAAAAATCATATCGGACAAATCTATATAGTGCTTTTGTACCGATCCCTTTGCCTTATGATATTAGATCGAACTCAAGATGAGAAGCGTGTCAAACTATGATAGCTCGATCCTTCACTTGAACTTGTAGTAGATTACTCAGTTGTGATTGATTCATCAACCACATTCGGCATGGTCATATACTTCTTTAATCCAACCACATCGAGGGATCTAGAGATATCTCTCCTGTTATATAGGTGGGGTAAATTCCATCTTGATCGTCCATATTCCTCCATATATTTCATAGTAAACCCGAAAGCTACATTTATGACCACCCAATCATGGAGTAATACCCTTAAGTAAACTATTAAACATGTAGGAAACAATGACGATCATATGTCTAAGGATTATACATATACTATGTATGAGACCAACTGATGACACTCAAGAATAAAACAATTTCCACAGTGTCTCATGGTGGGTTAATCCAACATCATGTTCTTTAACATATGTCCATATTATTAATTTGATATCAATGATCTGTGAAACATTATCATCAATCAATACATATGTTGATCTATAAATCATAATTGTCCCTGTAGGACCGAAATGGCGACAGAGGGGGGGTGAATGTCGTTCTAAAAAAAACACGCCCCTGAAAATTCGTACACTGAATTTTTCCAAAAAGATGCAGAATAAAGCAACTCACAGAAAATTAATTTTCGACTGCATGCAAAACGATAAAAGATTGGAACGCATGCGACACTAAAAAATTCAGCATAAATCAGAGACCAACCAGCAAAAAATTCAACTGAAAATATCATGGTTTGGACTGCATGCAAATTGATAGAAAAACAGCAAAAGAAAAACAAAATACACTACTAGAGGAAGAGAGAGAGTCTACAGCAAACAAAAACACATCCGAACACACAAAAATGGCAGCACATGCACAAGCCACTGCTTCTGCCGAAACTTCAACTAAAAAAAGGGAAAGTAACACCTGAAAAGACCAACCGCAGACTGCTAAAAAACAGAGAAATGCAACCTGAAAAACAGACTTGAAACTGAAAGTTACAACCCACTGCAAACTGCTGCACAAGACTGAAAATAGCAGGAAGGAGCTGGCCAAACAGATGAAGCACACCTGAGCCAAACAGGGAGGAACCTGTACCGAAAATTGTTGCTGCTGTGTGCTGGCCGAAAGTAGTGCAGAGAGAAGAAGACTGTAGGGTGCTGCAACCAAAGAAAAAGACTAGAAGCAATAGCCAAACAGGGAAGAAACTTGAACCGAAAAATCAAACAAGGAACATAAGAGCATTCTCCTGTAAACTTCTAGCTGCAAGGAACACTAGTCCTAAAAGTTATGCTGCAGCAAACAAGATTAAACAAAGGAGCACCTGCTGATTTTAAATCATTGCTCTCGGAACATTTTAGCCAAGATGGCCTTGAGATATTTTTCTGATCATAACAACCATAAATCAAAACAGCACAGGACACAACTAAAAATTTACACTCTAAGCTCTTGGGAATAAACCAGTCATCATACTTTGAGATAATCTCCCATCACAGAGCACACCAAAACTTACAGCTACTTGACAAGAAATCAAAATCTCAAAAACACAAAAGAAAATAGCAATAACAACAATAGCACAAGATTTCAAAAGAGGAAGAGAGATACCCCGAATTAATAATAGAGGAATGATTACAAAGGGTTTGTCATCTCATATCCTGGGCAACACAACACCCATAGAGACAACCATGAACCAAATTTTCACATGAGAATGAACCCCTAAAACCTTCTCTCTTAGAGCACAAGCATTAGGAAACCCTAATACTCATACCTATTTCTCTTTCTCTCTCTTTCTCAAGTGCACTTCTCCATCAAGAGAGCACCTCTATTTATAGCCTCCACTAATGGGTTTAGAAGCCTACTTTACCCATTAGGTCACACCAACTCTCTACTAATGGGTTTACAAGCCTACTTTACCCATTAGGTCACACCAACTCACCTCTAATGGATCATTTCCTAATAAAAATCCATTATGCTCATACTTTCTCAACCCAATCCGCTTCCTTTTGTGCAGCCTTATGCATTTACCAAAATGCCCCTCCCGCACCTTCCCCGAAGCTTCCTCGCTTCTTGTCACAAGACGCTCGCAGCCCACTTCGAGTCCTTCGCCTTCGACACATCCCGACCGCCGGACCTCAAGACCGCCGCGCTAGTCCGGTCACCCGTGTCTCGCCACGACTCCTGTCTCAAAGTCCTGTAGTCATCACCGACAAGAAAATACATTACATAGCACCGCACAAGATATTATAATTAAATATCTGCATCAGTAATTAGCACAAAAATGCCCGGAACAAACTCAGACTTTTTAGAACACGCGTCAATTACCCATCACATAACCAGGGTTACCTCCACATGGTCTCTTAGTCCCATATAATGATATAAGATCATGGATAATTTAGAATAACATCAAAATATAAATAAAGAGTTCCACGAACAAGTCACATACTTACTGATCAATATAAAAGACATTTATTCAAGGAACAAAATAACATATTATTCAAAAGATCATAAACATAGAAGTGATACAATCATCTCCATGAATGCCTCTAGGGCATAACACTAACACAAATAACATAAAAGCCATGGCTTATAACTTATGTGAGAGACCATGTGGAGGTAACCCCAGTTGTATGATGAGTAATTGACACGTGTCCTAAAATCTGACTTTCTTCCGGGTATTATTATATAAATTACTGATGCGGATATTTAATTATATCATTTTGTGCGGTGCTATGTAATGTGTTTTTCTTGTCGATGATGACTGCAGGACTTTGAGACGGAGTCGTGGCGAGACACGGATGACTGGACTAGGCACAGGCGGTGCTGAGGTCAGAGCGGTCGGGATGTGTCAAAGACGGCGCGAACTCGAAGTGGTTGCGAGACGTACGTGGCAAGAAAAGAGGAAGCTTCCAGGAAGGTGCAGGAGGGGTGTTTTGGTAAATACGCAAGGCTGCACAATAAGGAAGCGGATTGGGTTGAGAGAGAAAGAGCTAAATAGATTTTATTATGAGATGATCTATTAGTGGAGAGGAGTTGTAACCTAATGGGTAAAATTGAATATAAACCCATTAGTGGAGAGTGGTGTGACCTAATGGGTAAAGTGCATGTCAACCCATTAGTGGAGGCTATAAATAGAGGTGCTCTCTAGGTGGAGAAGTGTACCTTGAGAGAGAGAGAGAAAGAGAAATGGGTATGAGTATTAGGGTGTCCTAATGCTTGTGCTCTTGGGAGAGAAATATTTTTGTAAGTTTTAGGGTTCTATTCTCTCCTTGTGTGTTCTTGGATGAGACATGGAAGAGTGATGTAAACACTTATGTGTTATATTAATCGTTCATCGCTCTTCGTCTCAACATGAATATTCTTGTTTTATATATTGTGCTATTTCCTTGCTTTCCTTTGAATTAATGTTCTTGTTCTAGTGCTACTATATATAGATATATTTGCTTTGAACTGGGATTATACTCAAGGCTTGTTGGCCGTTTCATTCCCGAGAGCAAGAAATCTAAGAAGTATCAAAATCTGCTTGTTGTTCCTTGCCTCCCTGATTTGTTGTAATGATGATCTGAACTGGGTGTTATTTCAAAGCCTTTTTGGCTAGCTTGCCCGAGATCAAATCATTGAACTATTAGGAAGTTTCCCTTTTCTTTTGTCTGTTTGGCAAGACATGCAGCTTGCAAGTTTTAGTTGTGTTCTTGTTCAATAGGTATGCTTTTCGGTAGCAAGGTTGGATTAGTTCAGGTGTAGTTTGGCAGAGGCAAGTAAAAGTCTCATCTGCTTTTCGGTTGGTTTGGTTTGAGGTTAGCAGTAGTTATCTCCCTGGGTTACTTTGCTGTTCCATCTCTCTGTTCGGCAGCAGTAGCAGTCCCATCTTGCTATTCGGCTGCAATAGTATTCCTGTTTTATTTGCTGTTCTTGGCCGGCTGTTGTTCCTTTTTGGGTGGTGCAGTCCAAGCAGTATTCGGCTGTTCAGAAACTGTTCGGCAGGAGCAGTCCTGCACTGTTCACGGTTGCTTTTGGTCTGCAGTTCGGTTCCTTCTCTAGTACTGCTTTCTTGCTGTCCTACTGTTCGGATTAGTAGAGGTGCTGTTCAGCAGTTGTTAATACGGTCGTCTGGTTTGTTGTTTCAGTTCTCTGCAGGCTGCATTTTATTCTTCTCCTGTGAAACTTTCATTTAGTTTTCAGCAGTTACTAGTGCAGACCTTTGTTGTTTCGCGACAAGAATCCTCGGTGTGTGTCTTTGTCTTCACGCCTTCTCCATTGTGTGCTGTTCGGTTCGAGGAGACATGGGAGCGCCTAATCTGTAGATACCTTCGCTGGTCCACTTCCCGCTGCAGTGTTTAATCGTAAGTTTGCACTTCGGTTGGTCGTGCATGTTCTTCTTTCTTTCGCTTCGGCCAATAGTAGGTGCTGTTCTCTTTTGATTAATTGCTTCACCTTTTCGCCGGATAGACTTCTTGCACCCACAAGACCCTAATCTAGATCGAGTTTCTTTATTTTTATTTGTCGCTTGTTTTCAGTTTTAGGCTCTTTAATTTAAGTTTGGAAGCGTTTCTTTTTCTTTTATTTAAGCTTGATAGGTTTGTTTTGTTAACTAAGATCATGCCTTTTCTAAATGGAAAGTTATCAGTCTACCCTTCTTTCATGGATCGCATTCTTTGGGGTTTCTAGTAAGATTTCTTGTTCTTACTTCATAGCTATTAGAAGCATCGGAGAAGATGTTTTTATTAAAACACTGGGAAATTTTTAAAGGCACCATTCACCCCCTCTGCCGCTTTCCGATCCTTCAATTCGTGACGAGCCGGTTAACTCGCCCATAGATCTTAACCGTCCATGCGAGCCATGGCAACGGACGTGTATTCCACCAAGCCACCTATCTTCGATGGGGTCGACTATCCCTTTGGAAGAGTAGGATGGAGTCTTACATACGAGCTCAAGGCTATGCTATCCGCAAAAAGTCAAAACCCGTTTTGTTGTTCCCGCCGATGAACACATCAATGCCGTAACATGCCGGATGTGGAGGCAAATGCTAAGGCAAGGAACATCATAATACAGGTCCGAGCAGAGTGAATTTGATCGTATTTCTCATCTTTCGTCGCGCTATGACATCCGGGTGACTCTCGATGCATACCATGAGGGTACCACCAGTTAAGACCTGCTGACAGACAGTTCAAGCAAGAATACAACAAGTTTGAGATGCTCACCTGGCGAGTCCTCGGATGAGTGTTTTTCAAGATTTCACAAGATTTTGAGCAACCTCCGAGCCGTCGGTCTCACATACTCAGACTCAGACAATGCTCGCGCAGATGCTCTCTGCTCTTGATTTGCGTGTTTGGGAGATAAAGGTGACCACGATTAAAGACACGGCCGACCTCTCGACTCTCACTATTGACGCGTTGTACTCACGCCTCAAGACTCACGAGATTGACATAGTCTCTCGAAATCGAAATCCTGATCGATGGCCCTAGTCACCGATCCGGTTCAGCTTTCCGTCTTTCTTACGATTTGCCGTGTGGATTCTCCTTTGCTCTCGTGACTTAAGCGATGATCGGTTAGAGCAGCTCGAGGATGAGCAAGCGGCCCTCCTAGCTCGGAAGTTTCCCATGCTTACAAGAGGAGGAGGGACGAGAAAGAGAGTGGGCCGATAATTTGTTTGAGTGTGGTGGCCCCAACCACATTGGGCAAATTGCCCCAAGTTGGTAAAGGGCAAGAACGACTACGGCGGTGTGAGCAAGAACGACTACATCGACAAGAACCGCAACAAGAAGCCTCAGTTCACGCTCAAGGCAGAAGAAGTTCCGCAACTTTGGCAAAGCCAAGAAGCTCTTCCACAGCGTCCTCACGCTTTGGCGACATCGACTTCAGCGGCGTGGAGGTGGGCGATGGCGGCGACAAGGATGATCAAGATCCCAGGGCGGGACGACTTCATCGGCATGTGCTTCATGGCCGCGACAACGGCGTTAGCGACAAATGAGCTCTCTAGCGACTCCGATGAGGTAGGTCCCTCTTACGACAACTCTATGATGCATTTACGAAGCTAGGAAAGTTTTATGCTAGATCTAGAGTTAGGGTCGTAGATCTTGAGAAGGAAGTAGAGAGCTTGTCACGGAGCATACTTCACTTATATCCGCTCCCTCCGTGACTAATGTGATGTTTGTTCTTCTTTGCTTGGAGATATGGAGAAGCTAAGGACCTCGCATGATAGTTTGTCCTCTAAACTTGATATTATTAAGGAGGAGAATGTTAGTCCGCTTGCTGAGTTAGGCCCGAGTAGAATGGTACATTACCACCTTACTCTTGATCGGACTACTTCTCCCACCTCATGTGAGGTTAAGGATATTCTTTGCTAGAGGACCTTATGCCATGCTTCTTGATCTCGCCGAGTCTTGTGAAAATTGCAATAACTTAAAAATGAACTTAAAGCAGGCGGATCATAAAATTGCTGAATTACATGCTTCTTTACTTGAGGCCAATTGCTTCATGTTTGAACTGTCCCAAATTAAGCTCATTGAACTTGAATCTGTTTCAAGCGGTTTCAAGAAATGGTTGATTATAACAAGAAAATGGCTAAATATGCTTCTAAGGACCCTGTTAGCTCACCATGCAAAAATTGTGATAAACTAAAATTTGATTTGATTGCTTTGGAAGAAAAATGTGTGAAGCTAACTAAGGATTTACTAAAGAAGCCACAATCTTGTTGTGATGTGTGTGCCGGTGTGGGGGAGAAGCCCGAGGGTAAGGTAGAGACGTTTAGCAACGTGAGCCAACCAGCTAGTAGTAGGAATGTCCCATCAAAGTCGGCTGTGCGTGCACAAGCCATTCTTTCCTCTACTGTTGGTTCTTCCTCTGCTTCCTTACCCTCTGCAGTTCCCTCTTCTCCCTGCTCTTCTTGCACCTCTCTCTTTCGGGAGTGTCAGTACCTTATAAACACTCTCGAGAGATTTGTAGGAGGCAAGAAGAAATTAAATCTTATTCTAGATCAATCTAAGATCTGCAGATTTAATCAGGGTCTAGGATATGATTTCTATGAGGATATGAGGAAGCATCCACCTGCCGTGCTCAGACCCATAGCACCGTGTGTGATCGAGACTCCAGCCCGAGACCGAGAAAGTCCAATTCAAATCTGCGGGCTTTGTCAAGGATCTCACGGCGGTAAGGTGGTAACACCGATTACTTCGACCTCCCAGAAGGCGAAGTTTCATTGTACCTTTTGTCAGAAGGATGGACACATGATTGATCGATGCTTCAGGCGCGCCAGGATCGCGCAGAGAGACCGTGTTGCAGCTCTTAGGCATATTCAGGGTCAGCCCCAGACTCTGAGTGCACCTAGGACCAGCATGAGGTCTAAGGTTGCTACTGTTGATGCTTTTGGGCAGCATCGAGGACTTAGTTTTTCTGGTTCTTCTGATTTTCTTTTTGCCCCGAGTCATGATATCCGCCGTCCTGAGGGTAGATCTCATTTCCATCGAGATAGCTACCCGTGGCGAGATCAGCGTGTTGTTGGTACTCCGACTCGCTCTCCGTGTGATCGGACCCGGCCAGCGACTTGGTCTGCTCTTAGACCTTCTACTTTGAGTGATAGAGAGCGTAGGGTAGATAGAGGTCAGTCGTGCTTGACTACTTCATCTGCTCAACGTGTTGTTCAGTATTGGGTGCCAAAATCACTGTTGATTTACCCCAGTACTGAGACTTTACTCTCTGTTTGACTCAGGTTCGCTGGGCAGGGAAGGGAAAGGTTTGGCTCGTAGATTCCGGGTGTTCACGACACATGACCGAGATTCCGTTAGTTTCTTCCCTTGCCCGTGCTCTAGGTGATGAGACGATCACCTTGGAGATGCTTCATGCAGGTGTGTCATCGCCAAAGTACGATCTTGCATTAATGAGTCTTTTGTTTTAAAAGATGTTGCCTTGGTTAGTAAGCTGCAATATAATTTGCTTTCCGTTTCTCAGCTTACCGATGACGACTTTGAGGTGAGCTTTAAGGAAAACAATTGCAAAATTCTTGATTCTTGGGTAGTACGGTTTATGGATTTCGTTTTGGGAGGATCTTTCATGCTGATTTTTACAGGTCTTACGGTGATTCTCTCAAGTGTTTAGTTGCTTGATTCCCGCAACCTTTCTTTCGGCATAGGAGACTTGGTCATATTGGATTTGACCATTTGACCCGAGTTAGCGGCCACGATCTCATTCGTGGTCTGCCGAAGCTCAAGATGGTCAAAAATCTTGTTTGCGCTCCTTGCGGGCATGGCAAGATGGTAGCCGCTTCCCATCCTCCGGTCACGATCCACGATGGCCGATGCACGGACAGCTACTCCACATGGACACAGTTGGACCAGCTAGAGTGCAGTTAGCGGAGGGAAGTGGTATGTTCTTGTCGTGTCGATGACTTCTCGAGGTACTCTTGGGTGTTTTTCTTAGTCTCGAAGGATGAGGCGTTTACACATTTTCGAGTCCTTTTAGTAGGCTTTCGTTGAGCTTAGGGTGCCTTACGAGCGATCCGCGATGACAATGGCACGGAGTTCAAGAATTCCTACTTTGAGAGGTTTTGCGATGAGTCAGTGTAGAGCACCGTTCTCTTCTCCATCGTCCCCCAACAAAATGGCGTTGTGGAGAGAAAGAACCGTACCTTGAGTCGAGATGGCGGACGATGCTTAATGAGTATTCTACACCTAGGAAGTTTTGGGCTGAGGCAATAGCCACCGCGTGCCATGTTTCAAGCAGAGTTTTTACGAGGCACACTTGCATCGCACTTCTTTTGAGTTGAGATACGTGAAAGCCAGCGTATCTCATTTTACGTGTTTTTGGTTGCAAGTGTTTTATTCTGAAGTCTGGGAACCTAGATAAGTTCGAGTCACGTTCCTGTGATGGAATTTTTCTGGGTTACTCGACTTCTTCGCGGGCTTATAGGGTCTGGAACTGCGAGTCTAGCAAAATGGTAGAGACATGCGAGGTGACCTTTGATGAGGCTAGTCCGGGGACTAGGCCTGATATCTCAGGTTCAGTAGAGCAGTCCAAGCCCATCTTTGTGGATGAGGAGGACGAAGATGAGGGTGGTCTACCCGATCCAGTTTCTCCTCCCCTTGAGGTGCCTACTTCCACCGTACCTCAAGGAGATCAGCCCATTCCTTCCGCATCCTCAGGAGCTAGTGGCTCTGTTCCTACCTCATAATCTCATGAGGTAGAGGCCACTACTTCTCATCCAGGACCTCCCCATCATATCCAGAAAGCTCATCCTTCAGAGCAGATAATTGGAGATCTCTTTGAGCGCGTTACACGCTCAAAGTCTGGCACGTCTCACTTCTGTCTCCACTCTGCTTTTGTTGCCTCTTTTGAGCCCAAGGATGTTTGTCATGCTCTATCTGATGAGTCTTGGGTCAATGCTATGCATGAGGAGTTGGAAAATTTTGAGAGAAACAAGGTCTGGTCGCTTGTCGAGCCCCCGCGTGGTCACAATATTATTGGGACTAAGTGGGTGTTCAAGAACAACCAGAGCGAGGATGGAGTGGTTATTCGGAACAAGGTTAGACTGGTAGCTCAGGGGTACTCCCAGGTTGAGGGTCTAGATTTCGAGGAGACCTTTGCCCCTGTAGCTAGACTTGAAGCCATTAGAATCCTGCTTGCCTTTGCAGCTTCTAAGGGTTTCAAGATTTACCAGATGGACGTGAAGAGTGCTTTTCTCAATGGTTTTATTGAGGAAGAGGTCTACGTCAAACGACCTCACAGTTTGAAAACCCAAAATACCCAAACCATATCTTCAAGCTTTCCAAAGCTTTGTATGGACTTAAGCGAGCCCCTAGAGCTTGGTATGAGAGGTTTAAGTCCTACTGTTGAGTCATGGTTTTGAGATGGGTAAAGTAGACAAGACCTTGTTCATTCGCAGGCATGGCGATCTTCCGCTCGTCGATTTATGTGGATGACATCATTTTTGGCGGCTCCTCACATGCTCGTTTCTCGGTTTCCGATGTAATGAGCTCGGAGTTTGAGATGAGCATGATGGGCGAGTTGAGCTTCTTTCTTGGCTTCGAGATCAAGCGGACTCGGGAGGTACCTTCTTGCATCGGGAAGTACACTCGAGACCTCTGAGCGCTTTGACATGAGTGATGGCAAGCGGTATCTACTCGATGGCGACAACGACTTCACTTGATCCGGATGAGGATGGCGAGCGATTGATCGAAGGAGTTCGAAGCATGATCGGTTCCCTCTTGTACCTCAACGCCTCGAGACCGGACATACATTTTCTGCGTGTGCGTATTGCTCGTTTGAAGCGTCTCCTCGCGTTTCTCACCGCCAGGCGGTGAAGCGCATCTTTCGGTACCTGCGAACTACCATTGACTATGGTATATGGTACTCTTCCTCATCCTATCTTTCCTTGAGAGCCTTCTCGGATGCAGACTTCGCTGGCTGTAGGATAGATAGGAAGAGCACTTCTGGTACTTGCCAATTTATTGGCACTTCTCTTGTTTCTGGTCTTGAGGAAGCGATCAGGTGTTACCTGATCCACCGCGGCCGAAGTACGTAGCTGCCGATTCTTTGCGGCGAGTGCTATGGATGGCCCGACCTGCGGGACTTTGGGTTAGTTATCGACAGTGTTCCACTCTTTTGTGACAACACGTCTGCTATTAACATTGCCAAGAACCCAGTGTAGCACTCTCGGACCAAGCACATCGATATCAGATATCATTTTCTTAGAGACCATGTGGAGAAGGGTGATATAGTGCTCCAGTTTGTAGAGAGTGACCACCAGTTGGCTGATATCTTTACCAAGCCATTGGATAGCTCTAGGTTTTCAGCTCTGCGGGGAGAGCTTGGGGTGGTTTGTCCTTATGGACTGTTTTTATTATATTGATTATGCTCTTACTCCTTTCTGTTGCATAGCATTCGGGGTGCATTGGGGTTAGTCCTTCTAGCATAGGTTAGAGTGGTATTCTTGTCTAGTTGCTTAGACTTCTGCTCTTATCTTGTGATTCTAGGATGCTACTTATTAGCTGTTTCTTATCTCACTAGGTTGAGCTCACTTACGGCTTGTAGGTTCTAGCGAGGGTTGGGCCATCCTCGGATAGACAGGGTACATGTTTGCTCTCTAGTGTGTGTGCTAGACAGTCAGCTAATAGTCCTGGAGTCATATGGGGTAGACGAGAGTCTGTCTAAGCCATAGTATTCTGTACATCTTATCTATGCTTTAAGGACTACCCATTTGGATTTTCTTTGCCAGCTTCTCGTTTTATTACTTTGGTTCAGGGGGAGTACATTTGGGTTTGCTAGAATTTAATTTTGACATAACTGAACTTGAACTAAAAGTGCATCTCATATTGAGGGGGAGCTGGACTTTCTTGCATTTCAGTCTGCATTGTAATATAACTACATGGAGCCTTGATTATTATCCTTGTTGATTTATTTACAATGCATTACATCTTGCCATGATCTGTGCTTAATTGCTAAATTTATCATGACTTTATATGTGTAATCTAGTCGTTGCCATGATAAGTTAATTAAAAAAAGGGGGCTTTACTTGAATTAATTCATGTCATGGTAGTTCTTGAAACTAGTCTACTTTTAGTTATCCTTTTATGATTCCGGCCATGTCAAATAGGTTGAGTTGAATCTTGAATCTTGGTTGAGCTTTAGATTGAGCTATATTAGTTCTTTTATGAAGCATGAATTATCATTAACTCTTTGGTCTAAGGACTAATTGCAACAAAAGCAAAATGATCTCTTTTTGTGCGAAAAAACTGATCTCACCAATTCACTCTCATGAGACGGCTTGCCATTGCACTAGGCATGAACTCAGGGGGAGTTTTGGTTGACCAAGATCATTTCCTTAAGCTTCTCGCTTGGAGTGATCGCATAAGGCTTGAGATCTAGCACATGGCTAAGACTTTAAAATTTGTGAAAATGGTTGAAGCTTAGGAGGCAGTTGTGGATGGCTCCTAGTCCAGGACTTGCTTTACTAAGATAAAACCAAATGTGATTTTCAGCAAAAGTCAATTGTGCTCAATTTGCTGTTTCACAAATGGACCAAGTACTTAAAAAAATGAACTTGTAGCACTCTAAACCGGCTCAACATTAGCTTCTTGATTTCACTTAGACTATTTGACATGGCTTGCATCATCCTTGGATACCTTTAGCTAGACTACAATCATCCTTGACTTGACATGCTAAGAAATTGGATCAATTTTCAGATTATGACTTCATTGGTTTAGCTTTTCTCTACATAAATTGTCATGATCTTAATAGCATTTTTTTATGAATTATGGCTTGGTGTAATACTCGTAAAATCATTATGGATAATCTTCATGGCTCCAAATGCTTAAAATAAAGAACACACAAGTCATTTCATTCTCTCGTGCATTTTGATGAATTTATTGCCAAAAGGGGGAGAAGTTTGGAGAAAAAGCCGTCTGGAGCTTCGTCTGGAGCTTTGCAGAAAAATTTACTCTTTCATTTTCGGCTCCAGTTTTCTCTTTTGTCGACATGGTCTTAGTCTCCTTGATTTTCTTTTAGACCATGTTGGACTTTCAAACTCAACTTTATATACTTTTTCGGTGTTTGTCAATATACTCATCAAAGGGGAGATTGAGAGACCATGTGGAGGTAACCCCAGTTGTGTGATGAGTAATTGACACATGTCCTAAAGTCTGAGTTTGTTCCGGGCATTATTATATAAATTACTGATGCGGATATTTAATTATATCATTTTGTGCGGTGCTATGTAATGTGTTTTTCTTGTCGATGATGACTGCAAGACTTTGAGACGGAGTCATGGCGAGACACGGATGACTGGACTAGGCACAGGCGGTGCTGAGGTCAGAGCGGTCGGGATGTGTCAAAGACGGCGCGAACTCGAAGTGGTTGCGAGGCGTCTGCGGCAAGAAAGAGAAGCTTCGGGAAGGTGCAGGAGGGGTGTTTTGGTAAATACGCAAGGCTGCACAAAAAGGAAGCGGATTGGGTTGAGAGAGAAAGAGCTAAATGGATTTTATTATGAGATGATCCATTAGTGGAGAGGAGTTGTAACCTAATGGGTAAAATTTAATATAAACCCATTAGTGGAGAGTGGTGTGACCTAATGGGTAAAGTGCATGTAAACCCATTAGTGGAGGCTATAAATAGAGGTGCTCTCTAGGTGGAGAAGCGCACCTTGATAGAGAGAGAAAGAGAAATGGGTATGAGTATTAGGGTGTCCTAATGCTTGTGCTCTTGGGAGAGAAATATTTTTGTAAGTTCTAGGGTTCTATTCTCTCCTTGTGTGTTCTTGGATGAGACATGGAAGAGTGATGTAAATACTTATGTGTTATATTAATCGTTCATCGCTCTTCGTCTCAACATGAATATTCTTGTTTTATATATTGTGCTATTTCCTTGCTTTCCTTTGAATTAATGTTCTTGTTCTAGTGCTACTATATATAGATATATTTGCTTTGAACTGGGATTATACTCAAGGCTTGTTGGCCGTTTCATTCCCGAGAGCAAGAAATCTAAGAAGTATCAAAATCTGCTTGTTGTTCCTTGCCTCCCTGATTTGTTGTAATGATGATCTGAACTGGGTGTTATTTCAAAGCCTTTTTGGCTAGCTTGCCCGAGATCAAATCATTGAACTATCAGGAAGTTTCCCTTTTCTTTTGTCTCTTTGGCAAGACATGCAGCTTGCAAGTTTTAGTTGTGTTCTTGTTCAATAGGTATGCTTTTCGGTAGCAAGGTTGGATTAGTTCAGGTGTAGTTTGGCAGAGGCAAGTAAAAGTCTCATCTGCTTTTCGGTTGGTTTGGTTTGAGGTTAGCAGTAGTTATCTCCCTGGGTTACTTTGCTGTTCGGCTTGCTGTTTAATCAGAAGTCTTGTGTTCGGTTCAGCAGTGTTTTGTGCAGGTTCCTGATTCCATCTCTCTGTTCGCAGTGAGTGATCCCATCTTGTTATTAATTTGCAATAGTATTCTGTTTTATTTCTTTATTCTTGGCATTTGTTGTTCCTTTTTGGGTAGTGCAGTCCAGCGATATTCATTTGTTCGAAAGCGTTCGGCGAGAGCGATCCTGCTATTCACGGTTGCTTTTGATGCAGTTCGGTTCCTTCTCTAATCTTTGCTTTCTTGCTGTCCTCTTTATTTGGATTAGTAGAGTCTTTGTTCAGCGATTATTAATCTGATGCGTCAGTTTGTTGTTTCAGTTCTCTGCAGGCTGCATTTTATTCTTCTCCTGTGAAACTTTCATTTAGTTTTCAGCAGTTACTAGTGCAGACCTTTGTTGTTTCGGCAGCAAGTATCCCTCGGGTGTGTGTGCTGTCTTTCTGCTGCTTCTCCATTGTGTGCTGTTCGGTTCAGAGGAGACATGGGAGCGACCAAGCGTAAACGACCCGCTGGCTTTGCCTTTTCTTCTTTGCAGTGTTTAATCAGAAGTTTGCACTTTCGGTTGGCTGCATGTTCTTCTTTCTTTCTGTTTCGGCCAATAGTAAGTGATGTTCTCTTTTGATTAATTGCTTCACCTTTTCGGCTAGATAGACTTCTTGCACCCACAAGACCCTAATCTGTAGACTGGAGTTTCTTTATTTTTATTTGTCGTTTGTTTTCAGTTTTAGGCTCTTTAATTTAAGTTTGGAAGCGTTCTCTTTTTCTTTTATTTAAGCTTGATAGGTTTGTTTTGTTAACTAAGATCATGCCTTTTCTAAATGGAAAGTTATCAGTCTACCCCTTCTTTCATGGATCGCATTCTTTGGGGTTTCTAGTAAGATTTCTTGTTCTTACTTCATAGCTATTGTAGCTATCGGAGAAGACGTTTTTATTAAAAACACTCGGGGGAAATTTTTTAAAGGCACCATTCACCCCCCCCCCCCCTCTGTTGCCGTTTCCGATCCTTCATTATGTTATAGATTTTTTGCTACAATTATACTATAACAGTTAGCTTTTTACTGAATCAAAAATAAGAAAAATAAAAAAAAAACTCTGCTATATCTTTTAGGATAATGCAAAAGAATAAGAGGAGAAAGAAAAACAAAAAAAGCCAAAAAAGCCAAATTTAAGAAGCCGACACGTTCTAAGCGACTTCTCACTTTTGAAACCATTTGGAGCGGGGCCACATTTGCCCGATCATTATTGTAGGTACGTGATCAAAGAGCTAGCGATTGTAACAGCATGTAGTTATACATGAAGAAAACTCAGGACATGTTAGTGGAGCTAGGGGCACACATTGTAGGCCCTTTTTTAGAACTACCACTGCACGGTATGCCATCGGGATGCCTCCCGATGGCATACTTCCCTTTGCCGTTTCTCCCCTTCCCTTCCCTCTCTATTCTCTCGAACCAGCACCACTTCTCCCCTCCACTCCCCCTTTCTTCTCCGACATCGGAGCTGCTCCTCACCCTTCCTCCACCTCCCCTGCCCCCTCCACCACCGACGATCGGTGACGACCTCGTCGCCTGGCGAAGTCACCATCTCCCCCTCCCCCGCCGATATCACCATGTCCAACCTAATATTGAGTGTGCCGCTATCGCCGTGCTTCCCTTCATCACCGCCCTTCATCGCCGCCTACCCTAGGACCACCACCTTCTCAGCCTCCCTCTACATTCAGGGGGCTACGGTGAACCCATCGTCGGTAGATCTAGAGTCAAAGGTGAAGAAGAAGGGAAGAGTGGCACCGAAGTTGAAGAAGGAGGTGGAGGGGCGGTGCTAGAGTTGAAGAAGGAGAGTGGCGCCGGTGGATCCCATTGATTTTAGCTCAAACGTATACCATGTGTAAGGTTTTCTCCTTTTTTTAATTTTTTTGGCTTTTGGATTGTCTTATTTGAAATTGAAGCAAATAGAATAGTTTCTTCAAATGGTTTCTGAGCTAAAAACCATATATGCCATCCACGTCGATGTCTTTACCGTTCACTGCCATCTTAAAAAAATACAGACAAAGGTCATCAGCCTCAGCCTAAAAAAGAACAAGCTACATACTCAACAGTAAGCTAGTACTTCTCTACAAGATTAATGCTTTACTGTTCGATTATGGGCAAACAATATGACCTATCCTTCGACCGCCCCCTCCCCACCACCACACACACACACTTTTTTTGTCGAGTCCTTTCCTAGTACAGTTTCTTAATGCTTGCATGGTGAACCTATTTGTATATACAGAGGTTGATTAGACAACGTCTTCCTAGTTACGGTACTATGGACAGCTAGCGCGTTCAATTGTGTGGCTAGTTTCGTTGGGTCGACCTTGGAGTGTTTAGAATTGGCTTATGATTTTTTTTTATTATAGCTAATTTATTTTTCACTGTAGCTGAGGAGGCTTATTTAACGTAATTAAATTTAAAAAAATAAAAATAGAAAAACATGTTAGCCCATCATAGACAATACAAAAGAATACAGAAAAAAGACAAAAAAGCCCTAAAAACAAAAAAAAGAAAAATACAAAATTAGGAATAGTGGAATAAAAGCAGAAGCCAAAATCATGGCTAAAATGAGTGGGGCCCTCATTTCTAGCTAACTGTTCAGAAATTTCGAGTTCAAGTCGAATTTGCTGTGCTCGGAAAAAAGAAAAGGAAATCCCTGACAATTTATAAGTTAATAGGAAATTAATGGAAAGAGAGATATACTACCCACAGCAGAATTCCCTCTTTTTGTTCTCCTAACTCCTTTTGAGTTCAAACTTGAAATTTTTCAAAATGGTGATGCAATACGACTCAATTTTTTTTCGAATTAGCTAGGCTGATTCGGTTGTGAAGCCAAAACAGTTTGTGTTATTTCGCCTAAATCATGGATTGATATGTTTAGAGTTTATTTCCTGCATATTAAATTTGACGCAACAAACCTTAATTTCACAAAATCAACTATTAGCTAGCTGCTTCTGTTCGTGAGTGGAATGTGTTTCCCTGTGGTCGTGGAGAATAACCCTTACACAGATCGGCTTTTGTAACGGCCCAATCAGAGACCAACATGCTGCAAACATCAATGTAGCAAACAATGTTGAGCACTGTAGCAACAGGAAAAAACAGCGAGGACTCAAAAGAAAACATTCACTACAGTGCTTTTCTCTGTGCTACAGTGCATGCATGCCATGTACCAGCCTTTGATTGAGCCGTTACACAAACCGATCTATATAACGGTTACATAATAAAATTTCTCATGGTCATGAAGTTAGGAATGAAAATAGATCAAATACGAATACACCATAAAATTTATCATGGTTATGGAGCTAGAGATGGAAACGGATCAAATACGAATCGAATAGTCTCAAATATAAATATGAATCCATATTTTTAAAATGAATATGGATACAAATATAATTTATTTTTTAAAACAAATACGAATACGAATCGAATGTCGTAACAAATACAAATTCAAATCGAATATGTACTTAATTCGGTTGAATGTAAATATCCTAAAACTTTTGTAATAAATCTTGATAAAACAAATTTATATAATATGACTACACATCTACACGAGTTAGCAGTATAGCGCATAAAGTTAAAAATTATACAAAGTAATTTTTACTTCTTACCTGTGAACCTTAATTCATCAAAAAATTGCTTCCCACAATGAAGGATCGGAAATGGCAACAGAGGGGGGTGAATGGTGCCTTTTTAAAAATTTCGCCCCAAATATTCACTCACTTTTCAGCCAAGAGCAAACTGAAAACAGCAATAAAATCTTATCAAAAACAGAGGATCTGCACCTAAAACGACACTAAGAACTGCAAATCTGCACTACAAAGCAACCTTCTTTGGTGAGAATAGAGCAAAGTAAACAATAAATAAATTGCTGTCCAAAGCAGCCTGAAAAACACAAAGTAAAAGCTGAAAAGCACAAAGTAAAAGAGCTCAAAGTAAAAGCTGAAAAGCACAAAGTAAAAACTGAAAAGCACAAAGTAAAAGCTGAAAAGCCTAAAGAAATCAGCAAAAAGAACTAGAGATTGCAGCAAAGAAATTCATGGATACTGCTATTCTACTCTCGGGAATGTGCTAGTCATGAGACTATGAGAAAATTCCCAATTCAAAGCAAACTCATGTCCGCAGTTCCTCAAACAAGAACACACCTCAAAATAAAATAGATGAAGAACTGGAGAGGAGACTTTTGCTCTTAGGAATATGCTAGCCAACTGGCTTTGAGATGAAATTCGAAATAGAGCAAAAGAATCTGCAGCAAATAGAGCACAAGTATAATAAGGAGATTTTCAGATTTTTGCTCTCGGGATATGCTGGCCAGCTGGCTTTGAAGTAGATCCCAATTCAAAGCAAATAAATATAGCAGCAACTAGAGCATAAGTAAAAAAAAGAGATTTTCAGATTTTTTGCTCTTGGGAATATGCTAGCCAACTGGCTTTGAGAAAGTACCCAAATCATAGCAACGATTCAACCAAGCTAAACTCCAAAAAGAAAGAAACACCGGAATCAAACAATTTGCTTATGGAAAATAACCGACCAAATGGTCTTGAGACATATTTCCACCATAAGCACGAAAAAGATTACTCTCACAATATTTAAAAAGAGGAAGAGAGATACCCCGGATTATATAAAGAAAATGTTTACAACCATCTCTCCCATCTCTCAACACACACACATGGAGAGAACAAGTAAAACACTACTTCTCATGGAGCACAAGCATTAGGAAACCCTAACACTCACACCCCTCTCACATGCACACCTCTCCTCATGAGAGCACATCTATTTATAGCCTCCACTAATGGGTTTACAAGCCTACTTTACCCATTAGGTCACACAAACTCTCCACTAATGGGTTTACAAGCCTACTTTACTCATTAGGTCACACCAACTATCCACTAATGGGTTTACACACAATTTTACCTATTAGGTTACAATACCTCTCCACTAATGGATCATTTCCTAAAAAAGTCCACTTTGCCCATTCTTTCTTAACCCAATCCGCTTCATTTTGTGCAACCTTGCGCATTTACCAAAATGCCCCTCCTGCACCTTCCTAGAAGCTTTCTCATTTCTTGCCGCGCACGCCTCGCAACCATTTCAAGTCCTCGCCGTCTTCGACACATCTCGACCGCTCTGACCTCAGCATCGCCTGTGCCTAGTCCGGTCACCCGTATCTCGCCACGACTCCGTCTCAAAGTCCTGCAGTCATCACCGATAAGAAAACACATTACATAGCACCGCACAAAATATTATAATTAAATATCCGTATCAGTAATTAGCACAAAAATATCCGGAACAAACTCAGACTTTTTAGCACACGAGTCAATTACTCATTACACAACTGGGGTTACCTCCACATGATCTCTCACACAATTATTCTCAGGGAGGTCGTCAGGAATGGAAATAGATGAAATACGAATTGAATAGTCTCGAATACGAATATGAATATTCTTGAATACAAATATAAATATTCTTAAATGTAAATATGAATATTCTCACATACAGATACAAACATTCTCAAATATAAATTTTATTTACTATATTTATATTTTTTATATATAAATATCAAATAAAATAGATTATTCTTTACCGTTTCTTGTCCCTACGTGGGGCCATCATGCACTAGGGGCCTGGCCTGTGGGGGTACCAGCAGTGCTGGTTGGTGTGTTCCAAAATGAACTTACATGCCATGACAGCACCCAAAAATCTGCCGCGCGCAGTGGGATTTGGGGCGAAAAGTCCCTTTTCGTGGATATGCAATGCAATGCGTGCAGCGGCTAAGTAGCATCTCAAGCTTCCATCTCCTGTAAATTCTCCCACGAGTACGTATTTTCTGTACTTTGCGCTACCTGTCATCAGGGCATCAGTGTGTTTTACTTTCTACTAGGTTTTTTACCGTCGTAAATGGCATATGCTCTGCAGTTTTTACCGTACACAATGCAGTAGTTTTCTTGTGAACAAGGGACTGTTCACGTATTTGATATTATAGAAACGTTTATTTCAATTTGCCCTCTGCACATCAGTTTTTATAAAAATAACTTTATTTCTGAACTCAAAAGGTATGATAGGCGACACCTATTACCTAACGCGCTTGAGGAGCTCGACAAGGATGGGTGTGCATGGTAGGGCGGAATGGCACGGTAGGACTTGGCACGACGCGGCAGCAGGTGCACCTAAGGGCGCTGTCGGGCTCCAATTGCTCGGCAACTGCCTATGTAAGATCAAGGATGGCTGACTATAGAGGGTGAATAGCAGGTAATAAAATTTTTGCAAGATAATTATAATCTAACAAATTTAATTCACAATTTAAATCTACACAATTCTAGTAACCCTAAAGCACCTTAAAAGCAATAACAACACAAAGCTCTGAAACAAAAATTGCACAAAAATTGAATATAAAGAGACAAATAGAATTACAAATAACATCATAGAGACACATGATGTTTTTACCGTGGTGATCGAAAACTTACCGGTTTCCACTAATCCACATTGAGGTAAACCCAAACAAATTAGACCGGCTCCACGAATTAAGCCTTCCACCGCAGATCCACTAGTGGTTGCCCTTTCTCCGCTCCGGATATGGTGGACCCCAAACCACTCACAAATCGACGTCGGGTCTCTTCACAACTTTCTTGAAGAGATCACCACGCAAACCTCTGCCAAGCCGTCTAGACGCCGGCAAGCACCCAAAGTAATGAATCACAGTTTCGTTTGACAACAATCAAGTGCCAAGGATCAATCTAAAATGCATGCGCACTTGATTTGTTTCAAACACCTCGAAATAAATGCACATAAAGAAAGAATGTGTGAAATGAATACTCAAGACTCAAAGATGTTCAGTGCAAGTTCAGTCACATGTCCTTGAGCTGGTGAGGGGTATTTATACTCTTACCAACCAAAACTAGTCGTTACAAAAATAATCCTGAAAAAATCAGGGACATTGGTAGTACCGGCGTGTATTTTTGCGGTACTACCGCAAGGTACTATAGTATACAGTAACGGCTATATCAGGTACTATAGTATACAGTAACGGCTATATCAGAATGACAGAACTAGCCGTTGAGGTCGATGCGGTACTACCGCCAATGTAAATACGGTAGTTTCAATCATCGGTAATTATGTTTTATCAGAGTGGTACTACCAATTTCCTCAGGGTCAAAACGACCCTCTTTGGAAAAACACATACCGTTGGATTTCTCCGGTGCTTTTGAAGTCCGATAGTTCCAATTTCGGGTGCGGTACTACCGCATTGCGGTAGTTTCGTCGTGTATTTTTTGGTACTACCAATTTCGGCAAGCCTAAGTCTCAAGGTGGGTGCTCTCTGGAAAAAACGTACCACTCAGGATGCCGATACTACTGGACTCCGGTAGTTCCGCATTATGCACTCCGGTACTTTCAATTTTTCTGACAGAGCATAGTTAGTTTTCAAACTTAATTTTAAGTACATGCATGATCCTAGATTAATCCAAATAGTACAAGAACATGCTATCAAGTTACTTTCTATGATCCTTCTTAATAGTACAGCGATTATCCTATAACCCGATCTTCCAACCTTTCTCCTAAAACCGGTAAAATTTAAAAGGGATCCTATACTACTTGCACCTTTGTCTTGAGCTATCTTGATTCTCTTTTCATCCTTTAGTATACATCTTGCCTGTGACATGCTCACTTTTGGGACTATACCTATACAATACTCAACACACATATTAGTCTCATATTCACATATTGTAATTAATTACCAAAATCATTTTTACGGGCCTAGATACTTTCAGCCTGCTGAGCTGTCCTTGCTCAATAAGGTGCTACCGAGTAGCCCGAGCTTGGTAAGTGGGCAGGCGCGCAGGGGTTGGGGTGCTCAATTGCAGACCAGCTTGGCAGCGCCACACGATCAATTTAGCTTTTTTTGTAATTATGTGAATACATGTGCAAACTAGTTAAAAACACATACTCTAATACACATTAAGAAATAGTATTATCTAGACATTGTTTTGTTCGTGTATATGTAGAAACTTTTTAGGAATGTGCAAGGGGGTTCGAAGGGGTAGATGAACCACCATCATTAACTTCCTGTGTTAAGTAGTAGAGACACATTATTGCAAACAATAATCGTAATGGGCCACGTGTAGGCCGACAAATCATTTCGCAATAAAGGTGTGAATTACATGGCGCATAGGATTTGGTTAGGTGCGTATGCTTGCCTCACTACTCATACGATACAAATGGCAACATTTACAAGCAATCAACCCCAACTACAGCTAAGATATATATGCGCTTTTTGGAAGACATGGTTGTAGTCATTCGTCGTATACATTTGAGTCCATCGGTACCTTTCTCTTCTCTCCTTTGCAGGCCTTAGCCCTCATGACCCGCGCCTAGTACTCCGCTTTCACAACTTGTGTAGATTTGTCTTAATAAAAATAACCTGGCATTCAGTAGGGGCAACAGGGACCACCGACGCCTTACCCTTATCCTCTACTATCCTGGCCTTTCTGCTGTCATACAGGGTGTAAGGTTTCCAGCGTGTGAATATTTTTGGGTCCACCAGATAGTTAAGCATGTATTTTTGCTTGATGAATGCACTATCGTACATCTCTAGGCTGTCGATTCATTGGAAGAAGTAACAACCCTTCATGGTCTACCGACATAGACAGAGTGGGTTAGAGATATGCAAATTGAAACACGCAATGTGAAATATCAATACGTGCTTACAAGAACTTCGCCGCACATGTAGTGCGCCCAGGCAATGGTTGCCAGCTGTGTGAACTGAATAATATGTCTTGAATTACATGATTGCATTGTGGCCACAAAAACTTCGGCAGCATAGGTGCATCCTTGCAATAATTAGCTAGGTACAACCCCTTCTTTTTGGCCACCACTTCTGCTTGCAAAGCATCTCTCTGTAATTCGACATCCCTATCAATGGCGTACTGACATCTTGTACCTAGTGGGTCAAGGGTCAATGGAATCAATTTTTGACTTGCTCAGACTAAAGAGCTAGCACCGAACGCAGTCCTGGGTCAAGGGTTTCCTACTACCCACTTTCTCTGGTGGCGAAGCTAGTCCTAAGGGAAAGTCAGTCTGTCCGGGGAGCGTCGTACATCATGTAAGTCATATTATGTGATGAGGACATCACTTCTACTGATATGAACACTCCTCTTACTGCTGCCATGGATGATGGGCAATGTCTAATTACTCGGGTACGTACTCATCAACTCAACTATCAGGTAAACTCATTTTTAGAAGTCAATAATATTTCCGCTGAAAATTTGATACTTCCTAAAACTTGTGATTTTCTTGTTATTAGGAATCATGGAGAGGAGGAGCCAACTCACAGCAAGAGGAACACATTTAGGACTTCACCTAATTCATCTATTTCTACCAATTTAGCTGCATTCATCAAGTCTACTTCATCGGATTGACGAATTTAGGTTTATTATCCATAGTGCTGCGACACCTTTTGGGCCGAGGGTCTTGTATCAACACTTTTTATTAGATGGGCCGGTACTGTTCACGTGAACAGTAATCATGAATAGTACTACACCCCTTTTTATTAGATAAGTGTGGCTTCCCCCTCCCCTATTTAAGGAGGTCGCACCTCTTTAGTTTTCCTCGGATTTTTCTTAAGAGTTTATTCTGCTTAGCAGTTTCACCGCACGTCCGGTTGAGGAACCCTAACTTGTGAACTTAATCTTTATTCGCAATACAATTTTAGATTGCATCTTTTACTCTCTTGTTTGTGTTTTCGATTCGCTTGCAGAAGATAGCCTTCTTGGCGAGGTCAACCAGATTCGGCACAGTTGATAACCATCGGAACAGTGGTGTAGTGATTGCGAGGGGTTCGATCTATTTTGGTCGGAGCCTTTGGATCATCAACGTCGAGTTCTCTACAATCGATTTATCAGTACCTTTCAGAAGATCGGGCCATCGTCACATTAGGTGGTATCAGAGCAACGGTTGCCCGTTAGGTAATCACAACTTACCTTTTAGATTAATTTTTGTTCATCGTCCTAAAAACCCTAGAAAATTAGGCCACAAAAAAATTATTCGTAGTGTTCTTCCGCTGTCCCAACACCCTTTTGTGCCATTGCAATTTTTCTTTTCAGTATTGCTCGTTGAATTTTTGGTTACATTATCATGTTCAAGTTGCTGATTGCTAGTTCATCATTGTCTAGTTGCATCTCATGTTCCTTTGTGTAGTTTCGTCGTTGTGTATTCTTGTTCCTTGCCGCGCCGCCATCCTTGCTGCGACCTTCCATCTGCCGCCACCCCATATGTTGCCAACCCTTGCCGCGACCCCCTAGGCGTTGCCATCCTCCGCGACCTTGCCATCCCTTGCTGCGCCTCTCGCTTGTCTTGTCCTTGTGCAAGAAGAAAATTAGGGTTTCGGACTCAAAAAGAGAGAGAGAGAGAGAGGGAGGGAGAGAGAGTTTGACAAAAAAAACAGAAAAAAGGAGAAAAAAAGACAAAGAGTGTCCCCCTCTATCCGAAATTTGAAAAGTTATCAAACATTTTCCAAATCCAGTGAAATTTGGTGGAGTCCTTCTTGATACATCCATAAGCCTCTAGAAAAAAATTGAGCAAGTTCGACCACGAGATCAAAAGTTATAGCAGTTTGAATTGAGATCGAATCGAATGTCGTGTCCATGGTAGTCCAATGTCGCGTAGTTCATGCCATACTAGTGGACCGCGTAGCTATCATATGTCCTATCATACCACTCATCACATTGCCGGAGATACGGGTGATCCATGAGTGCGTACGTGCCGTATTGCACCTCATAGTCTCGAACAAGGGAGTCGACATCGCCGCTTGGGTTGTCATGTGTGTTAGGTTGTCTCCGTGATGAGGATAGAACTAGAGTGGTCCATCGTCCCCCTCCCCCCGCAAGGGGAGGTCTGAGGTTGGGTTGCCTCCGTGACAAAGACGGAAGTAGAGTAGTGTTGGCATGAACATCCTACACGAAGATGACATGTATGAAGAACAACAAAAATGGTATCATGCGCATTGCAACAAAATATGAAATTCTCAAACCTAAAAAGTACGTTGTGTAGATTGGGAATGGCTGAGGCTAGGATGGTACACTGACAAGATAGGACATGTGGATGAAGCTACCGACAAATGATGCTATGGCTCATCACCCCGGGATAAACACATCGCTAGCACGGTCATAGCTGCTAGCCCCTAATGCCTGTTTAGCATCCTCATACATGTTGCGGATGAACCCCAGTTTGATTATGCTTGAGCATTTGTGGCATAGTGCGACTCCACCCTTGGACACGATGCGGCATAGCTAGTTGACCTGCAACAACAGACTAAACATGTTAGTCGTGTATGTGCGAATAGTAAGATACAATTATGAACTTTAAATCTTTTACTGCTTTATCATGCCATGCTACATAGTGTCAGTCTAGGCTAAGTCCTTGCCTGTCGGTGTGTGTGGCCTGAATGGGGGGCTACGCAGGGAGACACGTCAATCTGCAACAGGTTTGCACCACGTAGCACTCCAAGTACATGGGCTATGTGTCAGGGTCGTCAGGCCGTCACTCCTTCTTGACCTCCATCCTCACTAACTGCTCCCCAGGCCTGTGTCCACAGCACTTGTGTTGCCCTCCAGTCATCTCTCTTCCATCCCTTTTTCATTTGCCTTCAGAAAAAAGCAGGGGTAAGCAACTATTACTTTAGTGAGGAAATAAAGAAGACACGAATGGTACACAACGGACTATATGAAATGAGGTAACAAATAAATTTACTTATAGGTGAATATGGCTGGGTGGTGGTCGACACGGTGCTGGTGGCACTTGCTAATGAAACTTGAACTATCTCTAGATTTGTTGCGGGGCGTAGGACTCTACCATATGGGAGATAATGAGGTGGTAGATTGTGAGCCAATAGTTTCTATCCTGCTCACATTGCTCTGACAATCCATAAGGCATTGTCTTGGAGATGAAATCTGTGATCCACACCATCCACACGATACTACCCTCGTGCAAAGTTTTGAACACGTTGTGAAAATCTAGGTACACTTACCATGGCCTCTCCCTATACCATCCTAGCTCGCTGGCAATCCAATGAGTGCCCATGGTGGGTCCATCTATTTGGTCATTGTTATCGACGTCACTGTAGAACCTAGCTCCTACTAGGTGCACATGCACATGAAAGTACGGTTGACCAATAGGGAGGCCGAAGGCGGTCGGTGCGGAGGCGGAGGGGGAGCCACGAAGGTGCGGAGGCTAGACCGCCGGAGCTCGGAGGCGGAGGGGGAGGCTGAAACCCAGAGGCGGAGGGGGAGCCCGGAGGCCAGAGGTGGAGGGGGAGGCCGGAGCCCGAAGGCCGGAGGCGGAGGCCGGAGCGGGCAAGCGGCGACTGAGCGGCGACCGGCGTTGGCGATTCTTTCTTTGTTGTGATTCTTTGTCACATTTGGGCAGATTGGAGGGAGTAGGCCGGGAGTGCCAAATTTCTTCACTCAACTCACTCAGGTCAATCTTTTCCAGATTTCTTTGCTGTCTCGGTGTGATGCATTCCAGCTAACAAGAATATGATTATGTGCGGGTGATGTTAGAAAACCATGTCAAGTAGTTAATTGATGAGATCGATTAAGTCGTGAGAGATCGATGATGATATAAGTTGTTGAAGTGGGTAGCTCGTGAGTGGAAGTTAAGAATTGTCTGAAATTCATTATGGGGCATTGAAGGGTGTCGGTTGACTCAAATTGGGGAAGTCAGGATATATATTCCTCCAAATCAAGATGGATTCTGATGTTCCTAAGATTTATTGATTTACTGGTTCTTATGACAAATCAAATTTGCCTTACTGCTTTACTAACTCAAATTTGTCTAAAAATACTACCTTTCAGTGCCATTGGAGTATTGGACTCACACAACGGGCTTCCGAGTATTCAGTTTTATATTGTGTCAGCTTCAGTGTTTTCTTTCCTAATTAGTGTTCCATGCTCTATCTAGGATAACTGGAGAAAGCAAAATTGAAGCAAAAAAAGTTCCACATGAAATTACGTCATGATCATATTTAGTGACTTAGTGGTATGTTTTTATTCCATTTTTACTGTTTATGAACATTCACAATTTAATATTGTATCACTAAATTTGATATTTCTTATCTACAGATCGGTACTCACATATTTTTGAACATTTAGGGGCACATTATCTATTAGCAAGGTACTAAATTTATTGTATTATATATTTTCAATTTGTTCTCTTCCTATTCATATATGAATTTCATATTCTAATGGCAAAAGACCAGTAAATGTAGCTTTCGTATATTTATGTTGTGCTATAGTCTCAACAGTAAAGCTCCCCCTCTATTTTCATTCTGGATTCGCCACTGCCTGAGGGTCCATCTGAAACTGCAGTGCAATTCAAGATAAGACCATGGATGTGAGCGGAGAAATTAAGGGCGGTCATCGGTGAAAATTAACAGGATAAGAAGAAAAACAGTAGATCTCTCACGTGCCCATTTGATTTGGACAAGAAAAGAACTAAGAAATAGAGTGAGATGCGAGAATTATTTTTTTTGTTGTTATGTTTATTAGTGGCATGTTCGTCATCTAGAGTAGTGGAGTAGAAGTCACTGAAGAGATTGCTGATCGAGATCAATGTCATAGCTTATAGGGTGAGTCGAGGTAGTTTTTTTTCATGAAGACATATATGAATATGCACAACTAAGGGCCCATAAGCATATTAGGGTCGAAATGATTTTTACAATCAAATATTATCATTCAGTTATGTTTTCTCAAGGCGTGTTTTGGCTTCAAAGGTCTATTATCCTTTCAAATGATCATCTTAAAAGTCCATTATCTCCTAATTATTACATAAAAAATATTCTAAACCACCTAAATTATATCTATGATATTAAAATTTATAGCAAAGTTATCTATACAAATGCGCGAGACACCGTGCTAGTCTACATAAAGATTCAGAAGAAAGGAAAAAAAAGTCGAGAACTACATAAATGCAAGAAGAATAAAAAAGCATGCGTTGTGTTATATAGTTTTTATGGCTTGCAGGTCACTTCAGCGTACGTCTATGCGTTATTTTCTTTAACTTCCAAACCATTTTCTGTATATTCGCCGGTTGTTCCCCAACTAGTAACCAAGACATACTCTGATCTAGGTCCTGTTTGGGACACATAAATTTACCAAGAATTAATATAATTAGACAAGGCCTGAAGGGATCAAGTTAATTAGGTTCAATATTAAGTCCCAAAGATTGGATTTTACGGGGGAAAGAGTTTCTATAAGGTGGTATTGAAGGAACACTTGAGTGTCTTTCATTAAAAGATACTCAAAATTTTATTCCTTATATCCTTTATCTAGTGAATCTCATCAGTATGCAAGATGCTTTTACATAGATACTTTTACATAGACACTTGAGAATCTTTTTTCTTTTTTGGTTTTTTTTTGCGTTTTGTTTTTTCCTGTATTCTTTTGCACTTGAGAATCTTTTTCTTTTTTGGTTTTTTTGTGTTTGTTTTTTCATGTATTTTTTTGTATTATCTGTGATAGGGTAACATATTTTTTCTATTTTTAATTTAATTATAACAAATAAATCAATTTAACTACAGTAAAAAATAATAATTTATAATAAAAAACTATAAGCCAAAACAACGGCCTTATTACTCACGTTCCGCAATGCAAATGCCACTGTATCGCTCCTGCGTGGAGGACGCATCCACATACGGACATAGCAAGGGGACAGGGCGACATCATGTGGGTGGCTATCACGCTGAGTTGTTCTGCATTAATGCTAGGTCGCATGCATACATGGCCCTCCTCGCAGTATCGTTGCCAGACGAAGGAAAAGGACTTCGCATGGTGTTGCACTCTGTACGTCGTACTACGTCGTTGCGCACCAACCACGTATTATTGAAGCCGCCTTGCTAGTGGCTGCCTAGGCCCGTTTGCCACGGCTAGAGCATGTCTCGATAGGTTTTTTTTAAAATAGCTTATTAATTTATTAATATTTAATTTATTTATATAAGTATTTATATTAGAATTAAAAACAATAAATCATAACCATAAGCTATAAATTGTAGCCGAAAAAACTCATTCTTTATCTACCCGTGGCGCTAACCGATAGTTATACTCCAAGGCTTTGTTTGGCTTTACATCATGCTTTTCAGAAAACCTTATATGAGCACTTTGTACTTTTCACTTATAATAAGCATGTCTTACTTGAAATAGTAAATATCTTGTAACTAATAACTACCTATTCTCAGAAAAGAGGGGGGAAAAACTGACTTACCTTAACCGGCATATATCACAATATTGCACCACATTCCATTCCCGGATTAATACAGTGCAAGATAAAATCCTTTAATAATAAGAGTTCCATTGGTGTAGCTATTCCCACACAAAACATGATCCCATGAATCGAGGTATATATAACCCTTATTGTGAACACACTATATCGTCGTGTTAATTAAACAGCTTAATCCAATAAGTAGGGGGAAGAAGAAAAAAAGAATTACGAACGTTGCAAGACGCGAAGCTACAGTAGTAATGTCCTTTGAACTGTGATCTTCTGAGGTAGTAGTGTGTGTGTTTGTGCGTGTGTCGAATAATGATGGGCATAAACCTGTCGATCGGTTGGAGTCAGAGGAAGTCGACCCTGAACTCGTCCTCCAGCGCGCCGCGGGCGAGGTCGAAGCACGACTCCGGCAGGTCCCGGGACAGCGATCGGATCGGGAAGCTGGCCGCGCCGCCGCCGACGTCGTCGTCGTGGAGCCTCTCCGCCGCGTGCTGCTGGTGCTGATGGGGCTCGTGGTGGTGGGGCCAGGGGCTGAACTTGGCCGGGTCGAACGGGTACGGCTCGGCGTCGCGGAACATGTCCATGTGCTGCAGCGGCTCGCCGCCGCCGACCACATTGCCGCAGGTCCAGGTGCTGTTGCTGTTGCTGGAGCTGTCGCCGCCGCCGGTGTAGGCGCTGTACGTGGCGGTGTCGGAGAGGTTGTCTGACCGGAAGGAGTGGGCGGCGCCGTAGGAGCCCTGCATTGTGGGGACGTTGGTTACGGACAGGGGTCGAAGCTGCTGGCCGGGAGTGCGGCGCGAGAGGTCGCTGCCGGCGGCTTTGGCCATGGCGAAGCAGTGGTCGTCCGCAGGAGCTGCTTGCAGTCGTCGTTCGGCTGGGCTCCGGCGACGACGGCGTCTTCGTCGTTGAGCGGCTTGTGGGTGGTGGGGTCGATGCCCCGCTGCCGGAGCTTCTTCTTGAGGCACGAGTTCCAGAAGTTCTTGATCTCGTTGTCCGTCCGGCCCGGCAGCTGCGACGCAATCTGGGACCACCTGATCACATGCACACACGACATACAATTGAGGCTAGCGTGTCGACTTGCGAGAGCCTGCCGCTTCTCAGCGTCGGAGACTACATGGTGTCAGACTAAACGCGCGAGGTCATGTTTTCGAAACCGGCATTTTTTTTTATCGCGCAGTTCTTCTGAGTTGTGTATATGGTAGCGGGAAATAAGTTCTGTTTAGTTAGCAAGAGTTGTTGTTAATTAGGAAATTTTATATATAGGAATGGGTGCTTAGTTAGTTAAATTACCTGTTGCCGAGGATCTCGTGGAGGCCGATGATGAGCTCCTCCTCCTGCAGGGAGAAGCTCCCTCTCTTGAGGTCAGGCCTCAGGTAGTTGATCCATCTCAGCCTGCAACTCTTGCCGCATCTCTCCAAACCTAATTAAGCCCACACATTTTACGTAGCATAAAGCGATATATAATCATGCAAGCTAGCTGCCATGTCAATGGAGGAGCTAGTTACCCGCGAGCTTCGGGACTGAGCTCCAGCAGCCGACGCCGTAGCGGATGATGTGGTTGTAGAGCTTCTCGTCCTCCTCCGGCGACCACAGCCCCCTCCGCAGCTTCGGCTTCGGCGAGCACGCCGCCGCCTCGCGTCCCATCGCGCTGGCCGGCCCGTCGGGGAGGCAGCCGGCTGGCCAACACTGCGGTCGCTAGCAAGCTACCCCTCTGGCCCCGGCCAGGTGTGCTTCAATTCTTGACGAGGGCTACAGGCGGTAGCGGCTGGTGATGGCAACAATGATGACGAGACGGCAGGGGCAGGCGATATAAAAGCGACGGTTGTCTCAGACAGGCAGCAGATCGACGCTTGAGCCTTAAGCTAGAGATAATAGCAAATTAAAGTGGAGCAAGCTCAAGAAAGGAGAGAAAGAAGGTACTGTGCATGAGCAACTAACAAGAGAGGAGAGAGAGGACCTAACAAGAGTGTGCATGTGTGTGTGAGAGAGAGGCAATAATAAAGTGGGCTTGAAGCAAGGCAAAGGGAAAGCAAGGCCCCCGTGGCCTAACGGATGGGGTGTGGGGGCTTCAAGGCAAGGTAGCTTGAGGTGCGTGGAAGGGGCGATCAAGTACAATAATCCCATCGACAACAAACGCAGCAACGCTAGCCAGCCAGCCTGTGGGGGCAAACCAACCCCGGCCGTGCATCGTCAACGTCGTCGTCGTCGTCATGTGTATGTGTACTGTATAAGAGCTAGCGCTTAGCCTTTGTCATTACTGTTAATAGCGCCCCTTGCCTTTTTTTTTTCTCTCCTTTCCCTTTAATTCCCCTGGGTTGGTTGGGATATCATCATCCCGGTGTTACATATAGGGGATTCATGGTCTCCTCCTATGCTATATCATCATTTTCACAAAAAAGCTCTCTACATTTGTGTTTTACAAAAAGGCCCCTCGATTTATGAAATAGCATAAAAGTCTTCGGTTCTTGCAGAAAAACTCCTGCCACATTATTTTTCCCCCAAAAACCCCCTTCGCTTATCTGAAATTACGTACAGGTCCTACGTATTTTCATGAAGACCCTCTTTTTGCTGAATAGCATCCCACGATTTTCCTGAAATTACGTAAGAGTCCTTGATTTTATGCGGAAAAAACCTTTGCTTTCTCCGGAAATATGTACAGGCCCTCGTTTTTCCAAAGATTCCCCTCTTACGAATTTTTGTGTCTTTTATTTCGGTCCACATGATAACTAGCGTAGCGTGGCGTCGCACTTATGCTACTAGTGTCACTAATTATTGCACAAGTATATATACGCATGTGTGTAATTACTATAGTACTCTGCTCGGTTACAAAAACATATCATTTTAGGATATGTGCGGTTGAGTTTTTGAAACTTTGGCTAATGACATATCCTTAAATATTTAGATCAGATACATGAATATCATATGTATATATTTATTTTTAAAATACTTTTATAAAATTATAATTTTATTAGGTTTTATAAAAGTGCTCTACGTAGGACTAAGTGGTTTTAATTAGATTTTGGGCGAGGTTGACCGGTGATGGAGTGGCTAACAGACCAAGTACTTTGGTCCGGGTCATTCATGCTTTTCATGGCCCGCCCGTCCCCCCCGCACGTCATAAATCGTGTTGACTAGCTCGCGCCGTGCGGTGCGGGTGCTGTGCCAACGCCGAGGCCACACCTTTAGTTTTAGCAGCGCTACCACCGTCGCTGTGGCGCATATGCGTTAGGTGCGCGCGAATAGTAGGACGGGGTCGACCTCATGGAACAAATGTACCTGAGCTGAGCCGCCCCTGCTCCCACGTACCTGGGACCTGGACCCGTTGCAGGCGGCTTCGTAACAACTGCAATAAAAGACGTCCAATCTAAAAATTTCCCGTGGTTTACAAAGTTTGACGTGAGCAGGGCCGAGATTAGCCCGACATGTGTATTCCACTACGCGACTATTTTTTAAGTACAAAACAGGCTCACATAACACACGTATATATCTCCTACTTAACAGCCTCCGAAATGCAGGCCCGCGTGTGTACTCTCTCTAGATGATAATGTCTGTTTATTTTAAACAGTACCTCTTATTGGAAAACTAAAGATAAGGATCCCCGTTTAAACGGATCCTCTCCGTTTAAACGAGTCCTTATCCATAATGGGCACCTCATCCCACCCCCTATAAATAGAGAGCCATATGGCTGATTTTGTACCCAATGCATATGAAGCAATAAAGAAAGACCAGGAGTTCTCTCTACCTCTCTGTGTTCAATCTATTATTCTGTGTTTCTGTGATTGATTCGTTCTTATTCTAAGCAGAGGAATCGCTCGGACTGGTCGCCAGCGAGAGTTCCTCAACACGTTATCAGCACGACTACGCTCCGGTGAACGAGGTAATCATCGAAGCACAGATTGAATTTTCTAGATCGCTTTTGAATCTATTTTCCTTCGCGTTCTAGATTTATTTTGTCTACGGTGCAAATTCGCCCTAATTTACCGTGAGCAGACTTGAAGTCACCGGCACAATGTCGATCGGTAAATTACTTGCAAGGGTGGATGTCGATTGCACTGTAGATTGATCTACCACGAGCAGACCCGAAGTCGCCGGCGAATCCGTCGATCGGTAGATCACGCACATTAAATTTGCATCTGTTCTTCTTGTTCGAATGTATGACATCACAGATTAAAAAAAAAAGGGGTGTTCGGGTGTCACACGGTCGGCCGCCTCCCGCATGAGGCACCGCCGGCCGCCACCGCGCCTGCATGCGCGCCGCCTCCCGCATGAGGCACCGCCGCCGCCGCCCGGCATGGTCGCCACCGACGCCACCGTCGATCTTGTGTCACCGCTCGGCCAGGCCTCCCGCACGCTGCGTTCGCATGGCCGCCGACCTCGCCTCCACCCCACGGCAAAGACATGGTGGCCCATGGCGTGAACGGCAAAGCACATGGCAGCCCATGGAAGCAAACGGCAACAAATCCCGCCGTGGTAGCCGCGGCAACCGCCGCGACAACTACCCATCGGTGCCCGGCACACAGGCGTTGCCACCGCGCCGTTGAATCGAAAAACCTGCCGTGGTAGCCGATGGTAGCCGCCGTAGAACCGGTGACCGCGTCAGAGCCGCTCCACCGACGCCCGCCATGGCGCGCGGCAAAGATCCGCTGCCACGGCAGCGCCGTAGCCGCCACGGCAAAGACACGGACCACCGCCTCTTCCATGGTACCGAATCACCAAGACCCGCCATGGCAACCGTCGGCAAAACATCCGCCGCCATGGCAATGACGCAACAAATCCGCCGCCACGGCAGCCGCCGTTAGCCGCCACGGCACCAACACTCCGGTGCGGCACCAACTCCGCCGCCGGGCCTCCGCCATGGCGTGGATGGCGCCGCCACCGCGCGAACCGCCCGCCGTGGCGACCTTTTGGCCCGAATCGGAGGAAATGGCGTAAAAATTTGTGGCCCGATTTTTTGGAAGACATCGGTAGGGAAGAGATAAGGTTGGCAATCTTGCCAAAAGGCCCTCGGGTTTCTCTAATATTCGGCCATACGATGGCAATTTTCAGAAAACCCTTGGAAAAATCAGGAAATTGCGTAATTTTTTCTCTGAACTGAAAATTTGCATATAGACCCCTAGAAAATGCAGAATTCGCTGAAAATTTATTTTCTAGCATAAAACGGCCTCGAAACCCAATTTTGCATTATTTTTAGCATTTGAAGCTTATTTATTTATGTCATTATTGTTTTATGTATTTTTCGCATTTATTTACTGCTTTGATTAATTGTAATTATTTAATTGCTTTTAATCACTGAAAATTAGCAAGAAATTATGAAAAATACATAGAAAATTATGGAACATTACGAGAATTTATTGTACCATTTATTTACCTGCAGAAATAATTCCATGCATGTTTACTGAAGTAAACTTATATGTTCCATTCATCACATGTAGATGATCGCATCACGAACAGGAGTTCGAGGAGCTTGCCAAAGATGGCAAGAACTATCCGCGTGGGCATCCGATGTCGAGATAGTACTTGGAGCCAGAAGCTCGCGCAGCTATTGGGATTGGCGGAAGGCATGACGCCAAACCTACACTGAGGAAAATGATCGGGCACTTCATTTCCTCGAGCACCACCACCGCATTACTCTCAAGAATGAGTATATGGCGGAGAAAAGCGCTAGCACTCTGGACCGCACTCAAGAAGCGGTTTGAGAGGCTAAAGTACACCATTCTTCCTCAAGCGAGCGAGTGGATCGGACTAAGATTTGCCGATTTCAAGACGGTCGGGAGTATAATTCGCATTGCACAGATTTGTACCAATCTTCAACTCGTGGCGCGGATCACGATGAGCGTAAGATTGAGAAGACCTCGCCCACCTTTCACCCCAATGTCAGACACCGCCCGCAACTATCGCCAAGACGGCTACAAGGAGTACACCGAATTGATTGATATGATGCAGGTAGCGGAGGCTCGGGACGAACTTCTCCGCAAGAATTACGCCACTCACCATTGGGAGCTCCACGTCGTGAAGCCAATTGGGAGCTATAAGGTGCGAAAGCCCTTGATGAAAAGAAGGGGAAGAAGGGTAAGGCCGTTGCCCGTAAAGGCAAGTCGATACTCCAAATGACAAAAGGGCTAAGGAGAGTGGCAAACCTATGGCCGCAGAACCAAGGTTGCTACAAGTGTGGCAAGTGGGGCATTGGTCGCGGATCCGTAAAGCGCCGTAATATGTAATTGATGCCCACCAAGCCCGTAAGAGGAATGGCAAAGGGCACCAAGCTCACTTTGCATTTGTTGAGGGGAGCATCATGAGCCGATGCGGAAATGATGGAGGTTGAGTCCATTCCGCAAGAACACTCCTTACGACCTAGAGGCACCACCTCCATGATTTCTCTCGAAGAGAACATCACTCCGAAAAGATAGCCAAGAAGTCAATGACTTTCTAGTTGATTCCGTCGATGCACGAATGCATGAGACGTTAATTGTCATTTATTTTGCATTAAATGGACAAGTTAGAACTTGCATGGATGGTACTCTAGTTTTATTTTCTCGTGATGGTTGGATGATTTTGGAATAATTCATTCATTTATTCAGTTTACAATGGCATGATATGTTCTAATATTTGTGTGTTTTATTTATGTGTTGTATGTATTCTAATACATATTAATAAAATACCTTATATTAGAGCACGTGTGGCGCCCTATGGAGAAAGTATGCCTTAAGCGGTGGTACCACGAATACCATCTTAAGAGAGACTAAGTATTTTTGATCGATCCGTAAAAGCAATGGCGCCTTACGACAATCGCCGAGCGATGCATGTATAATTGGTTCGGAAGAGCCACAATTATACTTCCCATGGGCACAACTTTGGTCATTGAAGACGCATTATTGTACCCAGAATCGACTCGAACTCTCTTAAGTTTTAAAGATATTCGCGCCAATGGTTTCCACGTTGAGACTGAAGAAGAGTACGGTAAGGAATACCTACTCATCACAAAGCGCGAAGAGAATGGCAAAAGGGTATTAGAAAACTTCCTTCACTAGAAACGGGCTATATTATACCAACATTAAGGCGCTGCAGCATACATCATCTGAAGACGGATTCGAAGCTCAACTATTCGTCTCTAGCACGCATGATTAGGCCACCAGTCTTAGGATGATGAGAAATATAATTAACAATTCTCACGGGCATAATATTAATGTGAAGAATTTCCCGAATCCTGAAGATTTTGTGTGCCCTGCATGTGCCACCGGGAAATTAATCACTAGACCATCCACTCTGAAAGTGAAGGATGAAGTCCACGCATTCTCGAACGCATCCGGGAGACATTTGTGGTCCTATCCAGCCCATCTCAGGTCCATTTAGGTATTTCATGGTGCTCATTGATGCTTCCTCAAAGTGGTCATATGTGGGTTTATTATCCACAAGAAACCATGCTTTCGCCAAATTGATCTCGCAGATCATTCGCATCAGAAATGTGTTCCCTGATCATCGCATCAAGTCCATCAGAATGGACAATGCCGGAGAATTTACTTCAAAAGCATTTGATGATTATTGCATGGCGATGGGAATTGCAGTTGAGCATTCGGTACCACATGTCCATACCCAGAATGGTTTGGCAGAGGCATTGATCAAGAGAATTAAATTTATTGCCCGACCCCTCTTGCAGAATTGTAATTTGCCAGCTACATGTTGGGGACACGCAGTCCTACATGCAGCGAATCTCATCAATTTTAGACCTTCGGCCTACAACATCCATTCACCTATGCAACTAGCGCAAGGGTCACCACCGAAAATTTCTCATCTCAGGAGGTTTGGATGCAAGGTTTATGTACCTATACCCCCTCCGCAGCGAACTGCAATGGGCTCTCTCCGTAAGACTGGGATATACGTTGGTTATGAGACTGCATCCATAATCAGGTATTTGGAACCCATGTCGGGAGATTTGCATACTGCCCGCTTCGCTGACTGCATTTTTGATGAGGATAATTTTCCGACATTAGGGGGAGGAAATCAACCCGTTGATGAAAAATGTCGGGAAATTACGTGGGAAGCCACGGGAATTCCTGCACATGACCCGCGACCGTGAAAGCGAAAAAGAGGTCCAGAAGATCATCGATTTGCAAGCATTAGCAAATCAACTGCCCGATCACTTTAGTGATTTGAAGAGCGTGACTAAGTCGCATGTGCCTGCACGCAATGCACCGGAGAGGGTCGAAATACCAAAGAAAATTGAAGGTATCCCTAATCCCGCCCGCAGGCCTCGGAATAAAGGATGAGAACTCGGCTCCTCGAATCCAAAGTAACCGGGACGCTGGCGAAAAGGATAAGAAGGACTTATCACAGCCGATCACCGAAGTCCCCCAGAATGAGAAGGGGAGCCAGTTGAGACCTGGCACAAGTATGACACCTGTTGTAAAGGACATACCGGATCTGAATATCCCCATCGGCATGGATGTGTGCGCACACATCGGAGCCGAAAACTAAAGGGACTTGCCACCGCAATGGAAAGAAGCGTGCGCAAGATGAAGCTCCGTAAGAAGCAACTCATGAAGAAATAGCTATAAATTATGTGCACACTGGAGAGTCCACGAACAGACAACGACCAATGTCGATATCTACTTCGCAAAGAAAATTGCCACAATCATTGATCTTGATCCCGAGCCCGCATCGCTCACTGAATGTAAGAAAAGATCAGATTGGGAAGATTGGAAGAAGGCAATAGCAACCGAATTGCTATCTCGAACAAAAGAGAAGTGTTTGGGCCAGATGTCGCACTCCTCCCCATGTGCACCCTGTAGGGCACAAGTGGGTATTTGTTCGAAAGAGAAATGAAAGAAACGAAGTAGTGAGATACAAAGCAAGGCTGGTAGCATAAGGTTTCACTCAACGTCCTGGAGTTGATTATGAAGAAACCTACTCCCCGGTCATGAGTGGAATTACCTTTAGATACTTGATCTCAATGGCAGTGAACTTGAATTTAGAAATGAAACTGATGGATGTTGTGACTGCATATCTTTATGGTAACTTGGATTCGGAGATTTATATGAAAGTCCCTGAAGGAATTCCTCTCCCGAACCAAGACAGAGCAAATAGAAATCTGTACAGTGTGAAGCTTAGAAAGTCCCTGTATGGATCAAGCAATCCGCGAGAATGTGGTATAATCGCTTAGCGACTTTCTCTGCAAGAAAGGCTACACAAACAATGAAGACTGTCCTTGTGTATTTATACGGCGATCCCGAATGGATTTGTATAATCTCGGTGTATGTAGATGATCTGAATATCATCGGACAATGGATGATATAAAAGAAGCAAGCTCCTACTTGGAGTCGAGTTTGAAATGAAGGACTTGGGCAAGACCAAGTTACGCTTAGGCCTGCAGCTTGAGCATGTCCCTGGAGGAGTCTTAGTACATCAGTCGACCTACACCCAGAAGGTGCTAGAAAGATTCGGCTTTGAGAAAGCATTCCCATCAAAAGTACCGATGATCGGGAGATCTTTGCAGCAAGAAAAAGATCCTTTCCGACCTAGGGAAGAGGGGAGGAAGTCACGGGACCGAATTCCCATACTTGAGTGCGCTTGGAGCACTCATGTACTTAGCAAACTGCACTAGACCGAATATTGCCTTTGCCGTGAACCTATTAGCAAGGTATAGTGCAGAGCCCACCAAAAGGCATTGGCAGGGCATAAAGGACATCTTCCGATATCTCCAAGGAAGCAAGGACCTTGGATTGTTCTACAGAAAGAATCAAGATCTGAACTTGATTGGCTATGCAGATCTTTGGGTACTGTCGACCCGCATACCGCAAAGTCACAAACAGGCTATGTATTTCTGTGTGGTGGAACTGCAATTTCCTGGAAATCGTCTAAGCAAAACCTTGTAGCTACCTCGACGAACCACTCAGAAATAATAGCGCTGTATGAAGCCGCACGTGAATACGCAGCTACGCCGAATGGTTCACCACATCCAGCAGATCATGTGGAATGAACATTGTGCAAAACCCCACAATTATCTATGAAGATAATGCCGCTTGCGTTGCACAAGTACAAACGGGCTATGTGAAGAGTCATCTCACAAAACATATCAACCCCAAGTTCTTCTATGCTCATGAATTGCAAAAGATGGACGAGATTAAAGTACTGCATACTAAGTCTTGTGAAAATCTAGCAGATTTATTCACAAAGTCCCTCCCCGCATCTAGCTTTAAAAGGTGCGTGCGAAGGATCGGTATGATGAGACTTAGAGAAGTGCAGAATTCGGGGAGAATTCTCTCAAGTCCGTTAGTAAATCTTGATCCCAAGATCAAGTACCCAAAGAATAAAAGTCCACGAAGACTAAATGAAGTTGGGAGAATTGTACTCTTTTTCCCTTGACGAGTTTTCCTGAAGTTTCTCGATCAAGGTTTTTAATGAGACAATTCGTGCAATCGCAGCATAACATGCATCATGTACTCTTTCTCCAAATTTTTCCCACTGGGTTTTTATGGAGTTTTAATGAGGCATGAGTATGTCGGATGAGTGCCCAAGGGGGAGTATTGGGAAACTAAAGATAAGGATCCCCGTTTAAACGGATCCTCTCCGTTTAAACGAGTCCTTATCCATAATGGGCACCTCATCCCACCCCCTATAAATAGAGAGCCATATGGCTGATTTTGTACCCAATGCATATGAAGCAATAAAGAAAGACCAGAAGTTCTCTCTACCTCTCTGTGTTCAATCTATTATTCTGTGTTTCTGTGATTGATTCGTTCTTATTCTAAGCAGAGGAATCGCTCGGACTGGTCGCCAGCGAGAGTTCCTCAACACCTCTAAGATAACGAGGCAATCCGGGATCGCTCACCTGAGAAGCTAGCCACCCGAGCTAACGCTCGTCCTCCCACTACGTGACTAGTTGGCTGCTTGGTTTCGCTTTGGGCGGCATGATTTGTGGTTGCCGTGGCCTTGTGCCTTGGCGTTCGCTCGTTTCGTCCATTTTTAAATGCAGTCCGGCCTTCCTCTTCTCTCTGTCTTGAGCTCTTGTATGGGCTCATGGTTTGGGCTCGGTTCTTTGTTGGGCCCGTCCAATTCGTGGGGCCGCCTCCACTTGCTTCATACGGCTGCTGGTGGGTTGGCCTTCCGCGCCGAGCGGGAGCGAGATCGCGAGGTGCCCCACCGGCGAGGACATCCCTAGTATCTTCTCTCCACACGTTGCTGATCATACGGTTCAAGATGCTCAATTCGGAAAGGTAATACAACTAGTGCAAACCGATGACACGTTCACGAGCTAAACTAATTAATCACTAAGGTAGTAAATAGCGGATAACGAAGTCGTAGTGGATTAGTGACGACATAGTAGATAGCAGATAGCAGACGCTACATTCTTAGCCTATTTTTCTGTTTTTAAAAAGCTTTATTTTGAATAGTAATTTAAGTAAAAATATAAAAATATTATTAAATAAAGTATATTTTTAAATTTTTATAAAAAAATCCTAGTTCAAAATAATTATTTGAACTCCTTTGGCTTTTATTTGGCTTTTCTATGATTTTTTGGAATATTAAAAATTAATTTTAAGACTAAAAAGTATTTTTAGTATAAACCTAAATACCAAAATAATTTTGAAATATTTTTTAAGTTTAGAATGGTTCTAGAAATGTTTGTGAATTTTTGTAGAATTTTTGGACTTTATTTGCTATTTTCTAGATTTATTTGAATCCTCTACATTTTTTAAAAAATAAAATCAAAATTTGACACCCCTTCTCTCTCTTCGGGCGCCATGTGGACAGTCGGGATTAAATCCCGCTGCAACACGGCAGCTAACCCCCGCACATGCCACCGGACGGCTGGATTCTTCCCTACCTCTCCACATGTCGGCCATCGGGCCACTCCCCCACTCCCGCCTCTCTCTCTTTCCCTCCCTCTCTCTCTGATCGCTGGGGCCCACTTGCCGGTTCCTTCTTCCCCATCCCTTCTTCCTCCCTACACCGCCCCACCATTCCCGCCACCCTCTCGCCCCTTTCTTTCTCCTCCGCAACAGCCGCCCCCTCTTTCCTTTTTTCCTTCCTCCTTATGCCGCGCCAACTCCCTCCCCACAATTTCCGGCCAAATCCCGTGCCGTTCCTTTCCCCCATCTTTCCACAATCACCGCTGATCATCAAGATTCTAGACAAGCAATTGCCGTTGACTCTCCCCCTCCAGTAGCCTATAGAAGAAATCCTAGCTTCACTATACACCTCACCACACCATCCTATCTTTCATTCCTCTTCCCCAGTGCTAGAACTCTTTAGCATCGTGCGTCTTCTATTCTAACGTCGGTGAGAAATTGCCACTCCTTCGGCCACTACCAAGACCCGTTGTCTTCTCCGTTAGCCTCCCCGTGCTCGCGTGACCTCCGCTCACCCCTCCGCCGAGTGAAGTCATCGCCGAAGCTCGCCAGCACCAAAGTCCAAACCACGCCACTGCTTCTTCTCGTTGTCGGCCTTCTACAGCCATCTCTGCGCTCCACGCTATGATGAGCCAAGTTCTCCTCCGTGCCCTTTCTCTATTGGTTGTCTCGGCGCTCACCGCCATGCCTCCGAGCACTAGTGAGCGTTGGTTTCCGAGCACCACCGTCGGAGCTGAGTCGACAGTGCCACGTCCACACTGGCACCACATGGAAGCCATTTATCAGCCGTATGGTGCACCACGTCTGCATCTATTGCCATGCGGGGACCAAACTAGCGCATTAAGCCTAGTAAGCAATCTCGTCAGCTCCCTATCCACATGGCGTACTCGTGTCAGCCACATGGCAGCCACCTTAGCCAATTTCACCATGTTAGCTACCACGTTAGCACGTGACCCTCCCGTGCCATGTCATCACCACGTGTCAGCCACCTGGCGGCCACGTCAGCAAAGCAAGCTCATCATTAACCATGTAGGCGCCACGCCACCCCTCCTCGCCGCCTCAGCCGAAAGCTGGTCCATGGACTTGGTCCACGATAGACCAGACCCCAGTTGTTAGCATCTGATCTGAAAGGTCAACCCTAGGGTTGACGTCAGTATGATATCATAATTTCCTTTTTCTTTAGAAAAATAATTCAGCCAAAGAGGAAATTCCAAAAATTCAGTTTATTCTTTTTTTTAGATTTCAAACTTCCGGAATCCCGTTCTCCTTCATCCTAGTTCTGATTGGACCCATTCACAATTTTAAATTCATCCAAAATTCCAACCTATCCATTTCTACACTCTTTTTTAATATTTGGAGTTTACTTAATTTTTTTGTATTTTATTTGAGTTTCTTGGGTATTTTCACGTGTAAACTGCAATGATTTGGTAGAGTTCTTTGATGACAATTCAACCCAATTCACCAAGCAAAGCAAGCCACACACCTTGATCATGTTGATCCCAGATTGTGAAATAAAATTATGTTATTTTAAATCATTCTACATGCATATCCTTCTTCAACGTATTTTAATTTAGTTAATGTCTACTTGTTAATACCTCCATTGATATTGATTCCCCGATACCTTATCATCCAAGAATAAAACTCTAGTTAGTACACTTGTATGGCTAGAGAATTTTATAGCAAATGCTTAGACTTATATAGTTATAACTTTAGGCTTGGGATAACATATTTTACATAAAATGACGAGCTTTCAAAACGGATTCTTGACTTCAGTGAGTCAAGAAAGTCTACAAAATATTTTAAAATAAAATATAAAACTTAGTTTAGACTTAGGTAAATACTTAGGTGGTGGGTGTTTGCTGGCACACGTTATTGTTCAGTGACACAGTGGTGATACCAGACATAAGGGGTATGTGGGAAGTGCCTAAGTCAATTAAAGACTGGTCTGTGAGGTAGTTATACAAAGCTCTATCGTACTATCACAAGGTTAGTATAGGATAATCCTGGCTGACTAAGTTGCGGGTCCCAACTTGAGTCTCGCTATAGGTTGAATGTGAGCGTGGTGTAGGCCATGAGAAGTCTCACACAGTACAAAAGGGGGTCCCAATCTGATGGATTCCTTATTGGGGTATTGGGGTGAAACCTTAGTGGAGGCGTGGCTAGGTTGATGGCTTTGCATTGGAAAGGCCATGTTATGATCTCTCTACCACACACCCAAGGAAGTATGTTAATCGCGTGGCAATATAAGATGATCATGTCTTGTGGGTAAAGCTGTGCAACCTCTACCGAGTGTATAATCTATTCAGCATAGCCATGCCCACGGTTATGAGCAAGCTGAGTAAAGTTTTTGATGGATTAGACTTTATTTTTTAAAATGGTTTTAGCAGGCTTATAGATGGATGGAATCCATATGAGATCGTTTAGAAAAGATGATCCAGGTGGGATGCCCATGATTTGGTTAGTGTGGGGATGGATCTGCACTACCGATATTAATTTTATTTACAATATTGCTTTTACTTACTATATTAGTTTCAGCATTTTCATACTTATTTGCTGTATTTCTTTGAATGCTGCTTTCCGCTCAAACAAACCTTATATACCTTTAACATTATATTGTATTCTCCCATGTCACTTATGGTACTCACCCTTGCCATCTCATCTCAGAAGAGGATGACTTCAACTACGGTGAGGACCAACGTAAGTAGACCGCATTTTAATGTCGTTTGCCTATGGGTAGGCTCAGTGATCTTCTTTCGTTTTGGTTTTTATCTTTCGCTGCTTATATTTAAATTAGGTCTATGGGCCGTGGATGTAAAGTTTGACCGTCAGGCTCATATTTAGTTAATGAATAAAGGTTACTATGGTTGATATTTATTTTTGTTGTCAGGCTCATATCCAGTGAGAGACCTTTTTTATCTAAATCTCTAGCAAAATCAGAATTCACATAACCAACGAGTCCATCTCTTATTCTCCCAAACTGTAAACAAGCATTAGATATACCCTGCAGATATCTAAAAATCTATTGAACTACTTTTCAATGCTCTTTTCTAGGATTAGCCATGTATCTACTAACCACACTTAATGATTGAGATAAATCGGGGTGAGAACATACCATGGCATACATAAGCGAACCAACTGCACTCACATATGGGACTTTAGACATATACTCCACTTCATCATTAGATTATGGACATGACGCTAAAAAAAGTCTAAAATATGCAACTAGGTGAGTACTCACAGGTTTGGCCTCATGCATGTTGAAACGACGAAGAATTTTATCAATATACCCTTTTGAATTAGATATAATTTACCAAGTTATCTGTCTCTAATAATTTCCATACTAAGAATCTTCTTAGCTGCACTGAGATCTTTCATATCAAATTCACTGCTTAATTGTGCCTTCAACTTTGAAATTTCAACCTTGCCTTTTACATCAATAAATATATCATCAACATATAGGAGAAAATAAATAGTTGAACCATTAATAATCTTCAAATAAACACAACTATCATAATTAGTTCTTTCAAAATCCTAAGATATCATAAAGGAGTTGTAACATCCTGACTTTTGGGGATTTTTAAAACCTGAAATTTAAAAATTAATTTTTGCAATTTTTCTGAATTTAAATCAAGCTTAAATGAATTTTTAGAAATTTACAAAGATTTAATATGATTAATATAAACTTTAACATAAGCTGACAATATTTTACTTGAGTTCCTTGTGTCTCAAGGAATTTTCTGGTATTTTTGGTGAATTTTTGGGATTTATTTGCTATTTTCTAGAGCTCCTTCTCTTTTAATTGAATTTCTGGGAAAAGAAGAAGGAAAAGAAAAACCTCCCCGCCACTCCCCGCCGTCCGATCCTCCTCCCCTCCACGCGTCGCCCATCCCCCAGTCGTTTCCCCGCCGCCTCCCTCGGCCCAGCTCGCCCCACCTTTCCCCGCTCCGCGCCGCCCGATTCAACCCCCTCGCCACGCGGCGCCATCCCGCGCGCCCGCGCTCGTCGCCACCTCTGCTTGCCCTAGTGCCGCGCCCCCTCGCATCGCTGCCGCCCAGCGAGCCACGCGTCGGCCATCCGTGTGCCTCCCACGCGCCGGCCCACCGCCCTCGGCCCACCTTCCCACCGCGCTCGCCCCGCCGTTCCCGCCCTAACCCTAACCGCCGCCCGCTCCACGCTGTCCGATCTACGCCCGTGTCGCGTGGCCTCATCTTCGCCGTCCGAACCGCGTCCGCGTGAAACCCGCGCTGTATTCGATCGGAACTTCCTCGATTCGCGTGTTTTTATACGCGTTCTTCCCTCAGTTCACGTGCAAGCCCTCGTCGCCGCACTCGCTTCCGTCCTTGCGCTCGCGCCACCGCCGGAGCCGCTCCGCCGCCGTTCCGTACCGCCCCGTCGCCGCCTCCGCTGCTCCGATGTCGCCGGAGACCCCGTCTTCCCGCCGGTGAGCCTACCATCGCCTCCTTCTCCCGACGCGCGGCGCCGCCGCTGCCGCCCTCTCCCGCGTACCACCGCGCGCCCGCGCCCAACCCGCCAGCTCAGCCTTAGCCACGTGGCAGCACCAGCGTGTGCCACGTTAGCCCTAGGTCCACGTGGCAAACACGTGTCATACCACGCCGCCACGTCACCAAACTTCGCCCGGGTGCCACACGCCGAGCCACGCCACCGCCACGTGGTAGCACCAAAGAATCGCCACGTCAGCCACGCCCGCGCGCACGGCGTGATACTGTTCCGTGCGCCGGGTCTACAGTGGACTCAGTTTTCCGTGGACCGGGTTCACAGCACAGTGACTTTTCTGATTTTTCTGGATTTTCTATAGGGTTTATTTTCTGAGAGCCTATTCTCCTCCGTCCTAGCTCCGATTGACCCCGTTCTTTTTTCTAAATTCATCTAAAATCGAGTTCTAGCTTTTGGTTCTGGTTTCATGAATTTTGGAGCTCATTTGCTTATTATTTTATGTGTTTTTCTTGTTTTGGTCGTTTTCTCTCTCGTTAGATCTCGATTTCGGAGGAGCAGGTTCTACGCCCGAAGACCAAGAGTACCTCGCTGAGCATAACCAAGGCAAGTCATATCCTTTGATCATGTTGAACCCAGTTTGTAATCTATTATTTAATTATTTTGTTTTTAATTACATTGCATCGCTATTTCTATAAACCTTTGTATTGGTAGATATTGTCCGATTGAATTCATCCCTCCTTGATAACTTTGAACAACTTTATACCCTTATCACCATAGGTTGGGAAACATACTAGTGATGTTATGATATTTGTTACATGGGTTGGTACGATAGACTGCTTAGCCTTACTTATAGTTCCGATTGGGATTATCATCACATGTGAATTATCAATTTGACTTAATGAGATATGGAACTGTGGTTGGTACCACGTTTATTAAAATTTGTGCCATGACGTTGGTGCGTCATTGGTGGTGGTTATACAAACCTGATTTTGCACTCGGACGAGTGATCGTGCAGTAAAGGGGGGAGTGTTGGAGCACTTCGAGGGATGTGGTAGTCTTGCCCGGGTAGACTTAAGGACTTAACTTTGTACGCTATTGATCTAAGTTTTACCGTGTAAACCACATGTCTAGTATGGGATGAATCTGGCTGACTAATTTGGGAGGTTTCAACTTTAATCTTGCTATTGAAAGGAACATGGTTACTGATTTCCATATGGCGTAAGGGGGGTGTGATGCGAAACCTTAGCAGACGGATTGAGTTAGGACTGAACTTTGTAAAGGCCTTGTTGTGATTTTCTTAGCGCGAGGTTTATCACATCGTGTGGGTACAATTGTCCAACCTCTGTAGAGTGTAAAACTATTTGAATAGCCGCGTCCTCGGTCATGGACAATGCTCAGTGATTTCACACGAGGGGTGGTTATTTTTGAAAACTTGTGAATGGAAGTGGACAGGTGTTCACTATTGGTTTATCTTATGGATGGGAGGTCAATAAGTGGTTAGTTTAGCTTGTGGATGGGAGGTCCGCAAGTGGTTATGTCAATTCCTTTGATTATTTATTTAATTATGGTTTTACTTAAAAGCTCGCTTTCAATCTATCTACTGTATTTATCTTTCAACTGTCATTTATGCAAATTAACCTTTCAGCCATCCTTTGGTAAGCCTTGCATACTATATTGCATTCATTTGTTACAAACGACTTGCTGAGTACCAATGTACTCACGGCTTTACGCCCAATGTTGCTCAGTTGAGGAAGAGGAGTATCACCAGCAGGAGGTTCCAGAAGGAGAGTACTTCGACGACTTAATGGATTAGACTTTATTTTGGACTTCCGCTGCTACTCTTGGTAAGCCTTCGGGCCAATTTATTGTAAGCTTGACCATAAGGTCGTACCTTTTGAGATTTATTGATATTTGAGGTTTTCCTTTATTCTTATCGTGTATATGGTTGTGATGACATCTATGTTTGACTGTGTGCACTAGCATGATCCTGAGACTAGTGTATAATACACAGGGAGTCCAGATTTGCATATTCGGGTCTCGACAGGAGTCAAATATCTTATACTATTGTCTAGGTGACTGCTTTAAACCGAAAAGAGATTTCTTCAATTTGCAAGCAAAATTCTTTTTTTCCGGAATGACAAAACCTTTCGGTTGCTCCATACAAATGTATTCTTCTAATTCCCCTTTGTAAGAATGCAGTTTTCACGTCCAATTGTTCAAGATCATAATCATGCATAGCCACAATGCTGAGTAAAGTGCGAATAGAACTATACTTCACAATAGGGAAAAAGATATTTGTGAAATCAATACCTAAAATTTGACTGTATCCTTTAGCAACTAGCCTTGCTTTTGTACCTAACCTCTTCGGTCGGTGAAACGCCTTTCTTTTTCTTGAATATCCATTTGCAGCGAATATGTTTCTTCTCAATTGGCAATTTGACCAGCTCCTAAGTGTCATTCTTATCAAGAGATTCCATCTCATCATGCATGGCAGCCATCCATCTTTTTGAAGCACTAGAAGAGATTGCTTCTGAATAAGATGAAAGTTCTACGGTACCTTTAATTTCTTATGCCATATTTAGACAATAAGCTACAAAGTTGGCTTCTTCAATCAATCTTTTAGGATGCTGAATGTTCCTTCTTTCTCTATTAACTGCAATGGAATGTTGTGTTGGTAGCGTAACAATAGGAACTTCCAGAATATTTTTCTTGTTAATTTCTGGTGTAGATCCTGAATCAATAATATGCTCCATATGCATCCTTGATTGTTTCTCAACGGGAACATCAATAGATGGTTTATCATGCAGCATAGCAAACTCATCAAAAATAACATTTCTACTGATAACCATATTTCTAGTTTCAGGATTCCACAATTTATATTCTTTCACACTAGTTTTTATAACCAAGAAAATGCACTTAACTGTTCTAGGTTCTAATATACCATTGTTGACATGAGTATAAGCAGGACAACCAAATAATCTTAAGTTTGAATAATTTGCTAGAGAACCAGACTATACCTCAATTGGAGTCTTCTTATCAATAGCCAAATTTGGTGACTGATTAATCAAATAACAAGCAATGGAAATGGCTTTAGTTCAATAACTATTTGATAATCCAGAGTTTGATAACATGCAACGTACCTGCTCCATGATGGTTCTGTTTATCCGTTCGGCCACACCGTTTTGTTGAGGAGTGCCTGAAACGGTGTAATGTCTCACAATACCTTCTGACTTGCATAAATCTTCAAATTCTCCTGAACAAAACTCTAAACCATTATCGGTACGAAACTTATTGACATACTTGCCAATTTGTCTCTCAATCATAATCTTCCACTCCTTGAATGTGTTGAATATATCTGATTTATATTTAATGAAGTATGCCTAAATTTTTCTTTAGTAGTCATCAATAATAGTCAACATATAGTTCACACCTCCAAGTAATGGAACGTGTGATTCTCCTCACAAATCGGAATGAATATAATCCAATATGCCTTTTGTAGAGTGAGTCGCAGTGCTGAATTTCACTCTCTTTTGCTTGCCGAAGATACAATATTCACAAAACTTCAACTTGTCGATACAATATTCACAAAACTTCACTCTCTTTTGTATAATTCTATCATTCCAGCTTCACTCATATGCCCCAGACACATATGCCGAAGATTAGTAACATCAGAATCAAATAATTTATTTGAGACAACAGCAATATTACCTGAAATTATATTGCTTTGCAAATGATATAAGTTGGTAACTTTCATATCACCTTTAATCGCAACAAGAGAACCTTTGGTGACATTCAGAACTCTACCTCCACCGGAATATTTGTGCACTTTAGCATTAAGAATACTCAATAAGATAAGATTTATCTTTAAATCCGAAATATGATGAACATCCGACAATCTTGAGTCACCCATCAATACGGATCCACTTGGCGTAGCTTCATAGATAATGAACCACTCATGGTTCGGGCTCATGTAGAAAGTGCAGGATGAATCAAGAATCCATTCATCGTCGGTTTTACAATTATCGGCAAAGGCAACGAGAACATCTCCATCAGAACCTTCTTTAGTGACAACGACGGCTCTAGTTTCATCCTCTTGTTGATATTTCTTGAAATTATTATTCTTTTTCTCCTTATTCTGCAACTTGCAGCATCCGGATATGTCATAACCATCCTTCTTGCAATACCAACAAGACTTCCTATTCTTGGATTTAGATCTGTCTATGTATCTACTTTTCCTTCTACCTCTTGAATTGTCGTATGAACTCTTCTAATATTGTCTGCTGCGGACAGATAAACTTTCTGCATGCATACTTGAACTCCCACCGGGAACCATAAGTTTTATATTTTCTGTAGCATGCAGAGCTTTATAAACTTCATTGAGAGTAAGAGTATCTCGACTATATAGAATAGTATCTCTAAAAGTAAATTACGAACTAGGTAGAAAGCATAGCAAAATAAGACCTAAATCTTCATCATCATATTTTACCTCTATAGACTCGAGGTCAGCAACAATTTCCTTAAAAAATCCTCACTTTTAAACTCTTGAGTACAATCTTGGGTACTTGTAGTAATTTCGGCCAGAAGTTTGCACTCAAAAAATCAAACCAACATCCTGCTCCTCACGCCATGAAATTATTGCCTCAGGCCCCGTGCATCTTTTCTTTCTCCTAAAAAAATTACTGTTGTCAACACAGCAGCAGCTTTGCTTCTTTTACTTGTCACGTAGTGTCTCCTTGCGTGCGTGTTTGGCTTGCTGTGCTGCTGTTTGCTGTTGATTGAGGTGCTTCGCTTGGTTTTGGCTGTGCGTGGATCGAGGGTGTGCTGCGCTTCGCACACGGATCGAGGAGAGTAACAGGGCGCTAGCTTCTGCTCGCTGGTCATGAGTAGGGCTAGACAAAAAGCTCGAGGCTCGCGAGCTACTCGGGCTCGTTATAGGCTCGGCTCGACTCGGCTCGGGCTCGGAGCTACACTCAACGAGCCAAGCCTGTGTTTCAGCTCGGCTCAATAACGAGCCGAGCTCGAGCCCGCTCGCGAGCTAACGAGCCGACGCCAACACCGATCTCCAATCGGGCGCGCGCCGCTACTCGTGATCCGATCTCAGATCTATCGGCTCGCCCACCACTCGCCGCTCTCCCACGGCCCCACCCTTGCATTCTCCGCCCGCGATCGCCGCCACCCCGTCGCCGCCTCCTCCCGGTCCCTTGCCCCACCCCGCGCCGCCGCCTCCCTCCCGGTCCCGCGCCCCACCCCGTGCCGCCGCCTCCCGCCTCCCGCCCCACCCCGCGCCGCCGCCTCCTCCCGCCCCACCCTCACCGCCGCCTCCCTCCCGCTCCCCGCCCCACCCCGCTGCCGCCTACCTCCCGCCTCCCCGCCCCTGTGCGCCGACCGCCTCCTCCCGATCCCCGGCGAGCTACATGGACCCCGCCGAGCCGTGAGTCTCATGCGTGTGGAGAAAAGAAGTCTGCCGCCGTTGGCCTCATGGATCACCCTGTTGAACTGGCAATGACCCCCGAAGCCTCAGTGAGTCTCATACTTATGCTATGGTTTACCAACTTGAGTGGATTTTCGATCTATGTTATCAGTAGTTGAAACTCCCAAGTATAGCATCATAGAGCTTACTGTAAATCTGTAATATTGTGTTTGTTAAGTGCACAATCTTATTAGCCAACAGATGAAGCTATTTCCTTGTGACCAAATCATATACATTTCTTGCTCAATTTGAATGTTGCATTGATCTGTAGATGTCGGGTGAAGATGTTGGTGCTGATTGGGGCATGAGTGATGACGCGATTTCGGTGGATGAGGAAGGCGCACCTTCGCATATTTTGGTGGAATCAAGTGAAAAAGAAGAAGCAATTGAGGACAAAACTGTGTCTCAAAAATCAAAGAGGACAAAAAGGAAGAAAGGTTCTCCAAAGGCCCCATGTGCAACTAGTAGAGGAAGACGTTCAAATTGCTGAAAGAATTTCAAGGTGGTGAATAAGCCATCTAAGAAGAAGAAAGGGGAGACCGAGACAGCGGCAAAGTGCCTGTTTTGCTTCAAAATCATGTCGTACAAACACGGGGGTGCCGAGCCGTGCTGCCCTTCTGGCTCGTTTCAGAATCGAGCCGAGCCGAGCTGCACTTCACAACGAGCTTGGTCGAGCCTGGCTCGAGCCGGCTCGGCTCGGCTTGTTTCCAGCCCTAGTCACGAGAGCGGTGACTTTTCTGGTCACTTGTTTTTGATGTGGCTATCGCTTGCGTACTCGGTTTTTGACAATTTTTCTTGTTTGGACGCTTGCTGCTTGGCTTTTAATGACGTGCACAACTGTTGCTTCGAGTCCGAGGCAAAGAAAACTTCTACTACTGCTTGGATTAGGCAAAGACATCTAATGGATTTTTTTTCGAATCTCTAATCTTCTATACTCTGATACTACTTATTGCAAATAATACATAGAAAAATAGAGACAAGAGATACGAATTTTACGTGAAAAACCCTTATGGAAAAAAATCATGGACGCTCGAATACAAATTACTATAATAAGGAGAGATTATAATGGAGTGTTTCTCTTAGGGCCTACCCTTCCTATGGATATTGGGGTACATATATAGTACGGGGGAAAGGGTCCCATACGGAGAGAAAACTAAATCAGAGTCAGTTGCTACAAGTTGATATTACGTCTGATATAAACTGTGCATATACCTGTCATACCACGTTTGGCATAAGGTGATGAGGTGTCCTACATGGACACGATACGAATTTGAATCACTTTTTTCAACATGCCGCTTCCCTGATTTCCTGTGCCGGCCGCTCTTGTTCTGTTGTGTTCTAGCTTCCAGTTGGCCTTCGTTGCTGCTCGTGGTGCTAATCACTGTTTCCTCTATTGAAGGAGGGCGCTGGCGCTATCGCCCTGGCCAAGGTTTCTTCTCCTTGGGTCCAACCTATGCTGCATCATTTGTGGTTTGTGATGCAGATTTATGTGATGTCCCGATCACACAGGGATCGCGAACTCACAATCAGCACTAGAACTCCAAGGCAAATATATACAATTGGAAGAACATCAGATGGGATTCGGAGAGAAGGGGTCGGGAACTCAGATTCATTTCATTTCTTTGATGCCTTGGACGTTGGTCCGTGGAACTCTTAAACCCCACTCCACTCACACTTACAGGTGGGCCCTTTGGCCGATGCACGGGTTCTACTCACGGCTGCTGAGCACATACACAATAGCAACACATGTCAGCTTCGTCTTCAGGTTGACTTGTCATTGTAGTGTCCACCGGCACTATGGCTGCCATAGTGCCATGGGAGCTGCAGGGACTACAATTTCGATTGAAAAAATTTTCGGTACTCGGTGAGAAATCCGAATTTTGAAAATTTTGAATTTTTTTGAAAAATTCGGTCTTAATATTCAAAAGTACAATTCGAATTCAAAAAATTCAAATGTTACCTCTGGCTGTAGCGGTGCCATCGCCTTCACCCTTCCCAGAGCCAGAGATGACATCCACACCGCCCCCTGTGGAAGCTGTCCTTGGCCACTTCACCAGAATTTGAGGCGCAACCGAGTTACCTTTCTTCACAAGACGATGATCTAAAATCTACACTGGTTGGAGCACCTTCAATGAGATCCACATTTTGCGGGAAGTTCTTGAACACTGATGTGTAGTTAGGTGTGAATGGTTTCGATTGCGACAAATGGAACACCGGATGCACTTTGCAATCTTCAGGCGATTGCAATTTATAGGGATAATTGATTATATACCTCTGCAATCATATTTGGTGTGAAAAATACCACTCCAATCAAGAAATACTCCTAGAAATACCATTATACTCAATACTAGCTGATTTTTATTGATATATAATAGGTTTTTATTGATTATAATGGTATTTATACAAGTATGAGATGATTAGAGAGGTATTTATCTACACAAAAATACAAATCAGAATACAAAAGGTGTATTAATGTAAAATCGGCTTGTATTGGTCATAATGGCATCAATAAAAGTCCATTTATATAAATACATCTCTCTTATGTCGATATGTATTTAGTCCATACAAAAATAATTGAAATACAGAAGGTAACCGGCTTGTATGTAGGGGTAATACCATCTTTTCCCTTACAACAGTCTTCACAGACCAATCATGTGGTCTTACAATTATTCGGTCTCTTGGTGCAATGGGCTAATTGGGCCAAGGTGGGGATCATTCCCTATCGAGATCCGAATATGCAAATCTGGACTCTTTATGTATACCGCACTAGTTCAGAATCACGCTAGTATACATATTATAAACATAGATGAAATATTGACCATACACATGAGTAATAAAGGGAAAGACTCAAATATTATTAATTATTAGAGTATGACCTTATAGCTAATCTTACAATAAATAGCTTGAAGGGCTAAAAAACCAGTAATAAAAAATAGAAATAAGCATAATAGCCATTCGACATGTCCACAGGCAATCAATTGGGAAGTAAAGTTCTAATCCATGAAGTCATCGAAGTATCCTCCTTCTAGTACCTTTTGCTGACATAGTTTCTCTTCTTCAACTAAGCAACAGTAGACATAAAACCGTGAGTACATTGGTACTCAACGAGTCGTTTGTAACAAAATTACAATATAATATGCAAGACTTACTAATTGATAATTGAAAGATTATTTTACAAAAAATAATATTTTAAATATAAATAGAGTAAATAGATTGAAAGTGAATTTTAAGGAAAATGACAACAAGTAACTAATCAAAGGAATTGAATAAATCATATTGAATCACTCGTGAACTAACCATTCATGAATTTAACGACCAGTGAACTAACCATTCACTTTTTCAAAGTTATCCCAACCAAGTTTTATAAAATATCTATACTTCATGTGAAATCACCAATCATTATCTATAACCGAGAACACGACTATTCGAATGGTTTTATACTACATAGTGGTTGTACAACTTTACTCACATGATGTGATCATCCTCATGTTAAAGAAAACTACAACAAGACCTTTGCAATGCTCAATCTCAACTCAAGTTCACTCGCCAGGGTTTTACATCATACCCCCTTGTGCCTTATGGAAATCAGTATCTATGTTCATCACAATGACGAAATAAATATTAAAATATCACAAATTAATCAGTCAGATCTATCCCATACTAAACATGTGGCTATACAGTAAGGCTTAGATCAATAACGCACGAAGTGAAGTCCTGAAACATTACCTAAATGAGATATCCACATCCCTCAAAATGAATTCACACTTCCCCCTTTATTATACGATCACTCGCCCAAATGAAAACCAAGTTTGTATAACCAACACCAATGACACACCAATTCATGGCACACAAATTTTATAACTATGGCTACAACCATGATTCAATATCTCGTTAAGTTAAATTAATTAACTGATCACACAGGATGATGAGCCCAATGTAACTATAAACATTGCTAAGCACATTAAACGTACAACCACATGTAACAACTAATATTGCATCACTAGAATATTTCTTATCCTACGGTGACAATGAAATCATGGCATTCAAATTATTAAATGAGAGATTAATCAAATTAGACAATAACTACCAAGTACAAGTGTTTGTAATAAAATAGCAATGCATGATAATTTAAAACAAAATAAATAATAGATTTAAAAACTAGGTTCAACATGATTAAAGAACATGACTTGCCTTGGCCTTACTCAATTAAAAAATTTTCTTGATCTTTAAATCTTGTTTTAGCTCCGTCAAAAACGCAATCTAACAAGGAAGAAAACATAATAAAATACAAAATAAATTCAAATGAACTCTAAAAACTTTAAAACTAGAACTAAAAGATGGAGCTTAATTTTAGATGAATTTAGAAAAAAAGAACGGGGTCAATCGGAGCTAGGACGGAGAAAAATGAGCTCTTGAAAAATTAAATCTAAAGAAAAATACTGAAAAATAAAATATTCTACTATGTTGTGGACTCGGTGCATAGAAAGGCTAGTCTACGGTAGACTCGGTGTATGGAATAGAGCACGGGCAACTCGGCTTGCTGACATGGCGGCTAGGGCTGATGTGGCTGACAGGTGGCAGTGTAGGGCTGACGTGGCGGGTGGTGTGGACACACACGTGGCATACTGATGTGGCACTACCATGTGGCACCTGGAAGGCTCAGTTGGCTGATGTGCCACACATGTGGCAGACACTTGGTGACACGTGGACACATACGTGGTTGCTGGCATGAACGCTGACTCGGCTGGCTAGCTCATGGGATCTACGGAACAGTGCGGTTGGTAGGTGGTCCGACTATCTGTGGCTTGGCGCATGTAGACTGGGTTCATGGAGAAAGAAAACAATCGTGAGGCACGAATGCGGTCTGACATCATAGCGATCCAACAACGACGGACGTGCCACATGGCTGCATCCCAATTGTTGGATCTTGATAATAGCATGGAGTGGATTGGGCAGTTGCGATGATGATCGGACGACTGAAGGGAAGACACATGGTGCACTAGGGTTGGCGGGCAGCAACGAAGCATCAGCCGGCGTGGTGTGTCTAGTGAGAGCGGGCACGTAGATCTAGGGGAGGTACGGCAAGGCTCACCGGCCGGCAAAGCAGCGAAGATGGCCGGAGATGGATGGCAGTGGCGATGAGCTAGTGACAGTGTCTGAGAAGACAGATCAGGACCGGAGACAGCGATGGCGCTAAGGCATCGACTGCCAACGTTGGAAGAGACGACTCATGAAGTGGCGGCGCTTGGACAAGTGCGTCGGCGGAGCTCGATGAGAATGGTGAGGCGGCACGGCTTATAAAGCATGGATGCTAAGGAGTCCGAGGTGCGTACGGTGTAGAATCCAGGACGGAGGCGACACAGATGCCGAGAGACCGAGGCGGAGACGACTCGCACGGAGACCGATCAAAGACGAAGCACAGTGCACGGTGCCCTAGATGTTCAACATGTGGCGGAGCTCTGAGATCGGACGGTCGACGAAGAGTACACGGATGAGCAGTGCGGCTACTCGTGGATGGCTGACACGCATCCTAGGGCGAGATCCAAAGACCAGTGTGGGGCATGGCTCCGATGACTAACATGTGGCAATTAGGAAATCAGGTGGCTGAGGTTAGGTGGGCCAGAATGAACAGTGATAGGCTCGGCTTGCTACTGTTTTAGGATTTTTTTTATTTCAGAAATTCAAATAAAATCAAAGGAGTTCTAGAAAATAGCAAATAAATCCAAAAAAACACCAAAAATTCAAGAAGATTCCTTGAGACACAAGAAACCCAATAAAATACTTCTAGCAAATGTTAATATTTCATTTAGTCATATTAAATCCTTTTACTTAATAAAAATTCAATTTAAGATTGTATTAAATCCAAAAAAAATCCAAGTGGTGAATTTTCTTTTTAAAAGCTTGAAATAAACTCTGAAAATTAGGATGTTACACTCCCCCAACAGTAGTCTCTCATAATTGAAGGTTCCCGATCTCTGTGGGTTGAGACCATGTCCAATGTTATTTGGTTCTCTTCGTCCTTTAGGCCTATTAATTGTAGTATACTAAGAGTTGCCGCCAAAACTACGCCAAGCTCGGATGTGCATGCAGCTTCTGAGGGGAGGAGACACGTGGTGGCAGTTGGTCTTCCGGTCATGGGACACGAGCTGCCATGCTAGTTACAGCATGGCGCGTGCCCCCTCAACTCTCACGCCCACTACATAGGCATTGAATGCTGCTGTTGCACGTTGTACTTATATGTCAGGGTGACACCCTTTTTGGGGCTGTTCATTTGCTCTCTCTGTCGTTGCTTTCATCTTCTACAACTTCCTCCACCACTAGCTCCATTCGTCGTTGGGCTTTCCCCATTCTTCTACATGCCATCAATCTTCTTGCGCCTACCTTGGTGTGTGGGACTGGCCGTCGTGGCCGCAGTAGCGCCTCCGCCCGTCGAGTAACCGTGGCGTTCAAGATGATCCCTGCTAGGTTGCCGCCGGCAAGTGTTGGAAGGCATTCAATTTCAATGATGTGTTCATGAACACACTCGGCCCATCCATTGTGATAGAGGAGTTGGTGCAGTCACTCATGTGTGACAGTAAGATCTCATCTCATGAGCTCGTCCACCTCCCCGCTAATGATGAAGTCATGCTGGCTCCAGATCCCCACCGCTCGCTTCATAAGCGATCTCCTCCAGGTTGTATGAGCTGGAGTTTCAACACTTACACCGTGTTCTCATGGGCGGCGCATTTGGAGGCCACCATCCCAAGCATCGCTGTCTTCACATCCTTGCACGACACGCTGTGCATGCCGAAGTAGCTAGGTGATGGTCAATATTTGAACCTGTGTAGCATGAGCCTTCCGCTCGTTGATGCTTCGATGGGTTTCCCCATGAACTCGACATGAATGAAGTAAGAGTCTCACTGGCTACAACAGTGGTTCTACCACAAGATCAAGCATGATAGTAGCTTGCGCTTCATCGGATGGCTCATGGACTTTGTTTAATCGCCCTAGGTTGTGAGACCCTGGAGTAGAAACTCTCGGACCCCCCTGTGTATTGCAGTACTAGTCCCAGATCAATGCTAGTACACACAGATAATCAGACAAAATGATACATTGCCAACAACGCTTTATTACAATAATAACTGAAATACATAAGTCCCGCCCAAGGCCTTACATCCTGCGGTTCATTGAACCTCTTACACAAAATAAAACAAAGTGGAAGCAAAATATTCAAATAAACGACCCATCAATTCGCCATGCAATTGACTTGAGCAACGAGACCTAGTCCTCCGGAAAGAATCCATCGCAGCCGCAAGCGGAGCAGTAGTCGTAGTCTCCATCCTGAGCTTCAACCTCCTCTGAGAATTGTTGTGAAGTGTAGTATGTGAGTACATAAAGTACTCCGCAAGTCTTAGGAAGGATGCAGTAGATGCAAGGTTGAACAAAGGAAGGCTATATGGCTCTTTTGCACAAACCAGCATTTTATTTCAAATTTATATACTATTACTAAAAGCATTTTGTTAAACATTGAATTTTCATAATCTAAATTTTAATAAGTACCTTAGTGAAGGTTACATCCACCATCACTGATAATTAGGCTATCTCCGCCAAGATTCAAAATAGAGTTTAATACCACCTGAACTGGTTACAACCACCAGACCAAAATCACGAGAGTTCCATCCACTCTCTAGTTTTTCAAAACCTTTTCTTTTTAAATTCAAAGTCAAATCTCTACTATGTGAATGCATTCCTTGTCCGCCCTTGACCGTGGGCACGGCTATTCGAATAGTTTTATTACTCTGCAGAGTGCGTACAACTTTACCCACAAGAGATATGTTATCCTAACACCAACATGCTTCCTTTGGCATGAGACCCAGATAAAATATCACAAAGCTTTTCACCTACTCTAGTATAGTTTTATATCACTCACGAGGTTTCACCATCAAGGGTTAAATCCACCACATTCGTAAGCCCTCTTGCGCCATGTGAGTGCAAAGAAATCCTCGCCTCACTTTGAGTAATCAAGAAATCCTCGATACCCATTTTCCAATAGTGACACAAAGACTAAACTATTATAGGTTAATTAGCTAGGTTGTACCTATTTTAACTTGTGGTTGTACTGTTTTACTCAGATTGGACAAACACAAGAATCGGTCCTTAGACGACTAGGGTGAATCATTCACAAACCCATTTATCGTGCTAAACCGCACCCACCAAACATCCCATCCACCTCGTCAATTTCACCTTGACTTTCATTTTTATTTTTAAAATTTACAGTGATAACATCTATTACCACTTTTCAAACAAAACATGAAATCCAAAACATTCCTTAATCATTTTTCTCATATGAGCATTTTTACATTTATCACTAGACTAAGCATCTACTAATGTTATTAAATTCAACAAAGTAATACTAACTCATTATTGAGTCAAAGATTTATCCTAGGTTGACAAGGGTACATGGTACATAATTTCCAAAAGAGGGCATAACAAATTGGGTGCTTAGCTAAATTTTTAGAATTTAAATTATCAATTTACTAAACATAGCAATGCATTAATTTAAAATAATTTGCAAAAACTATTTATAACACATGGGAGCAAAATGGTCAAGGAGACTTGCCTTCGGAATTATGTTGGAATCTTCCGAAGTTGCTCTTGAAAATCGTTTGATGATTGGATTCTACACGAGAAACGAGAAGAACCAAATAAATAAAATAAAATAAAAACTCAAAAATTAAAAATAAATATACCAAATGAAAGTTTGGAATTTTAGATGAATTTAGAAAATTGAATGGGTCAATTTGGAGTTAAAATACAAAAGTTATAGCCTTCCAAAGTTTAAATACAAAATAAAAGAAAAAGGCTATTTTCTGGATTAAATTTTAAACCGAAAAGGATTTATGACGTCAAGACGATTTATTTTTCTAAAGGAAAAGAGTAATTACGACGTTAGCCCTAGGGTTAATATATTCGGACAGAGGCTGACAGGTGGGGCCCGGGTGCCGTGGACCGAGTCCATGGACCCGAGAATGAGGTGAGGTGGTAGACGGGTGTGCGAGGAGCGGGTGGTGCGGACGTGGCGCCACGTGGTCGACGCGTGGTTGCGCGTGGCGCCACGCCACGCGCTTTATGCCGACGTGGACAGCGCGCGAGGTGGCGGGAGACGTCGGGTAGCGCGACGTGGCGCCGATCCGCAGCCACGATCGCTGCCAACTCGACCGACGGCCGACGTGGTCCGGCCGTGGTGGCGGTGCTCGGGGCGAGGGTCGCCGAGTTCGTGACGGCGGCGCGCCGAGGGTACCGAAATAAAGAGAAGGACGCAGGAGTTCATCGGTACCTTGCGCGAGGCCGAGGGTGACCGGAGGAAGAATCGGCGAGAAGGGGCGGCGGTCGAGAGGAACCTCACGCGCGCGAAGAGCTCGCATGCAGCAGCTTCGGGAAGGGGTCGCGGAGATCGCCTTGGCACCAAAGCAACGTCGGGGCGTCGACGAGAACGAGAAGCCTGGCGGCGGAATTGCTCGCTGGAGTACTTGAAGCCGCGGGAAGAAATCGGGCGAGGAGGGCTCGGCGCCGGGTGGTTCGCTGAGAGATGAGGAGGAGCGGCAGCGGTAGAGGGACCTCGGGTACGGGTTTTATAGACCGGGAGGGTGTAACGGCGCGCTGGTTCGCTGGAGCTAAAACGCCGGGAAGGATGAATGCGACGGCGAGAGAGGCGAACGCGCGTCTTTATGCCGAAACGGACGCGGTGGAGGCGGGGTTTAATTTGCCAGCGCACGGGAAGTAACGGAAGGAAACCGGCAATCAAAGCTTGTTTCGCTTTAATGGCGGCAACTGGCGGTGATCGCGCGAGGAAGAAGGAAGGTGGCGGGGGCGACGGATCTGACAGGCCGGGTCCGCACGTCAGCGAGAGAAAACGAGGAAAGAAAACGGGCGGTGGATGGATTGGTGACGCGTGGCAGGAGGAAAAGATCGGGGCCGTTGGACGCTGAGCGAAGGGGTAAGTGAGGAGGTGCGGCTGAGATCCCATCCGGCAAGGGAGACTTGATCTGAGCCGTTGGGGTTTCGGGCGGAGGGTTAAGTTGCTACGGACGACCGGGATGAGATCCGAAAATGGCGAATGGTCCCGATCGCTCCACACGCGGCGAGAGCGAGGGAAGGCGGTGAAGCGGTAAGTGACAGCGGGTGGCGAGGATCGAGTCGGGCGGGGAATGAACGGCCCGATGCGCAACACGCGTCACGAGCGGAGAGAGGGAAGGCGGGGAGAGGGTTTAAATCAGATCGGACGGCTGAGGGGGAATCCGGCGGCGCGGGACGGCCCGATGGGCGACACTTGGCAGCCTGAGGGAGAGTTTGGGTATTAATTTCTTTTTTTGATTTTCCAGAAATGCTATTTAGCTTTAGAAAACTCAGAAAAATACCAAATAAATTTTGAAAATCCAGAAAAATTCAGGGAACCTTCTGGGACTAATTGGGATTTAATAAAAATATTTTCCACCCAATTTGATAAGTATATTTAGTTTGAAACAGAAACTTTTAACTCTGAAAAATACAAATAATTTGAATTAATTAATTTAAAAATTATTCCTTCAAATAAAAACAAAATTTGGGATGTTACATAGGTGAAGCTCGATCAGGACGACGAGGTCCACGCCCAGAGGCTCCTAGAGGTCGCACTTTGGCTCAACATGCATGACTGCATGGAGGAGTTCTACATGCTCCATGTGACTTCGTTGGCCCAGTGATGGGAGCTGCAGATCGGCTCCTCCCAAAACAATAGGTCTGACCTTTACTAACAATGCTGGCAAAGCCAATAGGTTCAAGTAAGCTTCCCCGTTCGCTACATTCTTTGATGGAGGTGGTTTTTGCCACCTGCTAAGTCCGGGGTTTTGTAGTTGTTCCGTTGGCTGAGGCGGAGTGCACAACAACCGTGTTCTTGGGACCGTACATTCTGAAGGAGCATGGCTGACCTAAGGTAGGCCACCCCTTTGTGTTTGCGGCTCGTTCACATGCCCCATGTCAAGGCTAGGGTTTCCCTCCACACTTGGTCAAGTTGTGCTTGATCATAGTGCACTTCTTGGACTCCAGCCGAGGGTGGCAAGTTTCCCGGGCACGGACTTCAGCCAACTCAGCCCGAAGGGCTTCGACCTCAGGGACCGCGGAGTATGTCACCTCCTATGCCGATACACGTGCTTTCTCTAGCTGATTTCTTAGCTCCTTGGCTTCCCAAGCTTCCACAAGTGGTAGGGGTCTTACATCTGCTCGCGCCCTCTTGAGTTGCACCCGAAGTTCCCCCGCTTCGTGAGCCTCAGTCTGTGACTCCCTCAACTACATTTGTAGGTCCTCCAACTCCCACTCTACCTCACTGTAAGCATTTGAAGGGTTAGCCTCCCAGGAAGCCATGCTCTCACTGGTGACCTAGGCCTTTAAGGAGAGGTCCGGCTGCGCCTTCGACACCGTGGCAGCACGAGCCACGATCTGGCTTGACTTCAGCCTCAGAGGGGGTTCACACCTCCCGCCTCGGCGACCTTCTATGCCTCCCCTTTCTTAAGCGGCATGTCTACTTGCTCGAGTTCCTACGGACGACGCCAACTATCATTGGTATGAGTCTGGACAGTAAACTTAGAAACACTCTTGGTCGGATGCGGAGACCACTGAGGATGCAGAGAGACTCAAAGAAAAGCACATAAATACCAAGTGTATTCAATGTGAGTGTCTAGGGTTACAAATGGCTTCCCCCTCCCATTACAAGAGGTTCTATTTATAGAGGGAGAGAGGAAGACAAGTGAAGTTACAAGTTTACCCTCAAGACCTAAATTATTCCTAGAGGTATTTATGTCATTTGTCCCCGCGTGGGCCCCACCACGTCTAGGACTTCGAGGTTGGTTTGTGGCTGCCTTCAAACTTCATCAGAGGTTAGCCCTGGACCTTGCTTAGGGTTGGCCCTGGACTCCTCCGAGGTTGGTCTTGCGTACTTTGCCCGAGGTTGGCCCCAGACACCTCTAGGGTTGGTCTTGCATACCTCGCTCTGGGTTGGCCCTAGACCCCTTCGGGGTTGGTCTTACATATTTCGCTCGGGGTTGATCTTGTGCACCTCACTCGAGGTTGATTTGTGGACTTAGCTTAGGTGGCCTTGGACCCTCCAGGGTTGGTCTTGTGTATCTCCTCCGAGGTTGATTTGTGGACTTAGCTTGGGGTAGGTCTTCCCATGGGTGTCGTTTTCCTGAGACCCTCCCCCAACACACAGTTTTACAGCACCAGTTATTATATATGCTTTTATGCTCTCCTCTTTAACAAGATTAATACTAATCTCAAAGCACATGGATAAGTAAGTAACATTTATTTACTATTCATTGTGTTTTAAAAATTATGTAAATCACTGTTGAGAAAAGCCTTCCATTATATAGGGTCGGTTCTTTTTAGGCTGTAGCTTATGATTTATGGCTGAAATTTTTGAATTTTAGACTGTTCACAAGAGACAGTATGTAGAGGGGAATAGTCGAACGCGAACCGATATAGCTGAACTCGATATAGTTTATACTATAATCTACCTGTAAACCCCACTTAAAATATATCATTTAAAAATTAGTTACTATAACATAAGTGATGAGCTGAGACCAGAAGTCATACCGAACCCACACATAATCATACAACAAGCAGCTTTTATTCTTCCGACCTTGGCATGAAATCGTCATCTCTACAAAAGCACTCTATGGTACTGGTCTACTGGACCGCATGACACTAAGAGCGCAGTAAAGCAGAACGGCTGCTCAATCATGGCCTTATTATAAATTAGTTTTTTTTAGAATTTTTCATGTTGATTAGGTGCCTAAATGAAAATTATTTTCATGCTTCCACTAAAAGATGAGTGTTCATCTTATAACTTCCCTTTTACAATATGGTTTAATTAATTGGGAGAAACTTGACTTTGATGCATCATGCCTGCGAGTACAAGTATACAAAGTTGAGTTTTTCTTTTAGAGCACTCCGGAGGCTGCTTATCATATCATTAAGAAGAACAACGAACATATCTGAGGAGAAGGAGTATTTTACACAGCCTCATAGCTATGCTATGGTTCATAAAAATGAAAAGATAGGTTGGCGAGTGAAAGACAACCAAATATCAGCATCCAAGCCAACCGTAGCATGGCTAGTGGTGTGGCACCTTGTTTGTCTGGTTTATGATCAGAGTTTGATTGCCATCAACCATGAGTTGGGTGGATTATTTATTGTGAATTTTCTATTTAATTGTCTGGGATTTGAATTCGTCAAGCTGTGGGTTGTGAACCTTAAGATCATAACATCAGCCAAATGTCCCACCCTCTAGAAAAACAGCATCCAAAAGAGAGAGAAAACTTAAGCATTTGTGAGGATACTTAAGTGCGTGCAAGTTGTTTTATATGGTTAATGACATTCATCAGTACTGTATGAACTGGTTATTTTGATGAAGATAAGAAGAGATTATTTGTGGATCTAATCCTTTATTACTGTCAGTTTGCACCTGCAGTGACTCGAACATTTTGTAGCTATTAACGGATCAATTTTATTCTGACAACCGTACCCCCGGCACGAAATGCTCATCTCTTCATGGAGCTGGCTGCTCCATCGACTTTGGCGTCTTGGCCACGGTCTCATCGAGCTGTAAGAGGTCCGTTAAGTCTCGCTTCTTATATACTATTTAAACAAATATATTATGCTTCTTTTTTACTTTTGATAATTTAAATACTAATTTCAAAAAACTTGAATATGACTTGGTTAAAAAAAATTTATCAGAATTATTTATTTTTACCACATACCTTTTTTTTCATATATAAAAGAAGTACATACACAACACAAATTATGTTATAAAAAGTAAATTTTAATGAAAACCTTTTCTATACTCTTAGAAGTATATATTCACACTTCTAATATACCATTTAAATGAATATGTTAAGTATGTACTCTCCGGAGTATATAAAAGGTTTACATACTCTCACTTCCAATGTACCACTTAAACGAACATGTTATATCTCTTTATTACTTTTAGTATACATAAGTACTAATTTTAGGATACTCTAATACAATATAGTTAAAAATTTCATCGAAGCCATTTATTTTTTCTATATAATATTTTTTCATATATAAAAGGAATATATACATAAATTATGATGTAAAAATGGAGCTTAATGAAATTTTTTATGGAACTCACTTAAGAATATCCTATAATCATTATTAGAGTATCATCAAAAGGATAAAGCGATATAATTTTTATTTTAAGTGGTATATGAGAAGTGAGAGTACGTGTGTGTGTGTGTACATTGAAATTTGGTATGTACACTCTCTAGAATGTCATAAATCTATTTCAATCAATGATTAAGAAAATTATTGCCAAAATTTCAATCTTTTTTCGTTTGAAGGAAGGTTGCACAAAAATCGGACAAAAAACAAAAAAAAAGTGAATATGACTTGCTCATGGGTGAATGATGGCCAAAATGACTCTAAATGTATTTTCACATGTCACAGCAAGTTACAATACCCAAGGAATCAAGGTGATCAAGAAATTACTCGGAGATGCCAAATGATGCATAAATCAGACAACTTTAAGAACTTATCAAACTTGATACCTAATTTGATAGGGATTGATTTTTAAGGTATATCTTCGTCATTTACTCATTTGTGGCATCTAACAAAGTCAAGAAATGAGAGAGACAAGATCAAAATCAATAAAAACAAAACAATCAAAACAAGAGGGATTTATCAGAGATAACAAAGTTAATATATTGCTACTTGAGAATAAAGATTTTACAATCACTCTACTTGGAGGACAAGAGAGCAAACACAGTACTCACACTTCTCAAATTCTAACCTAGAACACTTGGCTTTAATGAGGAAAGCTAGAATGACTGGATGGTTAATTTGCAAGTCTCTATATCAACCCATTAAAAAGACAAGATAACCAACCCCATCTAAACTTAATAGATACTATCCACTTAGTACATATAAAAAAAACTCATTAACCCTACATAATATAGGTTTTACTAGCGGCAATAGGGCAGGGGTCCAGGGGAGGACCTTGCGGCCCCACCCCAGCCCTGCTAGCCTTACCAGGGGGACTTGGCCCTCCTGGCCCCAGTCCCCGCAGGGACCCAACTACCATAAGGATCCCTGTGGGGATTAAAAAATGCAGTAAACTATTTAAAAATAATAATATTATTATTTTATTTATTAATTTATAATTATCTAGATATAATTTTTTAAAATATAATTTCAAAATATATATTCTAATATATAGATTCAAGTTTTAGTCTAAATATACAAGTAAAAATACAATATCTCATATTAAATAACTAGAATATATTATTTAAAAATATTTTTCAATTTTTACTGGATCCTCGTGGGCCCCACAGGGAGAGGACGATTAGGGGTGAAAACGGATTGGATAGTGCTCAAACTATATTTGTATCTATATTTTTTTCTCGAATTCAAATACGAATCGGACAAATGCTATATACAAATATGGACCGGACAAATGTCGTATACGAATTTAGATCGGATTATACTCAAAATCGGATAGGATTCAACTATTTTTTGGATCCAATAATTATTCATGACCTCTCCTATTTAAAACATGGCACCAAATTAGTTTAATATTTTAAATTGATAAATAACTGACTCAGTGACTCTAACATGTAACTACGCATTAAATATTGATAGCAACAAATGAATCATTCATCTCATGTATTTGTATAATACAGCTGTTGAGGACAACTTCATATCCTATGATGCAATAAAGTTTAACAAATCAATATCGATTTTATAGTAATATTTATGCCCCTTTTTCTTTAGTTTATCATGTAATCATTGATCATTGCTGTCATTTTGTCACTAATTTATTTTATAGTAATATTTATGCCCATTTTTATTTAGTTTATCATGTAATCATTAATCATTGCTGTCATTTTGTCACTAATTCTAGATATATTGTAAATAAATCGGTTATAAACATATCAAATTTAGCTAAAAAGAGTATGCAAAAAGTTTTATTAGGGAATGTACCAAAATAAAAATATAAAATGCCAAATTAAAGTCCACCATGATGACGGGCTCGTCGAGATGATCGAAATGTATATATAATATGCCTAATTTGGAGGTCCAATGCAAAAGATACATATTAGTAAGTTACTGCTATTATATTTACTGAATCCAGATATCGATTCTGAATCTACACCGACCCGTACCAGATTCGCATCCACATCCGTGTATTAGGTATCCGGATCCGACATATCCGGATTTAGTAGTCGGATATCCGAGTAATATCCAAATTCATTTTCACCACTAAGGATGAGCCCCACCCCGCTAGCTTAACGTGGCCCCAACCCCATTCCCCCACAGGGGCAAATAGCCCCCTGCCCCTGCCCTCGATGGGGAAATTCCCCACGAGTTCCTACCCCCGTAGGGGAAATTGCCACCCCTAGGTTTCACTCACACACACACACTTATATACTATTTTGAAGTATATAAGTCCAAATATGTTAAGTCATTGACCTTTGATACACTTATATATTATGCATGATCTAATCTGTCTTCCCAAGCGCTGCTTAAGCACCACGATTTTGATGCAAGGTAGTTTCTAGTTCATCCTTCCTTGTAATCAATCACTATGTTTACCACGTGTAGGTTCACTACTAGATTGTCACGTATCGACAAGTCTTTTCCATTCTGGTTCATCAGACCACGCCTCATTTGGACCAACTAAGCCACATGGTGCAACCCATCATTCAAACTTTCTTCAACATTTTGTCTTCCTTGTGTCATACTTGAGCTCAGTTATCTCACACGGTATTCTTGATCGTTCTAGACTTCAACTCCTCTATGAGTATAGCCCCAATACTCGTTGTCGATCATAGTTAACTTTAAGCGACCCTGTATATTCCAAGACCAAAAAATTATTTTCAGGTATAAGTTCTTCATAATTTGACCTGCGTTAGTCAAAATATGGTTCATACAATACATATGCACTAACATATATCAACCTAAATTAATCTATGACTCAATTTTTCAAAATCATCTATTTTAACCAAAGCAACATAAGTTGGGGTGGTCAAACCGCCACCTCTACAAACTGTCTAGAAAAATCGATAAATTTGTAACTTCTAAATTTTCACCCTTCCAAAATGATGGAGGTTTATCATAACAAAACCTTAAACCTTGTAACATGGTCCTTTGTTACATAAGGCAAAGAAATTCAAATGCTGTCCAACTGCAGATTAAAAGGGAGAGTGGAAAACAATAACAATGGTCACTCCATTCTTGGCGTATCTTAGGAATGGTGTGGTAATTCTAGTACCAAACAAATAACTATCATAAAGCTGTCAATTTGGAACTAGCAGTCAGCATAGATAGATATATTGAATATTGTTGACAAAAATAGTGCGGTTTAGATGTAAAACTAAAAAACAAACAAACCGGTTGGATTTATTAATTCAATGATAGGAGAGAAATATGTAATTTTCTGTATTATTGCTTCTTGTAGCATCGATGAAAAATTCTTACAGTTTACCGGTGTCTTTTTTTTAGTAAAAGTTCACGATTGTTTTTTTTTTTCCTTTTTCTTTGGTTAGGAGATACTCTTTGCTGCCTTTGTATATTATGTTCTTTTTTGCAGTATAATTTTAGTAGTTTTACTCTCTGCAGCGTCAGTGACAAATACTGATAGTACATTTTTTTTATCTGTGTCCATCAGTCTTGAATTAAATATGTCAACGGCCAAATTGCTGTTTCATGTCTCTTAGCAAGTAGTCTGTGTCATGCTGTCCTTTTCGGTGCTATATATTTTTTAGGTTTGGAAATATAATCCAGCTCTAAACCTTGCAAAATAGGCCAAATGTTGGAAGCCGAAGACAAGCTTGACTCCTTCATAGTCCATGAGGTTGGCAGCTAGCCGGCCATTTGTTTAGCAGTGGACTGGAGTTGGTGGAAATTGTGAGAAGCACCCTAACCTGAATCTTTAATAGTCTATGATGCCATTTTCCTATGTTCTAAATCATGTAGTGCTTCAGGGAAGTAGATTAAACTGAGAGCGTAGAATATTTGAGACAATTATGCTACATAATTCATTGATTCAAATCACAAAGGGTTACACGTATATATAGCCTAGTATGGGTAATGAAAACATATGACTAATGTGAACACAAAACTAATGTGAATACAACATAAGATTAATATGAACTCAAGAGATTGAGCACAAAGTACGAGGAGACGAGACGTTCGATAACCAAAGGGTTAAGCTAACATAAACAAGGAACAACAGTACCAAGTTGTATGACTGCCGGCCTTGCCAGGCAATTGACATATCAGGAAGCTATCGTACAAGCAATAGAAGCCAAAATTGGAGTATCAGATAAAACTACCTCTGCAACCAAATTTCAGTTGCCTCTCCTGTTGCTCACCATGGCCAAACATGGTTTCCTGTTCTTCCTCACCTTCTTTCTGCAGCACCTTCATGCAAGCGTCTCTTTGCTTTATTCACCACAAAGAAGCTTAGCATCAGCAGCAAAATGGCAACCCATGCAATGCGACGCTATATCCCTCAACCATTCATGCAGCTCATACCTCTATGTCATTCCTGAAGGACGCAACCTATCTGAAATAGCCTCTGCCTTCAATGGGGATGTATCTCTTGTTCAGCCTATCAAGCGGCTCTCTGGTTCGGAGGACTTGCTGGTGAGAGTGCCGTGCGTGTGCGAGGCGATCAATGACACCATGACTGCTCTCTTCCATGACACTCAGTATGCAGTGAAGTTACACGACAAGCCTGACATTGTCAATAGCAAGAATTTCAGTGGGCTCGCGATGGATGTTGACGATGGTGATGCATTCCAAGCGAACGAGACGATTACGGTTCACCTGCCATGCGGGTGTTCCTCGACAGCGTCAGAGGGGGTGTTGTCTTACGCGGTGCAGGGCGAAGATACCCTAAGCAACATTGCAAGCTTGTTCAGGTCGAGTTCAAAGGATATCTTGAACTTGAACCCGAACGTCACAAATCCTGATTTTATTAAGCCAGGGTGGATATTGTTCATCCCGATGGGAGTTGCTGGATCTTCTAACAAAAGTGAGTCTGCCTCATTGGTACTTTTCAACTAACTATTTTTCATCTTTGGAATTTTGTAAGCTATTCAAACATCGATGCCTAGGGGGTTTAGATCATATACCCTCCTCATAGTTGGAAAATTGAGGATTTACCCTCCCCACTCAATGACATGTGGGGTCATCGTAGGTCACTGACACGTGGGCCAGGAGGATAAATCCTTAATTTCCATCTAAGTGGAGGGTATATGATCAATAATTCCCCAAATACTGTGAAATTGATATAATGTTTCTTATGTTCTTTCCTGGCCCTTGCTAACTGACAGTTGAACTTTTCCCTTCTCCTTTCTTGATTTGATCATTTTTAGGGGTTGGAAGTTTATCGATCATAATAGCAGCATCCATATCAGCTGCAATTTTTCTCCTTTGCGTGTTCACCGTGATTCTTCGCCTGAAAAGGAGGTCTCCTCGGCCCAATGTTGAAGCGCCTGAGAATAGAATGGAGAGACTTCCTAGCAACCCAAGCATTGCTGCCCTGGAGAGCCGTTTCTTTCCATCCAGGAGAATTGATGGTCTTGTTGTTCTACCTTATTCTATTTGTAGATTTTCAGCTAAACATATATCTTATTATTCTGAGTTAACTGGTTGCAGACATTGATCCATTTCAAACAGAGAGGCCTGTGATTTTCAGCTTGAAAGTTGTTGAAGATGCTACAGCTAATTTTAATGACAAGAGGAAGATCGGCGAGGGAGGATATGGCAGTGTCTACCTCGGCTTCATAGGGCCACATGTAAGAAACTTCTGTAGTATCTTACACGGGTTACTGTAATCATGAAGCAACAATAGACCCTTATGTGGGACCTTTGTCGCAGGAAATTGCAATTAAGAAGATGAAAGCAAGCAAATCAAAGGAGTTCTTTGCTGAGCTGAAAGTACTGTGCAAAGTACATCACATAAATGTGGTATGTACTTAGTTCATAGAATCGACCAGGATATGAATATCCTTTCGACGGTCGACTACATGTAAATAAGTAGTTTTTTTTAAACATGTTCAATTCCACATAGGTCGAGTTGATTGGTTATGCTGCTGGGGAGGATCACCTGTTCCTTGTTTACGAATATGTTCAGAATGGATCTCTTAGTGAGCATCTCCATGATCCTTTGCTCAAAGGTATGCGATGAAAAGATAACCATGCGTGTTATGTCAAGGTTTAGAACTATATGTTCCAAAAATAAATGATATTTATTGTTTTTTTTTGAAATTTCGGAAAGCATGAATGAATTGTTAGTTTCCGGTATTACATGAGCCTATGCATGACGTTTAGACTTACAAGACCTCACTTCCATGACACATTTTTTTAGGTCATCAACCTCTCTCATGGACTGCAAGAACACAGATAGCAATGGATGCAGCGCGTGGTATCGAGTACATCCATGACCATACGAAGGCCTGCTATGTGCACCGTGACATCAAGACCAGTAATATTCTGCTAGATAACGGACTAAGAGCTAAAGTGAGCCATTTAAAACCACCAATTTCAGTGTAGCTACTCAGCTATTGCCATCTGATTGATTATCTCCTGTATAACAGGTTGCAGATTTCGGGCTGGTGAAGCTTGTTCAGCGCAGTGATGAAGAACAATGCTTGGCAACTCGTTTGGTTGGAACGCCAGGCTACCTTCCACCAGAGTTAGTTTTGATATGAATTTGACTTACACTTTGTTCAGATTATGTGTTTCACGTGTAGTAATGCTAGTACTAATGGCGCAGGTCAGTTCTTGAGCTTCACATGACTACCAAATCCGATGTGTATGCATTTGGAGTAGTTCTTGCGGAGCTTATTACCGGCCTGCGTGCACTTGTGCGGGACAATAAGGAAGCTAATAAGACGAAGTCACTAATCTCAATTGTAAGAGCCCTTGCAGACAGTTCGTGAATGTCTGAAATGATTCTTTTGTTATGGTTTGTGCATTGATCTCCACCAAGTTTGCCATTATTCAATGGAATCAAGAAACATTTCGTCATGCTGTGAGCAGATGAGGAAAGCCTTCAAACCAGAAGATCTGGAGAGCTCAATGGAGACAATCATAGATCCTTACTTGAAGGACAACTACCCTATGGAAGAAGTGTGCAAGGTTAGTGAAACTGTGTAGACCTAGCTACGACTCACTGAAACATCTCAGTTAACTGAATCCTGCATTTTCCTTATTTTAGCTGGCAAACATTTCGATGTGGTGCTTGAGTGAGGATCCATTGGACCGGCCTGAGATGAGGGAGATTATGCCAATGCTGTCTCAAATTCATTTGACCTCCATACAATGGGAGGCATCACTTGGAGGTGACGGCGAAGTCTTCAGTGGCGTTTTCAAAGGAAGATGATCAAACAGCTTTGATGTAGCGAAGAAGAATGTGCTCCTCTTAGTTTTATTTGAAGGAGAACAGTTTGTGAATTTTTATTCCGTTCCTTGCAAACCGTTAAATGTGTATCTTTTGATATGCGCCTTTCCCTTTGCAAGATTGTGCAAAGACATGGTGTCAATGGGGGCATCGGGGTCACAGTTGCAGGTAATGGTGTGCTGATATGAAAATCTCTAAGTCTCTCTTTAGGCCCCGATCAGATTGGCGACGGGCGGCAGCGACAGGCGATAGCGACGGGGAGCCGAAGCCGGGCGGAGTCGGAGCTGCGCGACAGGCGGCAGGCGTCTGCGGAGACGCTTCGTTGGAATAACTCTCCTCACCCACCAACGCTGCACACTTCACGCCGAGTTTAATCGCAGCTGGCCCCCTCTCCTCCGCCTCCGCGACGACGCTCGCTCCTGCGCCCCCTCCTCCGCCCTCCGCCGGCAACCTCGCCACCTCCGGCAACCCCCCCACCCTCTCCTCCGGCACCGCGCATTCTCTGCGCGCTTCCTCCGGATCCGCCCCGCCCAATCCCGCACCCCGCCTGCGCCCTCCTCCTTGGCACCTCGCCACCTCCGCAACCCCTCCGCACCGTGCATTGTCCTGCGCGCCCTCGTCGGATCCGGCCTCGCCCAATCCCGCACCCCGCTCCTGCGCCCCGCTCCGCGGATCCGCCTCCACCGGCACCTCGCCACCTCCGGCAACCCCGCACCCTCCTCCGGCACTGCGCATCGCCCTGCGCCGCCTCCTCTGCGCCCCCTCCTCCGAATCCGGCCCCGCCCAACCCCGCAACCCCTCCTCCGGCTCCGCGCATCCTCCTGCGCCCTCTCCGCGGATCCGGCCCCGCCAATCCGCGCCCCTCCCCGCTCCTCGCCCCCTCCTCCTGCGGCCCCCTCCTCCGGATCCGGCCTCGTCGAGCATTTCCGGCACCGTGGCGACGCACTCCGGCAAGGGCACTCGGGCCCTTCCCCCCCAGCGGCACCCCATCATCCCTGTGCCTGTCCGCGGCGGCCTCTTGGTGGTGCGGACGTGATCGGGGCCGCGACTCGCGGCACATCCGGCTCCTCGGCTTGGGCCCAAGGCGGCAAGTTCGGCGTCCCCGTCGTGAAGTGCGTCCGGTCCCGTTCGCAAGGCCGCTCCGTCCGAAGGAGTCGCAGGGCCGGGTGCGCCCCTGCTCCGGTGCTCTGACCACCCAGCTCGGACCCCCTCCCGGCGACGCCAAGGTACTCACAAAATATTTATGTTGATTCGAAGCGATTATTCTGCGTAGATGTATGGATGTATTTGCGGTGTTGGTAGACAATAACAGTGGGCTGTACATATGCATGTATGATTGTTTAGTACACAATAACTCGGAAGAACAAATAACATTCGAGAGATGCGTAGATATACATTTTCAGAGATGTTACTCAAACACACTGTCCTAGAACTAGCATGAAGAGTAGTTCATAACATGGTCGACACTTGTGTGAAGTTCAGAGTTGAAAGCTAGGTCCTTTAGGTTGAAGCGAGTAAGGTTAGAACTGATGTGTGATGGGTGCAGATGGCCCCGGCCGCTTGGAGCGATGCAAACATGGTCATATTCCTGGAAATATGTGCGGAGGAGGTGCAAGCACAAAGCAGGCCGCTCGCACGGTTGAACACCTCAGGCAAGCGCAACTTGCTGCGAAAATTCAATGAGCGAATCGGATTAGCGTACACGGACAAGCAAATGAAGAACAAGTGGGACTCGCTCAAACGCGACTACGTGAAATGAAAGGGGTTGCAGCTACGCGCAACAGGGCTCGGCGTGGACCCTATCACCAGCAGCATTGACGCAGATGATGCGTGGTGGGATGAAAATGGTGGAGTAAGTTCCCCCGCCGAAGTTATGTGATCTTTCAACTTGTTCGTTCCCAGTGTGATGTTCTGTCATGCCGCTGCAGGGCAAGTCCGCGATGTACAAGTTCAGCAGCTCGTGGCCACTCACGTGGATGTCTCGAGATCGTCTTCGGCAATAGCATCGCCACGAGTGAGTCTACGTTCGTCCCCGGTGTGGACTCGATCGACCTGGAGAGCGATGCGTGGCCGGAATGGGAGGATGGACACGGCAGCGGTACGCAGGGCAGCGGTATGCATGGCGGCGGTATGCATGGCAGTGGCAGCGGTATGCATGGCAGTGGCAGCGGTGCAACCGCGGGGTCGTCCCAGGGCAAGCGGCCGGCAGCATCATCCGCATGCCCGAGCGGTTTTCGTCGCCAGAAACGAGTGGCTCATGGCGACGCCATGAACCGCTTTGTCACCATATTCGAGCGGACTCTTGTGCAGGAATCCCCCCAAAGTGTCTCCTCCCCTGCCACCGATCCTGATAAGGAGGAAGTGCAGCGATGCATGAAGCTGGTCATAGAAGCGGGGGCAGGGGATGATAGCGACGAGTTTTGCTATGCCACGCAGCTGTTCTTGAAGAAGGAGTACCGCCAAATGTTCTTGTTCACGCAGACGATGGAGGGTCAGTTGAAGTGGCTCAAGAGGACTTGGGACCATACGCAGGAAAAGAAGGGCAATTAGCAGTGTCATTAGTCCGGCGTCACGTTGAGACTTTATATTTGTTGAGACTTTATATTTCCGTTATGTCGCGATGTTGTTTCGGTATGAGCGTTGCGTCACGTTGAGACTTCATATTTGTATCACGTTACGAGCATTGAGACTTCATATTTGTATCACGCTATGAGCGTTGAGACTTCATATTTGTATCGCATGACTTTATATTTCCGCTGAGACTTCATTCGTGTTACTTCATATTTGTGTCTGTGTCAGGCGTCAGTCTCGCTTATGAGTCGCTATTTGTCGCCATGAGTCGCTATTTGTCGCTTTGTCGGCTTCGCCGCTATTTGTCGCGGCCGCTTTGTCTTTGTGCTACACTTTGTCGTCTTCGAAGTGTCGTCCGCCGCTTTGTCGTCGCTTGTCGTATCGAATGCTTATATTGTCGCCGAATGTTGACATGTTTGATATTTGCAGGATGGATGCACGGAGACGACGGTTTGCTCTGGCGCTTGTTGTCCTAGCGGGTTTCAGAGCGACGATCAGAACATCCCAAAATTTTGTTCCTTTATTGAAAATCAAACTGAATTTATTGGATTTTTCGAGTTATGTTAAAGTCCTGAATTGAGAAAAATTATAAACTTTAATTTATAAAAGTCAAAAATGAATTTATTACATTACTGAAAGTTAAAACAAATGTATTTCAGCTTCCTAAAGTCAAACATGAGATTATATGAATTTTTCTAGATTTTAGAAGGAATTAAAACCTTCCCTTTAAAATCAAATTGTACATTTGCAAATTATACTTGTTAAAATGAGTGGGAAATATTTTTATTAAGTCTAGAATAGCTCTAGATAGTTCTCTGAATTTTTCTGGATTTTTCAAAATTTATTTGGTATTTTTCTGAGTTTTCTAAAGCTTAATAGCATTTCTGGAAAATCAAAAGAAAGAAAATCCCAAAACCCCTCCCGCCGCAGTGTCAAGCATCGGCGTCCCCTCCGCCGGGATTCCTCACCGTCCGATCTAACTTAAACCCTCTCCCGCCTTCCTCACCTCAGGCGGCGACGCGTGTCGCGATCTAGCCGCCCGCTCTCCCGCCCGGCTCAATCCCCGCCGCCTCGCAACTTACCGCCGCCCGCTTCATCCTCCGATCGACGCGTGGCTTAATCCACGCCGCCCCCTCGTTGCCGCATGCCGATCTCAACCGCCTCCCACTTAACGCACCGACCGCCCCGACCGATCTTCGTTGTCGGATCGAATCTCGCCCGCCCCATTCACTTACCCTTCGCAACGCACCGCCGTCCCGATCTCTCCCGCTCCACCCGCCAAGAATCCAACCGCCCCTCACCCTTTCCTTTTCTTTTCTTTCGGCGACGTACGGGCCCCACTCGCCGTGCCCTTCGCCCCCGCCCCTTTCCTTTCTTCCTCGCGCGATCGCGCTGCCGCCGCCATTGATTGAAAACTGCTTTGAAAGCTTCGTTTTTGCCGATTCATTCCCCGCATCACCGCAGCTTTCCAATTAGCACCTCCCGTCCGTCCGGTGCATAAAACCCCAATTACGCCCCATTCGCCGCGCATTCAACCTCCCCGTCCGCTTCAAAACCGGCGGATTGTACGCGCCGTTACCCCTCCCGACCTATAAAACCCGCACCCGAGGTTCCTCCCCACACCGCCACCCCGAGCCTCCAGAGCGCATAATCCAGCCCCGAGGGTCCCCGCGCCGATTTCTCCGCTGCTCGGCTACTCCGGCGAGCGACCCGCCAGCTCAAGCCCCTCGCCTCTCCCGACGCTCCCGACCTTGTTGGTGCCCAGCGAACACCGGCGACCTCTCCCCGAAGCCGCCGCGTCGCCGGAACCTCTCCGCCGCCGTGAACCCTTCCCGCCACCGCCTCTCCGCCGATTTCTCCCGGTCACCTCGGCCCCGCGCAAGGTACCGATGCACTCCGCGTTTCTCGCCATTTTTATACTCGCCGGCCGCCGCCACCGAACTCCGGCGACCATCGGGCCTCGAAGCGCCGCCGCGGCGGGCCAGCCACGCCACCGTCGGCCGAAGTTGGCAATGGCGTGGCAGCCAGTGGCGGCCGACGGCGCCACGCCAGCCGCCACCCGCACGCCGCCACTGCGCGCGCGCCGCCACGCCGGCATAAAGCCGCGACGCGGGCAGCCACGCGCGCGACCACGCGGCAGCCCCGTGGCGCCACGCCGCCATCCCGTTCCCCGCACACCCGCCGCCACTCACCTTCCTCGGGTCCATGGACTCGGTCCACCACACCGGACCCCACCTGTCAGCCTCTGCCCGAATATATTAATCCTAGGGCTGACGTCATAATCTATGTTTTCCTTTAGAAAAATAATTCGTGCTGACGTCATAAATCCTTTACGGTTTAAAAATAAATCCAGAAAATATCCTTTTTCTTTTATTTTGAATTCAAACTTTGGAAGGCTATAACTTTTGCATTTTAACTCCAAATTGACCCATTCAAATTTCTAAATTTTTCTAAAATCATGATCTATCCATTTCTGGAATAATTTTGAAAGTTGGAAATTTATTTAAATTTTGTTTGAATATATTTTGTAATTCCAAGGTTTAAATTTAAATTAAAACTTCCAATTTCTTTTAAAAGCCTCAAATCCTTTCCAAGAATTGTTGGTCCACATCCAAAATTCAAAATTCTGTCTCCAATTTATTTTATAATTTTTGGAAGTTATTTGGGTTTCGTTTGAATTTTGGTTTGAATTGACTCTTTCGTTAGATATTAACGATTCCGGAGAGTTTGAATTCGACGAATCGCAGCAGGACTTCGATCAAGGCAAGTTGCACCTTTGACCATATTGAACCCAGTATTTTAAATATATGTATGTTGTTTCATCAGATATGCATGCGCATTTCTACTCAAATTAATTTAAAAATCCAGTTTAAATGTTAGATATACCCATAATCCTTTGATTATAGCCCATTTGAAATTCTAAATCATACACCTTGTCACCCTAGCTGAAAACTAGTTAGTACCATAGTATTGACTAGAAAATTTTTGTAGAAATGCTAAGCCTGGCTTAGTATAACTGTAGGTGGGACGAACCTTTCACGTGAAATGTCATTTTGAAAATGAGACTTGACTTCGGAGAGTCAAGGGTGGTTTTACGGAAATTATTTAAAAATGAAAATAGAAAAATGTTTTGGACTTAGGCTAATGGTTAGGTGGTGGGTGCCGGTATGCCACGTGTTTGGTGACACCTGGTTGATTATCGTGCACGGGGGTATGTGGTTGAGCCTAAATCAACTTAAGGACCGTTTCATGAATTATTTTACGAAGTCACTTCGACTACCACAAGTCCGGTATGGGACGGACCTGGCTAAGTAATTTGTGAAGTTCCAATAATAGTCTCGCTATAGGCTGAATGTGAGCGTGGCGTAGGCTGTGGGAAGTCTCACATGGCACCAGAGGGGGCTCCAACTCGTGGATTCGAGTTGTGGTGAAACCTTAGTGGCGGCGTGATTATGTTGGCTATGGAATATTGGAACAGCTTTGTCATGAACTCTCCGCCGCACACCTAAGGCAGTGTGTTGATCGCGTGGCTCAAGTGAGAAGGAATGTCTTGTGGGTAAAGTTGTACACCTCTGCAGAGTAACAAACTATCTGGATAGCCGTGTCCACGGTCATGGACATGCTGAGTAGAGTCTTCACAAATTAGACTTGAACTTTCATAAAACTTGGTTTTGGCAAAACAAACGTTTGATTTGGCAATGGTCCGGGTGGATTCCCGTGGATAGGTTAGTGTGGGTTGGAGCCTACACTAACGGTATTACTTGTTAAAAACAATGTTTCATATACTGTATTAAAATTCAGCTTTTCGTATTTACGTTATTGTATTTAAATTCAAGTATTACTTTCCGCACATTACCCTATTAAGCTTTCCTTTGAAATCCATTATGCATGCATCAACTCTATAATTCCTGGTGTAACTTGCGTAAGCATTTACTTGCTTACCTTGGGAGTACTTCTGTACTCACCTTGCTAAATCTGTTGCCGGACTGACGCGACTCACGACGGTGAGGACTACTTCAATGAGTAGGACGCTGCCTTACACCATTCGCCTCGTGGAGGCTGGATGGGTCTGGCCGCCACCTTTACTATCTTTCCGCTGTTTTTGTTTATTTTGTTGGCCTTGTGCCCTTATTGTAAGACTTGGCCTTAAGGCTGTATTTTCGTTTAATAATATCTCGTGGTTATTTTTGCATGATATACATTGGTGTTAAACCTGTGTGCACTAGCTTTTCTTGGGATAGTGCGATTTACACAGAGGGGCTCGGAGTTGTTGTTCCGGGTCCCGACAACGACGATGATGAGAGCGACGACGATGATGAGAGCGACGACGATGACATGAGTACGAAGGCAATCCCTGCAGTGCCGCGAATGACTGGGTGGCAGTGGGTTTCACAACAGCTTGCTGACGAACAGCGTTGCAACAACATGTTTAGGATGAGGCCCGCTGTATTTGAGGCTCTGCACAGCAAGCTAGTTGCGGCGCACGGACTCCGCTCTACTCGAGAGGTTTGCTCGAAGGAGGCTTTGGCTCTTTTTCTGTGGACATGCGGTTCGCCTCAATCACAGAGGCAAGCAACGAACCGATTTGAGCACTCGCGGGAACCATTTGCAAGAGGTTCACCGATGTGCTCAACAGTTGTTTGCTCCTTTGCCGAACCATCATTGCGCCATACGACCGAATGTATCGCAGTGCATCCAAGGTCGCAGAACCCGCCGCTTTACTCCCACTTCAACAATTGCATCGGGCAATTGATGGTACGCATGTCCCCGCCATTGTGCGACACGATGAGCGGGCCCGCCATTATAATAGGCACGGGACACAAGCCAAAATGTGTTGGCCGATGTGATTTCGATCGCGGTTCGTATTTGTATGCGCGGTGGGGAGGATCAGCGCATGACACGCGAATTCTAAAGCAAACTATTGCAAATACGCCGCTACCTTCCCACATCCACGGAAGGTAATACATTCTTAACATTTTTCAATACAACATTCTTCGCATGACATGCGCTAATCGCCTATTTGCATTACAGCAAGTACTACCTTGTCGACTCAAAGCTACCCTAATATGTTAGGTACTTGGCGCCATATCGCAATAGTCGGTACCATCTTTTAGAGTTTCGCAATGGTATCGCGCCCGTAGGGATGGAGGAGCTCTTCAACTTCGTCACTCACAAATACGAAATCGCGTGAGAGCGCGATTCGGCATGTGCAAAGGCAAATGGCGATATCGCACCGTCCCCGCCACAAGGGGAAGAAACAGAGTGCGATTATTACGGCGTGCATGGGGCTGCATAATTTTATTATTGACTTTGAGTTAGGTAGGATGGTAACGCCTAACCACTCATCACAACATGGGGCCCATTCCACACCTCCACCATCTATGTCGCCTTTGGATACGCATAGTTCGAACGATGCACTGATGGACATCACACGTGACTGGATCGCAGCTTCGTTGGTGGCCTAGAGGTTATCATTTTATTTGCAATGTACTCGTATGTAGGTTCTATGTGTAATTTTAGTTTATTATCAATTAAACTCTACTTTCACTGCTATAAGATTCTTTCAACCGCTCACAATGCTTTTCTCGCCTACTACAAAGGCTTTTGTCACCGCTACGTTGCTTTTTCAAAGAAAAGCCAAAGCCATCGCTATTCCGATCACCCCCTTAGAGGCGTTGCCTCAGATCACCTACCCTACCCTCTCTTTTCCACGTGCACGTTAGCCGGTGCTAATCCTTCGGTAGTGGTAGCCTCTTCGTCGTCCAGGTGTGTTAGCCATGATCATTTATTTTGTTAGGATTTCAAAATCGTGGTCCTTGTACCCAGTCTTTTCTTGAGCCTTTAATTCGGCCTTCCGACCACCGCTGTAATTCTCTTTTTCTTAATGAATGTCTGTAAGCTAACTTGAAATCAAGTTGTCAACAAGGTTGCATCACGCGACACAACATCAGGAGGTCAGGACTCATTTGGACAAACAGGGCAAGAACATAGGAGATGCGTTACCAGATCGCTCAAGGACGCCGATGCCCACAGCCACAGGATATTCCTGCCGGAAACGGTTTGAGCCGACGCCAGGGACGCAGTGGGGGTGAGAGGGAAGACGATTCTATGACACGGCACACGGGCTGGGTGGAGCAGAGCAGGTAGAGGCAAAAAGAATCCACGCCTTAGCCGAAGTTCGGGCGCCGAGTCGCTAGCCTCGCTTAATCGCACCACGGTGAGGGCAGGGCCGCCACAAGTAGCCACCGGAGGCGGCGCGACGGCTGGTTCGACCGATGGCTCAGGACGTTCTCGGTGCCGAGCAAGGAGGTGGGGTGCAAGGGGCAGAACAGAAGGTGGGGCAACTGGGCAAGGCGATCACTTGCTTGAAGGCTGGTTTGGGCTATAAACATTTGTTGTGCCACGGCCGGGGGGCACAGGCTCCACCACGTAGGCCTCGAGCTGCGGCGTGTTTGCACGTACGACAAGGCCGTGCCGTCGGGCGGATCGCCCACACCGTTGCCGCTGTAGCTTGGCCCGTTGCCACCGAATCTGGCTGCAGATTGTTGCCGTCGCTGTTGTCGTTGTTCCTTGTACCCACGGCCTGAAGGGGAATGGGTAGACTACACTAGCTACAACATTTAATTTTCTACCGCGTTCAACCAGAAAATATGCGTGTAAGGGAATCATGGATAGTTACCACTAAATGCGATGCGCAGCGGAAGAAGAGTTGGAGCAGCCCGGGTCCAACGTAGATGCGCGTTGATGAAGAGGAAGCAGTCGATCGTTTCACGAATCAACGCTCTCCTCGCGCCCTAGCAATAGCCTTGCGCTTCGTTGACAAGACAAAGAAGAATAAAGCAGCGGCACCTCCACGGATTCCACACGTGCGGGATGGAACGCCGTGCGCTGGTGTGCTAGCACCACGCGCCCGGCTAGGGTTTCGGAATACGGCCGAGGGGAGGTGGCGGCTAGGGTTTTCAGGATGGTAGCGTAGCCCCTGCAGACCCACCTCCACATATTTATAGAGCATGCTAATGGGCTTCCACGTTGTAGGCCCATTAGAACCGTAATCCCATATGGATCAATATCCCTTTTAGCCTTAATACCGAATTGTTTATAATTGCCTCTTGGGCATATCACTAACAATCTCCCACTTGCACTAGAGACAATCATATAGGCAAACTTTCCAATTCCAACCCTTTAAGTGTGTGACCCGTTAGGTTCATGTGTAGACAGCTATGACCCGAAAACCCTTTTCAAACCAAAAGTCAATAGTGGCACCTAGCAGGGCATATTGACTCCCGAATACACATAAAGATCATATCGGCTAAACCTTGATATACACATATTTGGATCCCTTTGCCACACGATACCAATCGGACTTAAGGCGAGATTCGTGCCACCCTTGTGATAGCTCAACCATTCACTCGATCTTGTGGTGGATTACAACTCATAACTAACTCTTTAGTCACATTGTGATTAACTCTTTAATTACCTTGGCATGGCCATGTACTTCCCTAATCCAACCGCATCGAAAGGTCCAGAGATATCTCTCCTGCTATGTAGGAGGGGCAAATTCCATCTTAAGCCGCTCACATCCCATTCCATGTTTCATGATACACCTGAAGATCACTTTTATAGCTACCCGATTCACGAGTAGTGTTTGGCAGCCCCAAAGCGCACCACTACACATAGTGAGAAACAATGGCGATTTCAGGTCGAAGAATCCAGTAGGTATACCACTCGAGATCGCTTGATGGCACATATTAACATAACAATCCCAGCAACGTCTCGGAGTGGATCAATCCAACACCATGTTCTCTAACATATGTCCATATTATTGATTTGATATTCCTATATCCATGATCCGTGAAACATGATCATTAATCATTACATGTGCTAGTCCATAAATCATTGTTGTGCCACGTAATGACATAAGACTAGGGATCTTTAGAATAACATTAAGTAAAACAAAGAATTTCACAAATAAGTCACATACTTGTCAATCAATGCATACAATCATTATTCAAGGAACCAAATAACACCTTATTCAAAATTTCATAAACATAGACTTGATACAATCATCTCCCACTCACAATAGAGTCAATCATATAAGTATCTAATACCCATTGCACTCGTGTGTGCCTCATGCTTTGGTTGTGGGAGAGGCTTCGTCAACGGATCAGCAATATTCAAATCCGTGTGCACCTTGCAAATCTTCACTTCACCTCTATCAATGATCTCACGGATAAGGTGATAGCACCGAAGTATGTGTTTGGACTTTTGGTGTGACCTAGGCTCCTTTGCTTACGCAATGGCTCCACTATTATCATAATAGAGATCCACTGGACTGGACATACTAGGGATCACACCGCGCGCCCCGCTAGGGTTTCGGGATACGGCTGAGGGGAGGCTGCAGCTAGGATTTTCAGGATGGTAGCGTACTCCCTACAGCCCCACCTCCACATATTTATAGAGCATACTAATGGGCTTCCATGTTGTAGGCCCATTAGAACCCTAATCTCATATGGATCCATATTCCTTTTAGCCTTAATACCGAATTATTTATGATTGCCTCTTGGGCATATCACTAACATTGCCATCTCCGACAGTGGTGGCCAGTGAGTGGCGAGGTCGAGCTCCGGCCGTGGTGACTAGTGCCCTGCTTGCTTTCTCCTATTCTGGTGGCCGCTAGTCTTGGGGTGGTTGGGAGCTGGTTCTTTAGGGCACACAAAGCATGGGTGAGTAGGTGAGGAGTCCTGGTTGGGCTAGGTAGCTCGGTTGATTTTTTTTTATTTTCTCATTTCCTTTGCCTATTTTCGTCTCTATTGGTGCTTCATACGGCGTTGCCTTGCCACACACCTAGGGGTCCAGGAGGTGGTCTGGCTCCTTGTCTCACCTCATTTCTTCGGTAACTATTGCGCAGGCAAGATCTTTGGTGATTCACTCTTAAGCGATCAAAAAGGGATATGTCACTGAAGCAACATAACAAATGCGGCTCATTTGATTTATATGACACATTTGATCCTCAAGTAAGGCTAGGTTTGTTTCTGCTTATGGCTCGTTGTTTATGACTTATGCTATAGTAACTAGCTTTTAAATGATGTATTTTTTAAGGTGTGTCCAACAGAAAAATTATAATAAAAAGTGTATTGAGTTCTGAGTTCAGTTGTATCGGTCAAAATCGTATACGACTATTTCCTTTTGTATTCATAATTCAAATATTTAAGACATAAACCATAAACCATCAGTCTAAAAGAATCCACCTAAAGTCTTGTTTAGGACTAATGTATAGATTGGGTTTTCCCCTCTATCATGGTTTTGATGACATGAATGAAAATAAAACTGAATGGATCCCAACTAGTTACAGATTAAATAGAAATAATCATAGTTCAAACTTTCAGATTAAAAAAAACTATATTATTGAAGTTGATCTGAATTCATACCTTATTCGTGTAGGGTATTTCATCGCTTCATGTTAGACGTGGTATAACAGGTATCAGGGCTACACGCAGATTATATCAGAAGTGATGTCAATCTGCAACAACCGACTCTTATTCGGTTTTCTCTTCGCATAAAACTTGTTTCTCTCGTCCTATATATGTATCTTAGTAGTTCATAGAAAGAGCAAATATTTGATTGTAACTTCGATTTGCCTCTGTGCATTTATGGTTTTTTCACAAGAGTTTTTTAAGTAAAAATTTATGTCTGTTGTCATTATTTTTTTATAATAAATAACATCAGAACACAAGATATTAGAGTTCTAAAGAAAAAATTTTCGGCGCACTAAAGAAAAAATTTTCGGCTGCGCCGAATCCAAGCGACACCACCGAATCGAGGAGCACATCTGCTCCGCATCGTACCGAGTCCTCCGTCCCGAGGCGTGGCAGCAGGCGCCAGGTCCAAGGCGCAGCAGCGCGGTTCGTCTCGTTCCCTGGCCCGTAGCAGTGCGGAGCGTCTCGCGCGTTCGCCTTGATCTGCGCGTGACAGCAGCAAATATCCGGTACACGTCGTTCTTCGATTCCACCGCCGTCGGCCAACCTTTCCTCGGTCCAAGCGGTCTAAGGGCATCTCCAATGGTCTGAGTCAGCTGACTATTTACATGTACACATCAGCATAAATCCTATGTGGAGGAAAGAGAGTATGCAAAAAAAATCGAGCCGGTTCTTCCTTAAGCACTAGGCTATAACAGAAAACGAGACAGTCTCTATAAATGACTGTGTGTACATGTAAGCATCAAATAGCTATCCTTATAGATAGTCCTTTGTATGCTAGCTATTTAGTTGATGATGTGGAAGTCTCCTAGTTAGTTGCTAGCTAGGACCATTGGAGATGCCCTAAGAGAGAGAGTCACAGCAGCAGTTTCTAGAATATTGGACACTCTTGGACCTGTGTAACTCCGAAATTCCAGTTTTAGCCCCCGAAGCAAAAAAAATTCTAAAATTGGACCCCTTTTAAGCGCGAGACCATGGGAGGCCGCCACGCGTGGCCGTCGCGCGCGGTTCGGTATCGCGACGATCCGATCGCTCATCCGGTGCGTGCGGTACAGCATCGCACGATCGGCGCGCGCGCGCGCCGGCGCGCGACCTGGCTCGACCTTGGCTCCACAAGAGTCGTGCGGCGAGGGAGGCAGACGTGCGCTCGGGCGGACGATCGCGCGGCCGGCGACGCAGCCGGTCGGTCGGCGGTCCGGCACCGCACCACCGGATGAACAAAGGCGGTCGCGGCGGTACCGCATCGCACGACCGCCACGGTCGGTCCCCGTGGTCTCGCGCTCAAAAGGGGTCCAGTTTTAGAATTTTTTTTGCTTCGAGGGCCAAATATGAAATTTCAGAGTTGCACAGGTCCAACAGTGTCCAAAATTCCAGTTTCTACTTCCTCTCGTCCCGAGGCAATGCAGTGCTAGTGTTTTCTTTTCTTGCACCAACAGAAAGCATCCAGCGACAAAGAAAATAAAAGGGCATGAAACTCGAGAACAGGTGCTGTCTGGGTTTCTTTTGTATTTTTTTTTTGACAGAAATTGTTACGTGCAACCGAGAGATGTACCAGAAGTTTTTGATTACAAGATTTTTGCTAGATATATACAAATTCGTATAAGTAAATTTTGGATCTTTTTGTATGACGATCCTAAAATGTGATCTTCCACTATTGAATCGTGACATTAGATTTTCTCTATGGCAAATCAAGATATAAGCTTTTCTATTACAACTTGATTTAGATGATGCATTTTTGAGGTTCGACAAGATACCAACGACATTATTTGTTGATGAGATATTATCTCAAATTTATCAAATTCGTAAGATCTTATCTCAAATTTATCTTTATTTATCAAATAATATTCTACAGGAGATTTTGAATGAGATATCTGCCGCCGCATTACAGTTGAAACTAGAGCAAATTTACATGACTAAGGATCTAATTAGTAAGATGTATATGAAGTAGAAGCTTTATTCTTATAAGATGATGGAAGGAGCCTGATTGTTGAACTACCTGATAGATTTTAAAAAAGTTGTTGTTAACCTCAAGTCTATGAAGGTAAAATATGCTATGTTCTCTACCCAGTTCCTACTCTACTTTTAGATATACTATTCTATATAGCCGAGATATTCTTACTCTCAGTGAAGTTTATGAAATATTGTATGAAGTTTATGAAACATCAGATGCTAAAGAAAAGATGAAACTTATGATTTCGCTAAAAGTTCAAGCGTATGCGAGAAAGTTTGTCTGCTCACAGCAGACAATATGGGAAGGGTTCAAATGGTGATTCAAGAGGCACTACTACAAAAACATTTATATTAAACGTCTCATCATTGCAGTTCATAAAACCACTGTATTGAATGCAATCACGCATTTGTTCTTATTAAGAACTGCTTTTGATATTGCCAAAGAAGAAAAAAGGTGTTTCACCCATTAAAGAGGTTAAATACAAAATAAGGCTAGTTGCCAAAGGATACAATCAAACTCTATGTATTAATTTCATAGATGTTTTTTCTTCTATTGTGAAGCATAATTCTATTGGCACTTTACTCAACATTGTGGTTATGTATGATTATGAGATTGAACAATTGGACATGAAAACAATGTTCTTACATGAGGAGTTGGAATAAGACATTTGTATGGAGCAACTGGAAGGTTTGTTGTTCCGGAAAAGAAGAATTTTGTTTACAAATTGAAGAAATCTCTTTATGATTTAAAGTAGTCACCTAGATAATGGTATAAGAGATTTGACTCCTTTATGATATCACATGATTTTAAAAGATCTGATTATGATACTTGTATTTAGCTGAAGACTGCTAATGGTTCAAATATTTATTTACTAATATATGTTGATGATATGTTGATTACTGCAAAGACAGTGCTGAAATTTCAAAGTTGAAGGCACAATTAAGAAGTGAATTTGAGATAAAAGATCTGAGTGTAACAAAAAAGATTCTTGGTATAGAAATCATAAGAAACAAATGTTTTGGCAAAATATACTTAAGTAAAAAAGGGTACATTAATAAAGTTTTTCATCATTTCAACAAGCATAATACCAAACGATGAGTACTCCCTTAGCTATATATTTCAAACTTTCTTCAGCGTCATGTTCATAATCAAATAATAAAGTTGAGTATATGTATAGGTTCCATATGCGAGTGCAGTTGGTTTACTTATGTATGCCATGGTATGTTCTCATCCCGATTTATCTCAATCATTAAGTATGGTTAGTAGATACATGGCTAATGCTAGAAAAGAGTATTGAAAAGTAGTTTAATGAATTTTCAGATATTTGCGGGGCACATCTAATGCTTCTTTACTGTTTGGGAAGACTAAAGATGGACACATTGGTTATATGGATTCTGATTTTATTAGAGATTTGGATAAAAGATCTCTCACTAGTTATGTGTTTACTATTAGAGGGTATGCCATTAGCTGAAAAATAAGTTTGCAAACTACCGTTGTCTTGTCTACTATAGAAGCTAAGTATATGGCTATTTCTGAAGTTCGCAAAGAAGTTGTTTAGCTAAGAGGTTTATTTACTATGCTTTGTAGAAGTACATCTTGCATTATAATATTTTGTGATAGTTAGAGTGCTATTTGGCTTACAAAAGATCAAATATTTCATGAGAGAACAAAGTACATTGATATCAGATATCAATACATTTAAGAAGTCATTACTTAAGGTAATATTAAAGTCAGTAAGATAAGTACTCATGATAATCCAGCTAATATATTACAAAAGCTAGTTCTACAACTAAGTTTGAGCTTTATTCAGACTTATTCACAAGGTGTTCATACTGATTTTGTTGGAGGAGTTTATCACATTCTTCAACTATTGAAGGGAATTTGGTTCAAGATGAAGATTGTTGAAGTTAATCCGAATTCGTACCATGTCCATTTAGGACACTTCATCGTCTTATGCTAGACGTGGCATAACAGGTGTGAGGACCATGCACAAGTTGTATCAGACGTGGTGTCAATTTGTAGCAACCGACTCTGATTCAGTTTTCTCTCCGTGTGAGACTCGTTTCCCTCACCCTATATATATACCTAGTAATTCATAGGAAGGGCAAATGCTCCATTGTAATGTCTCCTCATTATAGTGATTTGCCTTCATGTGTTTGTGATTTTTTCCGCAAGGGTTTTTCACGTAAAAATTCATGTCTCTCGTATCTATTTTTCTGTGTATTATTTGCAACATATACTCTACTCTCAAAACTTGAACCTAGTGATATTGCTTCCTGGAATTGGAAAGAACTGGTTATTCACATGAATCACACTAGCTTGTAAGGATCCTACGTATCCACTATATACAAGAACATGCTTTATACAAGAATGATGGATTTAATGATGAAAGGATGTAAAACTTATGTTGATGTTGTAAAGTGTGCATCCCATGGATAACCCAAATTTACAATCAAGGAATAAAATCTGGAGATCTAGACCAACTACCAGTACCAATCACACACCTATGAGGGACAAAAATTAGGTCTAAACAACACAACCATGGATTCAAAGAAGAGGTTGAAGGAATGATGGAGGGATGTTGTGCCTTGGGGTTGGACACGGTGTCGGCTCCGGTTGGGAGGTGGTGGCGCCAGAAGGGAGACGGAAGTGGCATCAGGAGGTGGCGGCGTCGGCTCCGGTTGGGAGGTTGCGGCACCAAGAGGGAGGCAGACTCGTCCGGACAGTAGCTGGGCCGGGATGTAGATGCAGCGGGGATTGGAAGGAGTGGGGATAGAGGCGTGGTTCTCCTTCTCCCACCTCTCATGTGTTAGTGATATGCTCTAGAGGTAATTATGGAGATGATTGTATCACTTCTATATTTATGATCTATTAAATAGTATGTTATTTTGTTTTTTGAATAAATTTCTTTCATATTGATTAACAAGTATGTGACTTGTTCGTGGAACTCTTTATTTATGTTTTGATGTTATTCTAAATTATCCCTAATCTTATATCATTATGTGGGATAATTACGATTTACAGATCAGTGTATGTATTGATTGATGATCATTGTTGTGGCTACAGGCCAAACAGAGAGAGAGTATAGTAGTGGAGAGTTAGGTGAACAAATGACCTCTTCCGTTTTTCCCAAGGACTAGTCACGATACATAAGCAGTCCCCATCCTAACAAGCGACTTTACCATCGTAACCTCACCCGGAGCCCCTCACTGGGGACGAGCTACGTCATTTATATGACTTACAACCTTCTCAACAAGGCCGACTGGGTTTAGGTGGGGGCCACCCCTACAACAGGAGTCTCTCATGGTGAAGGGTTTCACAGGCCGAAGCCATGCCGCCGAGCCCTTTGGCCCCCTCCGTCTCTGCGGCCTGTGACTTGTATGATATTGGGCGCGGGTAACTTTGCATGTGGCGCGCGTTGTGACTCGGCGAGGCCACAGGTGAAGCCGAGCTGTTGTGCGGGGGCGAAAACCTTGGCGAAGGCGGAGCTGAGCCGCTCCACGGGCGCGAGGACTTCGCCGAAGGCGGAGCTGAGCTGCTCCGCGAAGGCGAAGATCTCGTCGATGTGGGAGAGATACGTGGGGGTGGCAAGTTGAAACGGCGCGCGACGTGTGCGATCGCGCGTTCGACTCGTTGATTACGCTCCGATGGGAAAGCGGGTATATATATATGGCAGTGGTGGAGCACCGTGCTTCCTGCACTGCTGCTGTGCTTCCATGCTCGCGATGGTCTTGTTCTCCTAAATAGGGCTTCGTCGATTCCGGCGCCTATTTATGAGGACAAGATCGCCTCCGAGCTTGGAGCAGTATCTTTGGGCGGTCATGCTTCTTCAGCTCACGAACGTGCGGTGGCAGCCCGGGGAGTCGACTCCGACGTGTCCTGTGTTGTCCCGCATCCTGGTGAGTGCGCCGTGTGCGCATTTTGCCCGTGTCGCATCATCGGCCGCCGGTTGGCCATGCTGTGACCGGCGCGTGCTTCGACCGAGTGACTTGCCGCGTCGGTGCTCTTTGCAACCTGGAGTCCGTGGAAAGGCATGGGACACATTAGAATAGCAAAACGGTTGTAGTAAGATCGAAGAGGTATAATGTGCAGCAAGCTCCGGGGTCGTCCCGAGCCACCGGAGCAGAAATGGCGCCCTTGTGGCGCGGTTTGTGGAGGCGTGGCTGCGTGTTGAAGTGCCTGGGCTGTGGGCGGCCTCAAGGCTACGTCGCAGGGGCGAAGATCACGTCGAGGGCGAAGTCGGAGTCGTTCCGCTGAGACGAAGGCGGGTTGACGGGCCCTTGGCGGTGTCGCGTGTGGCCTGCGAGGGTGGAGACCTGGCCGGCGCAGCCATGCGCGCACGTGCAACCCCGCGGGGGTGTTGTACGCATGTGAGCGGCCGGGCCACACCAGCTTCCCCCGGGTGGGCCTCCGGACGCGTGGGCGACGCGCCTAAATTGCCGAGCAGACACGCGGCGAGGCGCTATTGGCGCGCCGTGCTCTGCCGGGGCCGTTGGTGTGACCGCCGCTTGACCGGGCTCCGTGCACACGGGTTGGTGTGTTGGTAAGGCAGCGATCGTGGGGATATGGGCGGTTCGCCTCCCAGCAGTTATGTTTATCAATGGCGCGGGGGACACAGGGGTATTAAGTACCCCTTGCGTTAGGCCACTTGCCTTTTCATCACCTTGTCTTCTATCTCCCGATCACGCGTCGTCATCTCTTGGTGTAGGATCAAGGATAACCGACTAGAGGGGGGTGAATAGGAGGTTTTAAAATTTCTTTACTAAACTTAACAATTAAGGGCTAGATGACACTAAGCAATCAATTAACCTATGAGCAATTATACACAATGATAAATGATCAAGGCAATTGATAATAAGCAATAAAGAGCAAGATAAGTTAATATAAAAATGAGAGACAATATTGGAGACACTTGATATTTTTACCGTGGTATCGGAAACTTGCCGGTTTCCACTAGTCCACGTTGAGGTTAGCCCGAACTAATCGGACCGGCTCCACGAATTAAGCCGAAGCACCTCGATCACTCTTGGTAGCTCTTCCTCCGCTCCGGAGATGGCGAGCTCCACACCACTCACAAATTTGCCCGGGTTTCTTCACAAGCTTCTTTGAAGAAATCACGGCAATCGATCTTCCATTTGTCTAGGTGCCGGCAAGCACCAAGAGAATAGACCTTGATTCCACTTGACGGCTCTCAAGTGCTCAATGGATCAACTAGAATTGAATGCACTTAAAAATATCTCCACTACCTCAAAATGAATGCTCAAATATGCAAAGAGAGTGGAGTGAATGCTCTAGGGCTCAAATGAGTTCAATGAACATCGAACTTTGCCCAAGTGCGGTGGAGGAGTATTTATAGCCTCACCAACCAAAACTAGCCGTTGGATAAAATTAATCCACGAAAAATCGGAAATCGGTACTACCGCCGTTGAAAGTGCGGTACTACCGATTTATTCTTGTAACAACGATATGACTATGTCGGTGGTCGAGAACTAGCCGTTGGATTTTAGTGCGGTATTACGCCGTTGAAAGTCTTGGTACTATCGCAAGGTGGTGCGGTACTACGCGATCTGCGGATGTATGCCATGCATGTCGGTACTCTGGATTTATTCTCGACTAAGTTCTTTTTGAGGAGCTTTACGGAAAAAGCGTTCCGACAATCGGTATTACATTGTGCCATGCGGTACTACGCTATGCGATACTCTGCCATTCATATTCGGTACTACCGATTTATTTTAGGTGAAGTCCCCATGAAGATGCCTTACGGAAAAAGGTACGCGAATAAATCGGTACTCTGTGATGCGGTAGTACCGCTGTTTATCTGTGGTACTACCGCCTTCGCAGTAAAGTACCGGCTGGAGTGTCTTGTGCTACGATTTTTACGAGAGAGCACGATGAGTTTTCAAACACATTTTCAAATGCATGTGTGATCCTAGATTGATCCAGTGTGCACCCAAACATGCTATCAAGCTACTTTCAATGATCCCTCTTAATAGTACGGTATCTAACCTATAATCCGGTCTTCCAACTTTTCTCCTAAGACCGGTAAACCGAAAAAGAGACCCTAAAAGTTTATGTACCTCAATCTTGATGCTTCTTGTGGTTCAAATTTCATTTGTACCTTGTTCTTCACTTTTGCACATGTGAGACCTTAGCTATACATTCTTAACACACATGTTAGTCTCATATTTGTAATTTATCATTAATTACCAAAACACTAAATTAGGGGCCTAGATGCTTTCACTTGGCCCCCTTGCTTCCTTGTACATCCCGGAGCTCCAGAAAAATGACGGCACACGCGAGGCGCGTGGTGGTGTTGGCAACGCTGCCGTCTTCGGTGGCGTCGTCGCTCGAGTGAGTACACCCTCGAGGCGCCGCTCGCGATGGCGAGCAGTGGTGGGCGCGATGGAGAGAGGAGGCGGCATTCTCGCATCACGGGCTCCAACGCTGGTGACGAAAGAGGCGATCCGTGGCCTTTTTGTGAAGGAAGGCGTCGGACCGCGGGATGTGCGGTGCCCGCAGGCGGCGAGATCGAACCGCACCCGACATCTCGGAAGCGATCGTGTTAAATCGCCTACGGAGGCTGGAGTTACGCATCCCGCGCCGGGCTTGTCGGGAGACATCTGCGGGCCTTTGGGCTTGGCGCGCAGTAACGCCGAATGTGATAGCCCGACTTGCCGTGTATAGTTTGGGCTGCGCGCGCGGGCGTCTGGCGGCAGCGTCAGCGCTCGCGTTTCTTCATGATGTCGGTCGCGCGGTGGAGGATCGGGGGCGGGCGCTGCCGCCTTCAACAACGTCGATCTCGTGCTGCGCTCGCGATGCGAGAAGATATTTCTGCGGGTCGAAGTCGGGCGAGTAGGGGCGAGTTGGACACGGCGGTGGTTTACCACCGCGTGGCGGCCCGATCGCCCTAGATGCGATGGCGAGTGGGTAGCAAGGAGACTTGTGGGGATCACCGCCGCTTCAACATGCACGACCTTGGCGAGAGTCGTCATGCGGCGTAGCGCCGCTTGCTGTGGAGTGGCGCCTTGCTCCCGGGGGGCTTCGGCGTGACAACGTCCTCCCCTCCGTGTCTTCGCTGCCGAGGCCCTCCGATCCGCGTAAGTTGTGTTGGAGTTTGTTTTCGTGTGGTGTTCATCGAGGCTGTTGTTTTTACAATGTGCCCTGGTGCCCTTCGCAGGTATTTCCCTGAGGGACGCGGAGCGTGCGGTGAGTGCGTTCCTTGGGCCGTACACGGCCAGGGAGCACACACTGCGCGTGGCTGTGACCGCAGAGGCAGGTCTGGGGCGGTTGAACTGCGTGTGGGAAGCCTTGGGTATTAGGGTGCCAACGCGCGTTGTTCCGGTCCCCAGACCACCTCGGTGGAACTCTGCGGGGGAGGGGGTTGTAGCGGACGCGGGTTCCTGCTCGGTGGAGTATGCAGAGTTGGAGGCAAGAGCGAGTGCTGCGTCGCCACCGGCCGGTGTTGGGACGGAGCCATTGCTCCTGGAGGATGTTGGGGCGGAGCCATCGCCCGCGGCCGTGGGACCTCCTTCTGCGGCGGTTTCCGAGGCGGGACCGCCTTCCTGCTCCCCGAAGGCGAAGCGACCCCGCACACGGTCGCCGCTTCACTCGGCTGGGGGTTTTGTTGTAGCGAGCTGGGTCGAAGCCCTATGGTACTCCGACTCTAACACCGAGTGTGTCGGTGCCCCCGCGGCCCCGATCGAGTCTGCGGCTGCCAGTGGCGAGGGCTTGGTGGAGCTGAGCTCCGACACCGAAGTTCCCTCAATTGGCGAGGTGGGCGAGGATGCGGAGGTCCTCGTGGATTCGGGCGGGGCTGAATGTAGACCTTCCTTGACTGTGACCTGCTAGATATTCGCAGAGCTGACCCTCGTGTGCCTTAGCGACAGCGTTGTTTCCGAGCGCAGGCGGCTGCGAGCCCGAAGACGACTTGTTGGGAGGCGTGCAGGCGCCACCGAGGCTATTCTTTGCAGCCGCCCGACGTCTAGCGGATTTCATTCCTCAAGTAGGGGTGTTGGCGGCATGGCGGGGGGCCGCCGATGATACCGCCGCGAGCTTAGATCGCGATGCTGCGGTCGGCGGGCACGACTTGCTTGAGGGGTGCTCGAGGTCTCTCAGCGAGGTAAGTGCGACCCGGCGGCCCGTAGCCTTGGGGAGGTATCTTGATTGCTTCCTTGTGTAGACCTTCGCCCCCACCAGGCGCTCTGAGCGGCCCATGTGCGGAGCAGGAGGCCTTGGAAGGTGGCTGCCCGCGCCAAAGGGCCCTTCGCGCATCGGAGGGCGCATTCCGCTAGGATGACCGCATGCGGCTCACGAAGCGAGCAGCGGCGGCTGTCTCATATGCCGCGGAGCATGTGGCATCGACGCGGCAGGCGGCGGTGGTGGAGCGTGACGGGCTGTTCCAGCAGGTTGCCTCACTGGAGGAAGAGAACAATCGCCTCGCTGCGTCCCTGAGGGAGCGGGATGAGGCGCTGGGTGCTGCATCGGCAACGGCATGGGAGGCTATGCTGGCCCTGGAGGGTACCCTTGAGAATCTCGTTGCCGAGGTGCCGCCCCGCTCCTTCGGACCCGAAGAGCTTCCACGGACTCTTCGACGGATTGCGGAAGCGGCCGATCTCGCTCAGTCGGCTGCGACGTCCTTTGGCAATCACTGCTCCTACATGACTGCTTGCCTGGTATGCGCTCTTCTCCAACACCGGGGTTGCCGCCATGTTGATGAATTGGGCGACCCGCAGCTGGAGATGCCCGCTGGAGCCGGGGTGATGTCTGGCACCGTGCGTGCCGTTCGGCCTGCCGTTCGTTTTTCACGGCGGATGCGGGAGTACATCGGGAGGGCGGCGAAGGTGGAGCTGCGGCGGAACATGTATGGCGAGGGGAACCTTGGCGAGTGGCTTGACGAAGTTGCGCGGCACGACGATGGCGGGACCGACAGCCCAAAGCAGGTGTGCCTCCGGGTTCTTGTACACTTGGTGTGTGTTGTAACCTTGCGTACGCCATGCCGCGAATGAATTGCAAACTGCTTTGCTTCGTTGATCGATCTTGCCACTTTGCTCGGCGGTGCTCGATGGGGACTCTGCTGGTTTACGGCGTTGTAACTCGGCGCGCGTACATCGGTGGTGGCAGGCCGAAGACTCCCTTGACTTCTGGGCGAATCAACCCTCGACAGGCAAGACTTCGGCGCGAAAGGTCGTCCCAGCGAAGTCAGACGAGTAGTGCCGGCCCGGTGGGTTTTGTAAGAATATAGTAGCGGTGTGGTGGGCCGAGTGGAAATTCATCCTTGCTGTTGTTTATGGATCGTTTGCTGCGTGCGCCGTGGTGGGGTTTCTTTGGTTGGGGCGGGCGCACAGGGTAGGCGTGGAGATGGGGCATAGCTGCGCCAGAGACACGCGGCGCTCCGTCCCCTACCCGCCGAAGTGGTGGCGGCGGCGGCGCCTTGGTCGATGTGAGCGCGGCGCTCCGTCCCCTACCCTTCGAAGTGGTGGCAGCGGAGCTAGTGCCTTAGTCGATGTAGACGCACGAGCGCTCCGTCCCCTACCCTTCGAAGTGGTAGCAGTGGAGCTGGCGCCTTAGTCGATGTAGACGCGCGAGCGCTCCGTCTCCCATCGCTTGCGTTGGGTAGGGCGAGTGCGGCGAGGAGGGGCGGGACCTAGCCTCGTAGGTCTGTCCACGGTGGTCAATGGAGGACCTCACGGGTGGCACTGTTTCGCTATGTTTTCGAGCGCCGATGGGACAGCTGAGGCAGGATCAACGGAGGTCCGCACATGGTGCGGTATGGCTGCAAGAGAGGTGTCTCTTGGCCGTCGTACCTCGCTCCGGGCCCCGCAAGATGGGGGAACGCGTGGAATGGGGCAACCTTGCTGCACCACGTGCCCCTGGGGCGTCGATGGGACTCTTGGGCGTACTGTCCGCGGTCTTGCCTCTGGGGCTCTTTAAAAGGGGTGGGTGGCCGAGTGGAGTGGCACTCGCCTTCCAGACATCGCACCCCATACTCATTTTGTTCTGACCTCGCTCAATAGTGTGGAGGGCTCCAGAAGGCGGCTGATGCCGCCTAGGCGGTCGCGGGGTCGAGTGTCCCGCCTCTGCTGGGGGATGCACCACCACGATGTGTTTCCCCCCCCCCCCCCGCCCGTGCGCCGAAGAGCTGTGGGTGGTGCGGGGTAGTGGGCAATTCACTTGTACTTCATGCGGGCCGCTCCTAGCTTCAGGAGTAGACTGTTATGGCGCACCGATGAGGCCTCGTCCCGCCCTGCTGTCCCGTACAGGCGCCTGTTCTCTCCCCCGTGTCCTCTCCTAGCAAGTGGACGCTTGGGGTGAGGAAAGGAGGAGAGGGGGGCCAGCTTGCGGTGCTATAGGGAGCCACGCTGCTTCGAGGGCGGGTGCCGGCTCCTTGGCTCGGGCGCGAGCTCGGGAGCCACAGGCACTCTCGTCTTGAGTGCATCGCAAGCGCTTTCGCCGGGAGCGTTTGGTTACTCGGCCCTTCTGCGGAGGCGCTGGCCATCGAGCTCCTGCACCGCCTGCTTGATCGACATGCAGAAGTACGAAGCGCGGGCCCCACGTTGAGCTCCTGCGCCTTGCTCCTGTACTCGCGACCGCCCGTCCGTGCGGCTCGCACGGTTTGCCGGGGTCGCGCGGAGCCTCTGGGGTCCGTGCGCCGTTGTATGTGGACTCCGGCAAGTGTGTGGGAGTACCATCCACGTCTTATTTATACTCGGAAATGCAGCGGTGAAAACACCGCGCGTCGCGGACATCGCGTCTTGTTTAGACTCAGTAGAGTGCGCAGGGAAAACATCCGCGTCTTTGTTTGTACTTTGGAGAATGCGTGGGACTATCAACCACGGCTTACTTAAATTCCGGAGGGTACGCCCTCGCGTGCGTGGAACTTTCGCGTCTTGTTTAGACTCAGTAGAGTGCGCAGGGAAAACATCCGCGTCTTTGTTTATACTCCAGAGAATGCGTGGGACTATCAACCACGACTTACTTAAATTCCGGAGGGTACGCCATCGCGCGCGCGGGACATCCGCGTCTTGTTTATACTCAGTAGAGTGCGCAGGGAAAACATCCGCGTCTTATTTATACTCCGCAGAGTGCGCGTGGGGGCGTCCCCCCGCTGCATCTTATTTATACTCCATAGAGTGCGTGCGGAGGCGGACCTCATCGCTACGTCTTATTTATATTCCGTAGAGTGCGTGCGGAGGCAGACCTCATCGCTACGTCTTATTTATACTCCGTAGAGTGCGTGCGGAGGTGGGCCTCATCGCTACGTCTTATTTATACTCCGTAGAGTGCGTGCGGAGGCGGATCTCATCGCTACGTCTTATTTATACTCCGTAGAGTGCGTGCGGAGGCGGATCTCGACGCCACATCTTATTTATACTTCGTAGAGTGCGTGCAGAGGCGAACCTCCGTGGAGTGCGTGTGCGGAGGTGAGTCTCCAGGTGGTGCTCGTGCGGATGTGAGTCTCTATGCCTGTGTGTGCGGAGGTGAGTCTCCATGTGGTGCGCGTGCGGATGTGAGTCTCTATGCCTGCGTGTGCGGAGGTGAGTCTCCATGTGGTGCGCGTGCGGAGGTGGGTCTCCGTGCGGTGGGTGGGAACATCAACCACGTCTTTATACTCCGGGAAGTACGCGTGGTGACAACACCAGCGCGTGCGCGGAATCCCGCGTCTTGTTTATACTTGGTAGAGTGCGCAGGGAAAACATCCGCGTCTTATTTATACTCCGTGGAGTGCGTGCGGGGGCGAGCCTCCGTACATTTGTAGTGGGGGGCCACGAATAGCCTCGTAAACGGTGAACTTTATTAAATTCCTGTTTGCGCGGGTGAGCGAGTACAAAAGGGTTATGAACTAACCACAGGACTCGTTGTCGTGGTGATGAGATGCGAAGCCTCTTGTGCTTGGGCTGCCGTAGGGCGTGTACGGGCGCGCCTGACCTAAGGACTGCGGTGGGTTCCCAGGCTTGGGCTTCGGGTTCCATGCTCAGTGTCGAGCCCGCGTCTTGATCGCCGAAGATGGTGATGACACCTCGCGGGCCCGGAAGTTTTACACATAGGAAGCCATGGTGTGGTACTGCCCCGAAGGAGTTAAGAGTTGGTTGCCCCAAAATGGCGTTGTAGGGGTACTGGATATCGACGACATCAAAAGTGACGTCCCCGGTCACCACGTTGTCATCCTGGTCGAAGGAGACACGTAAACATATTTGACCCAACGCCAATAGGGCTGGCCTCGAAGCCAACAGCGGGATTTATGAGGGCCTAGGCGACTCAGGGATCGCCATCGGTCGAAGGCTGTGTGCGAGCAGGGCGTTCGCGGAGCTGCCCCATCGACCGGGGCCAGCGCGAACATCACACCCAACGACCGCGACCTGGATGACTAGGGGATACTGATGGGGGAACTCCACGCCCTCAGCGTCGGCCGGCGTGAAGGTGATTGCGTGCTGCGCCCAATCTGGCAGCGCTTGAGTGGGTATGCGCCACGTGGCGTGAGCTCCGCCACGTAGGCTTTGCTTTGTTGCTCAGGAAACTCAAGGAGGAACGCCGGAGATGACATTGATGACCTGCGCGGGCGCTCCGATGTATAGATCCGCGAGGGCTTTCACGGGCCGCTGCACACAGGCTTGTGTCCGTGAAGGCCCTCCACGAGGCTACTGACTAGTGATCGCAAATCCTCAGGGGGCCGACCGGTGACTGCTGAATGTGCGCGACGACGGGTGAGCGCGCCTCAAGATCCCTGTCTCTAGCGACGCTTTGGCGAAGTGCTATGATGGTGGTGCAGGAGCGGGTATCATGATTGCCTTGACCATGCACCTCGCACCACTATGGGCGCTGTTGGTCGCCGTACTCCGCTCGGGCACGACCATCGCGACCTCGGCCTCGACCCCGCCCCCGACCTCGTCGGGCTCTAGTCCCGCGGTTGGCAGGGGCATTGTCCTCGGAGCCGGCCTCAATGTCAAAGCGTCTGGGTTCGCGGGGCGTCGGCGGCGCTGGCGGGCCTTGTCAGCCAGCGTGTCCTTGTGCCAGGAGGTGTCCTTCGACATCTCTTGTCGGCGCTTGCTCCGCGGGGAACTTGCTTGCGATGGGTCGGCGCTCTTCGCGACGCTTCCCACTAGGTTGACGTCAGCGTCGTTGTCCTCGCGCCACTTCGCGTCTTCTTCCGCTCGAGCATATTCCTCCATCTTATCGAAGAGTTTCGCCACTGTCTTGATCGGCTTGCGCGCGTTGTATTCGGCGGGGGCCGGCGAAGACCACGCACGCTGCGTTGATTATTGTTGTCTCGTTGATGTCTTTGACCTGGCAGCGGACCTTCGCGAAGCGTTTGAAATACTCGCGGAGCCTTTCCGATGGTTGTTGCTTGATGGCGAAGAGTGGATCCGCGTCGACACGCTCAATGTAGTTCCCCTGGAAGTTGTTATAGAAGTGGTCGCGTACTTGCTCCCATGCATATATGGAGTTCGGCTCTATGGTAAAGAACCATGAAAGCGCCACGCCTTGTAACGCAAGCGGGAGCCCCTTCGCCTTGGTGGTGTCGTCCCCGCCTGCCGCCTCGATGGCGGTTTTGTACACGCGCACGAACTCTCGGGGGTCCGTGTCGCCTTTGTACGTTGTAACAGAGCTGGAAAATTTGAAATCCTCTGGCCACGGTACTTGCTGCAGGCTCGGTGATAACGGGGATTCCGGGTCCACGCGTCGTAGTGAGGCGCGGCTGGAAGTTGGGGCGTCGCGGCTGTCCGCCCTCTCGGGCACAGGCTCCGGCGCGACCACCGGTGGGGGCGGCGGAGTCCGAGCCTCTTGCATGCTCCTCACGGCCCCCTGAGATCCGCCAATTCCCGCTAGAGCGTGCTAAGGGCCACCAGCAGGGCATTCTCCGTGGTGGGCGTAGATGGGGCGGCAGGTGTGCCTGGTAGTGCGGTCGAGGTTGTCGCGACCGCTGCTTGTGCTCTTAGGTTGCTCCTCGCGTCCGCGCAGTGGGGCTCAGTGCCGACGGTGGGGCCGCTTGGCACTTCCGCACCGGGTGCAGAGGCGGTGGTTGCGCCTCGACGACCGTCGAGGCTACCACTCCCTAACGCCCGGCCGGTGTCGTCAAGGTTACTCATCGCGCCAATGGCGGGTTGGGGTGCAACGGGTGGGTTGGGGCCGATCGTCACGTCAATGGCGGCGGGGTCGATGGCGTCGGTGGTGGCGGGGTCGATCGCGTCGATGGTGGCGGGGTCGATGGCGTCGATGGTCGCGCGATGAGTGTCGTCATTTTCTTCCCCGCCCGCCGATGCCGAAGCTCTGGTGCTGACACGGGGCCTCACCGCGGCCGCTTCCTTCTTTCTCGCCGCCGATGACGAAGCTTTTTTCGGTGCCATCCTTCTTCTTGCAGTCTTGAGGCTTGCTTCCGTCCTCCCCACGGACGGCGCCAACTGTTGTGGCTACAGGCCAAACAGAGAGAGAGTATGGTAGTGGAGAGTTAGGTGAACAAATGACCTCTTCCGTCTTTCCCAAGGACTAGTCACGATACATAAGCACTCCCCGTCCTAACAAGCGACTTTACCATCGTAACCTCACCCAGAGCCCCTCACTGGGGACGAGCTACGTCATTTACATGACTTACAACCTTCTCAACAAGGCAGGTTGGGTTTAGGTGGGGGCCACCCCTACAACAATCATGTTTCACGGATTATAGATATGGGATATCAAATCAATAATGTGAACACATGTTAGAGAGTATGATGTTGGTTTAACTCACCATTAACACTGCGGGAATTGTTATATTATTAAGTGTCATCAGTTGGTTTCATACTTACTGTATGTAGGACCTTTAGACCTGAGGTCGTCATTATTTTCTACATGTGTAATAGTTTACTTAGAGATTACTAAACACTACTTCGTGACTGGATAGTCATAAAGATTGCTTTCGGGTTTACTATAAAATATGCGGAGGAATATAAGTGATCAAGATGGAATTTTTTTCCTCCTATATAACACGAGAAATATCTCTGGGCTCCTCGATATGGTTGGATTAAGAAAATATATGACCATACTGAATGTGGTTGAAGAGTCAATCATAACTGAGTAATCCACTATAGGTTCAAGTGAAGAATAGAGCTATTATAGGATGGCAAGTTTCTCGCCTTGAGTTCGATCTGATACAAAAGAACTATATAGGTTCATCTGATATGATCTTTATGTATATGTGGGAGTCGTTATATCCTACTAGGAACCGCTACCGACTTATAGACCGGAAAGGAGTTTTCGGCTTATGGCCAAATATACATGAAGCTACAGCGTCACTGTCAGGTCTCGGAGCAATGACTCCAGGATCCTCTGTGTAAATCGCACTAATTCAGAATCAGCTAGTGCACATAGTGGTAACATGGATAAATATCAAGCATAAATGACAACTTTATTAAATAGAGTGTATAGTCTTAAGAACCAAAGTTTACAACCATGCTCATTGGCTGCAGAACACAAAGGAAAATAATTGTGGAAGAAACTTGAAGAAAGCGAAGACCAAGTGTGCCCATAGGCAGACGACAATAAGACATGGCATAATTGTCCTGGTCCTCACCGTAGTCAAAATCGTCCTCCTCTGAGATTTGAAAGCACAGGAGAGTATAAACTTATACTCCACAAGTCACATGGGAGAATGCAATATAATGATAAAGACAACAAAGGAAGGCTTATGTGGTTATTTTGTGCATAAACAACATTGATTGAAATACAATAAGTAGATTAAAATTACTAAATTTAATACAGAAAGGAAATGTTATAATTCAAAATAGTAACATTAGTGTAGGTACCAACCTAGCATTAACCTTTTATGAAAAACATTAGTGTAGGCATCCCACCCGGACCATTCTTCTTCAAAAGATACCACATTTCCAGCTAAGACCTTTTTATGAAAAACAAAGTCTAATCTATGAAAACCTTACTCAATATGTCCTTGACTGTGGGCACAACTATCCCGGATAGTTTATACACTTTGCAGAGGTTATACAACTTTACCCACAAGATATGATTAACTCATTGTGTTAACCATTAGATACTTCCTTGGGCATGCGACTGAGCAATCATAACAAGACATTTACAAAGCTAAGCCTTCAACCTGCCCATGCCTCCACTAAGATTTTGCCCCAGTAAGGAATCCACCAGATCAGGACTTTCTCTTGTACCATGTGAAACTTCCCATGGCCTACGCCACGCTCACATTCAGCCTATAGCGAGACTCAGATTGAGACCCGCTAACTAGTCAACCAAGACTATCCCATACCAGTCTTGTGGTAGTACGATTGAGTTTTGTATTAGTAGCTCATGGACCGATCCTTAATTGATTTAGGCTCCAACCACATCCTTCTATCCACATTGAGCCACCAAGCTACAACATATACCGGCAAGTATGCACCACTTTATCTGAGACCGAAGTCTAAACCAAATTTTATATTTTATTTTGAAATATTCCATAGATCTTCTTGACTCACCGAAGTCAATAATACATTATAGAAGCTTAACATTTCATGTTAAAAAATTATCCTAGACTATAGTCATATCTATGCAGGTCAAGCATGTGTTACAAAAATTCTCTAGTTATACTAGTATACTAATTAGAGTTTTATTTTAGGGTGACAAGGTATTCAGAAATCAATATCAAAGGAGGTAATAACAAGTAGGCATTAACAAAATTTAAAACTGGAATTAAAATACTTTTAATAAAAAATAAGCATGTAAAATAATTTAAAATAACATAATTTTATTTCGCAATCTAGGATCAACACGATCAAAGAGTGTAACTTGCCTTGCTCTGCTGTTTGATGCGAGTCATCATCGTAAAATTCTCTAGAATCGTTGTAGTCTACATGTAAAAATAACTTACTAAATTTAAATAAAATGCAAATAAACTCTAAAATTTGAAAACATTACATATTTGGATAGATCTTGATTTTAGATGAATTCAGAAATTTGAACGAGCTCAATCGGAGTTAGGATGAAAGAGAACGAGCATTTGAAAGTTTAAATTCTAAAGAAAAAGAAAAATCAGGATTTTTGGAATTATTTTTCTACTGAAAAAGGGATTTATGACATCAGCATGGATTTTGGGAATTATTTTTCTAAAGAAAAATTAGAATTATGATGCCATGCTGATGTTAGTTTTGAGTTGACCGTGACTGACCAGTGGACCCGATCTCCTATGGATTGCGTCCATGGACCATGGACCGGCTGAGACGGCAAGGAAGGTAATGTGGCGTACATGTGGTGGCTAGTAGGGATGATTTGATGACATGTCAGCCAGGTGGCACTGATGTGGCCTAGGAGGGCTTCGGGGCTAACATGGCATGCCACGTGGACTTGTGCCATTAAGTGGTGCGCCATGTGGTTGCCACGTTGGCGTGCAGTCTGATGAAGCAGGCGGAGCGCTGCATGGTTGCCGTGTGGCGATTGGGTGCTGAGGGTCCCCGGTGAGGGGTGGCACGCTGAGACTGAGGGTCGCTGGCGATGTGGGGCTCAGCGGCGGCCGGTAAGGAGTGCATTAGAGAGAGAAGAGTGCGGGGGAGTGCGTTGGTGCACGATAGCATTATTAGAAGTGGCCAGAGATGGGTCGGTGGCGAGGAGGGCGATGGCGGCGCTCTAGTCTCTGGCGAAGTGGGTCTTTCGGCAGTGTTCGAGCTTGTTGAAGAGACGGACAGTGTTCGCCGAGGTGTGGTGAAGCCGATGGCGACGTCCTTGAGGTGGGAGGTGGCTCGGCTTTCTCGAATCCCTCGTGGAACTCGCGAAGCTTGGCGGAGGAGAGGGCGGCGCGGGGCGACTCAAAGGTGGGAGAGATGATTGGTGGGCGAGGGTGGTGCGGGGCTGGGGTGCTTAGTGGGGTGTTTAAATATGGTGAGGAGGACATGGGGAGGAATTGCTCGCGGTGTTAATGGCGACGGGATTCGGTCGAAGGAAACAAAGGAAAGGAGGGAGAGGAAAGGAAAGGGAGAGGAAAGGAAGGCCGAGGATTGGCAGCTTGATCACCGCGTAAGAAGGAAAGGGAAGGAGAGAAAGGAAGGCGGTGGCACGGCGGAGATGACGGATCGGCAGTGGAGCCCACCTATCGGTGAGGGGGAAGAGATGGAATGGGAGGGGCGGCGGGGATGGGCTAACGCAGGTCTGGCTCGATCTGAGCCATCCACCCGTCAGTCAGGGAGGAGGGCGAGGCGGGAGGGGGTGGGATGGCTCAAGCGGTGGCGTGGGCACATCCTAGCCATCCACATGTTGCCGGAGGAGGCGAGAAGGATTTAAATTTTTTTTGTTTTGATTTTCAAAAATACCTAGAAATTAAAATAAAGGATAGAAAATAGCAGAAAAATCCTAAAAACTCAAAAAAGATAAGGAACCCAAATAAAATAATTTTAACTTAATTTAACCATAATTACATAATTGATTTTAATTACTTACTCTCTTAGCGTGACTTTAAATTTTTAGAAAAAGGGATTTTTAACTCCAGGAAAATCCAATAAAATAAAAGATAAAATTTTGTGATGTTACAGTCACACAGTTAATGGGCTAGGATGATAAAGGTTTGGATGATAGTCTCTGAGTGGGATACGATCTCTACTCATATCGGATAAGGATCCGATTGGAGGCTATGTAAGAAGAGGTGCGGGGGCTGAGGGAGGGATCCTGAAACACATCCATCAAAACCTTAGTCGCCACATCTCATAACACCCGCCATGCGCGCTAGTGCTAGCACACCAACACACGATGTTCCCTCCTTAGACGTATGGACCTCGGTAGAGGCGCTACTACGACTGCGGCGCTGATCGAGACGATCGCAAGGAGGAGACGGTTGGCCGAAGGACGATCGACTATTTACACTACATCGACGCGCTCTTCGTTGAATTAGCTGATTTAACTCAACTTTTGCTGTACTACATGTCTAGTGGTAGCGATCTATGATCTCTTACTCGCATAACTTCCTAATTTATACAGTAAAAAATTTTTTATTTATAATAGTATAACCTACCCGTATCCTATCGTCATACACTCACCACCACCACTGCCCCAAATCCTGCCTCGGCACCTCACGCCACTGCCAAATGCCCCTACAGCTCTTTTCCTTTCCTCCCATCTCCGTGCCAGGACATCTTTGTCATCGTAGGCAAAATAGCCTGCGCAAGGCTAGAGGTGGTGGGGCCATAGGGCTTACAGAGTCTAGAGTGCGGTGGAGTCTGGTGGCAGCTGGTGCACGATGGAGGCTTGAGGTAGGGCTCGGCCTCTAATTGAAGCACTCCCTATTTCTACTGAGGTGCAGTACTCAAACCTTTGTTAATTTTTTGATAACATTTTCTCTTGGACAAATCAATCATAGACAAAAAGACAATGCAAATGCCTATGATTTTATTATGGAGTGATGCTTTCTCTACATAGGAAAACAAAGAGGCATGTGTTTTCCTCTTTCCTTTCCACCTGATGCAATGCCCACTAAGTGTTTGTCAAAATCGCTTGCCCAATCAATAGCAGGATGCATCTCTCCATCAATGCACCCTATCGAGAGATGTGCAACATGTAAGCTTTCTTCACTTTTTTTAAAAATCTTGTTTGGTTTAGTTGTTTGATGGTTGGTTTATGTTTTCTCTACTTTGGGTACCACATTGCACAAATTTAGGTTGAATTTTCTCATGCTTTGGAGTAATTCTTTATGAAGAGATGTGCCACAATGAGGGTTTTTATTATCAACAATTCCTTCTAAATACATTTGTGCACCTTATGTGAATGCCATGATTCACTCATGATTGTTGTGGGCAATTCATGTAGAAGGTATGTCAGCAATGCATACGGAGTGCGTACTGCTAAGCTATCATGATATATAGGTCCTGTTCTTTTGCGGCTTCTAAAAGTCGTTTTTGGTTTTTGCTACAGTAACTAACTTTTAAACGGAGTATTTTTTTTAAGATAGGGTCTACAAGTTAATTGTAGTACACGTTAAAAAGCTAATATCTATACCATCAAAAATCGTAAGCGAGTATCTCTCTTTCATAATCTCATGCAAATAGCCAAAAGCCATCGGCATGACCAAAAGAACAGATCCATATTACGCTAGCGATCGGGATATATACACTCAGTGGTCAAACATCCTTCGCACTATACTCTAGAGTCTCATGTTGCAATATACTCAGTGGTGCTCATTTGGACTTATAAGTTCAGATTTCTGGATTTTTTTTGTACTTTAGCGGCTGAAAATACATTGTAGCTGTTGTTAGCTTTTTCAGCATAATTAATTTTTTAGAAAATAAAAATATTATATCATCACAAACAATGCAAAGGAATAAAGGAAAAAAGAAAAAGCTAAAAAAGACGAAACAAATAAGCTAAAAACCAGAAGCTAGAAGTAAAATCTCATTGGAGCATATCAAAATATATTTTTACTTTCAGTTTAATCCCTTTTTGAGTAATTCAGTTGAACCCTGAATCTACCCTACATCGTGAATGTGCAAAATTAGCAACACATGTAAAATGCGCTGCTCCAACATGATATTTTTTGGTTTGGTTGACAGCTGGATGCTTGATTACTCCTCATGTCTAGATAATTGAAAGGTTATTTTCACAAGCATTACTATTATGCTTCACAATTCATACTTCATTGGCTGAATTAGTCATATCTATACCATATGCTGAATGCCTAGACATTGATTAATTGCTGCAATTAGTGAAGCATGGAGTTTGGAATTTCAGAGTAGTGTGAGTTGTCAATGTGGATGTAAAGAACGTAAAAAGGAGTTGAGATAACAAAGTTAAAAAGGAGTTGAGATAACAAAGTTGTACAACTAACATGCATTTTTTGGTTTATCTGCAGATAGAAATGGCAGTGGTAGCACAAATGTGGCTGATTACCATAATTAGGATGGTTGTACCTTCAGGATTTGCTGTAACCTGTAGGCATAAAGCATGTGCAGATTCTCCTCTGAAAATAGGAAATACTGATATCTTATTCTTGTTCACCAACACTTTAAAGATTATGCACGTCTGCACTCTACTCATTTGCTTTGATTAAAGTATATGACTGAAGGGTGATATATCTCTACTACTTAAAAAAGAGAGTTGGTGAGTGGTACATTCTTTCCTCTCCTCCCTAAAAAGATTTGTTTGTGGTCCCCATTCACTCTGACTCCTCTTTTCCCCACCCTCGTTTCCTCTCCTCCGTAAAACAAGATTTGTTTATGGTCCCCATCCGCTTTGACTCCTCTTTTCCCCACCCTCCTTGTGCATTTCGCTAGTGTCAAGACCTGAATATGCAAATTCGGACTCTCTGTGTATCTGACACTAGTCGAGGATCACGCTAGTGTACATAGTCAAACATAGATGCAATATCAACCATACACACGTTAAAATAGAGGCAAACTCAAATATCGATAAATATCCAAAGTACGACCTTATGGCCAATCTTATAATATCACTAGCCCGAAGGGTTTAAAGTCTAGCAGCGGAAAGAAACAAAATAAGCGTAGTAACCATTCGATATGCTCATAGGCAATTGACTAGGGAACGAAGTCATAATCCGCAAAGTCGCTAAAGTATCCTCCCTCTGGTACCTCCTGCTGGTAGTACTTCTCCTCCTCAACTGAGCAACGTGGGTGTAAAGCCGTGAGTACATTAGTACTCAGCAAGTCATTTCTAACAAATGAAAGCAATATAATATGCAAGGTTTACCAATGAAGAGCTGAAAGGTTAATTTGTATAAAATGATATTTCAAAATAAATACTATAGATAGATCGAAAGCGAAATTAAATAGGGTAACAATAATAAATAAATAATCAATGGAATTAAAATAAACCACTTGTAAACATCCCATCCACAAGCTAAACTAACAGTGAACTACCCATTCACTTTGCAACCACAAGTTTCTATGAAAACACTACACCTCGTGTGAAATCATCAAGTATTGTCTATAACCGGGACACAGCTATTCGAATAGTTTTACACTCTGCAAAGGTTGCACAACTGTGTCCACACGATGTGATTAGCCTCGATCTAAGGAAATCACAACAAGGCCTTTACAATGCTCAACCTTAACTCAATCTTGCCTACTAGGGTTTCGCTTCACACCCCTCTTGTGCTTCATGGAAATCAGCATTCATGTTCATCACAACGGCAAGATCGAAATTGAAATATCACAAATTAATCAGCTAGGTCTATCACATACTAGACATGTGGTTTGCACAGTAAAGCTCAGATCAATGACGCACAAAGTTAAGTCCTTAATTCTACTCAGGTGAGTCTTCCACATCTCACGAAGTGAATCCACACTTCCCTCTTTACTGCACGATCACTCGCCCAGGTGCAAAATCAAATTTGTATAACCCACGTCGATGACACACCAATGCCATGGCATAACTTTTATAATAGTGGCACCAACCACGGTTCCCGGATAAGCCTAGCTCTGCGAAGAAGATCAACCATGCAACCATAATGCTCTTCCCACGACCAGAGCCTGCATGAATTTTTTGTCAACTCAAACAACCAATGGCCTTTTTGCACTAAACCAGAGTGGCAGCATGCCCCAAGGATGGCTACAAAGGTGACTTCATTGGGAGGCAAGTTGGAAGCAACCATCCTATCAAAGTACTCAAGAGCTTCCCTGCCATGTGCATGCAATGCAAACACATTGAGGGGCATCCTATGGAATATGGAAACAACAGTCTCCAAGCACCCGCACTTCACATACATATCAACCACTGAAGTCCCCACATGCACATCCCACTCAATGCCCTTATGGTCTATATACTCATGCACCGACCTCCCAGACTTGAGCACGCCCATGCTCACACAAGCTGAGAGGATAGTGGAAAGAACATCCTTGTCCGACTTCACCCTTAATGTCTGCATCGCATTGAACATGATGCTTGCACTACACCAAACCAGTAATCAAAACCGTCCAAGAAACAATGTCCCTCATTGAAAGCCTGTCAAACACCCACCTTGCAAGATCCAATTTCTTGCACTTGACATGCATATCTAACACTGTATTCCCAACAATGAGGTTCAACTCCCGCTCCTACTTGAGATACCACCTGTGCATGGCCTTCCTAGCCTGCACAAACCCCAGCCTCCTACACACAACCAACACGCTTGTTAATGTCCCCTCGTTCGGCTTAATGTCAATCTCACTAAATACCCCAAGATCCTCCATGAAACTCCCTCCCCAGATGAACACAGACACTAGTGCTTTCCACGACACGATGTCCCACTCCATTATTTTGTCGAACACCTTCCTTGTGTTGTCACACGCGCCATAGAACATGACCAGTGTGTTCTCGATAGACGGGCAGCCTAGGAACCTGGCCTTCATTGCAACAATATGCACTTGGTGGCCATCGCGGAGGTCACTAAGCCACACACATGCCTTGAGAGCTGTGGGGAGCATGTACCCGCCGGTCGCACGACGGCGCCTACAGTGAGGAGTAGGAAGACAAGCAAGCCCGTGGAGGGGTCGACGGTGAGGGTGATGTCACAGCCTAACAGTTTATTTCAAATTATTTTTTTGTGAAAAAATAGTTATTTACCTTAAAATATAAAAACAAGTGTTCTTTTGAAAAGTAATTTAATAAAAAACTTAAAAATATTATTAAATAAGGGGTATTTTGAATTTAATAAAGATCCTATTTCAAATTAATTATTTTAAAGTATTTGGCTTGTATCTGGATGTTCTGTGTTTTCTGGAATTTAAAAATTAATTTCAAAACTAAAAAGTATTTTTATAAAAATTTAAAGACCAACTTTAAGTTGAAAATATTTTTCTAAGTCCAAAATATATTCAGGAATTTCTATGAGTTGTTTTGAATTTGTTTATCTTTATTTGCTATTTTGTAAGCTCTTATTTAAATTTGGGTGTTTTTTGAAAATAAAAAGATTAAAAAAATCCTTCCTCACTCCTTCCACCCTCCTTCTCTATGCCACATGTCGCCTTCTCCTCCTCCCCACTCACCTGCCCTTTCTCCTCCTCTCTCTCTCGCTGATAGGTGGGACCCACCCGCCATCTCCCTCCTTCCTCTTCTTCTACCTCCATCCGACCACCATGGCTGCCCTCCTAAGTTTTTAAAATCTGCGGTTACCTCTTGATGGCTGGGCATTTGATGCCATTAACGGCCTTAATTCCACCCCACTAATACTCCACCATTTCCCCCTCATTTAAACCCCATTTGCTCTCCTCTTTAAACACCACCGCAATGGCTTTAACTCCGGCAAGCCCCTTGGCCTTTCCTCTCCACCTCCAAGCCCTATAAAACCCCTCAGCTGTCCCTCTCCTCATTCCACCCCACCTCACTTTCCCAATTCCTCTCCCATGCTCCGAAGAGCTCCCTCGCATTTCTTCTTCACTCTGAGATCCAACGAGGTCTATGGCAAAAAATTGCTAGTGATTCAGCCACCACCAAGTCTCATCGACGCCTTGACACCCTTCAACACACCGCCGCTAGTGTCTTCCACCTCTCCTTCGTGTTCGGGTGCCGCAGGAGCACTTCGTCGCCAACTTTGTGCACCACCACTTCTTCCTCACCACCAAGCGCCACCAAAGGTAGAATTGGACTCCCCATGCTCTTCTCCCTCTTTTGCACCCCTCACGGCCTCCGCCACCCGCCGAAGCCTGCCACTAGGTGAAGCGAACTCCCCGTCGTCTCCTCTCTCCCTCTCACCCCTTGCCGAACCCCACCGAGCCGCCGTTCGCCAGTGTCCTTCGAGAGCCGAGCGCCGCCTCTGGCTGGCCATTCACGTCAATAGGCTGAGGCAACATGACAGCCACTACTAAAGCAGGTGCCAATCGAACTGCTCCGAACTTTTGATCGGACCACTCCGAATGTTTTCTCTTGCTGATCGGACCGCTTCAAACTTCTCTTGCTAATTGGACCTCTCCGAGAATTTTCTCTTGGCGATTGGAGCACTTCAAATGTTTCCTCTTGTCGATCAGACCGCTCCGAACTTCTCTTGATGATCGGACTGCTCCGATCTTCTTCTCTTACTGATCGGACTGCTCCGAACATTTCCAAAATATTTTCCTTGTAAAATTAATTTGGCCAAAAATATTAAATGTGACGATGATGTCATAATCCTAGTTTTTCAATAGTAAAATAATTCCAAAAATCAAGTTTATTCTTTTTCTTAGATTTTAAACTTACAGGAGCTCGTTCTCTTTCGTTCTAACTCCGACTAAGACCATTCAACTTTCTAAATTCATAAAACATTTCAAACTATCCATTTCTACCATCCTTTTGAATATTTAAAAATTATTTGATAATCTAAAAATTTAAATTCCAAATTCTAATACCAGTTCATTTTAAAGCCTCAATTCCATTCCAAATTTTGGTTTGCTTCAAAATTCAAATTCAAGTCTTGCAAAAATTCAAAATCTTCATAAAAATATCCGTTCTATTTTTTTGGGTCTAAATATTTTCCTAGCATTTTTCTCTTTCTAAAAATAAAAAGAAATAATGAGACTTTCCACCAAGCCTCCCATCCTAAAATTACTCTAGGCTCTCCCTCACTTAACTTTCAAATTTCCATTAACTCAGTTACCATCTGGTCACTTTCTTTCTTGTGTTTAGACAACACTTTCTTTCTATTTATTCCCCTCTTTTCCCATGCTTATTATCCAACCAAAGAACCTACTGCTCTCTCTCCTCTCCTTCAATAATAAAGCACCACTTTGAGCTATTGCTTGTATATAAAATCAATTCTTCCCACTAAAGAAATTAAATGGCATGCAGTAGAAACACCTCCAATCAATTACTTCTTAACTTCTTGGCCATTAACTCATCAATTATTCAGTTTCTTGCATGCAAAGTTGAAACAAACATTTCATTTATTTTGGCTATTACTTCGGTATTCAATTTCGGCCATTTCCTTGCTCCTCTTCACCTATAAATTGAACCACAACCTTCTCTCCTCATCCCACACATGTATTGCACACTAGCAAACCAAAACTCCAGCCAAAAAGAAGATTTGGAGGAATATTCCTTTATTTGGTATTTTTCCAGTAATTTCATTTCCAACAGATCTTTCGATGACTCGTTCTCTATCGTCCGAACTCGAATCCGGTGATTCAAACCCCTAAATTCATCTAAATTCATAATCTATCTTCCAATATTGATTTTATAATTTTTGGATTTTATTTAGATTTTATTTGTATTTATTTTGTTGGAGTGCAGTTTCGACTACAATTCTCACTAATTCGTAAAGCAAGGCAAGTTATACATTTAATCATGTCGAACCCATTACTTCAAATTATTTATATTGTTTTCAACTGATATGCATGTGTACTTTTGTTCAAATTAGTTCAAATCTGATTTAAAGTTTAGTTACACCAAATTCCTTGTGTATAGCCAAAGTTGACTTTGAACATTCTTATGCTTTGTCACTATAGAGAAAAACCTAGTTGATACAATAGTATTAACTGGACATTTTGTAGCAAAGTTTAGCCATGCTTAGAATAATTATAAGTTGGGTTACCTTTTCCACTTAAAATGATAAACTTTTGAAATCTATTTTCGACTTCGGTGAGTTAAGAAAGTATATGACATGTTTCAATACAAAATATAAAACTTGGTTTGGATCTAGGTTAATGGTTAGGTGGTGGGTGCTTGCTGGCATGCATTGTTATTCGGTGACACAATGTTGATTGTCAGGCATAAGGGGTATGTGGTTTGAACCTAAGTCAAATTAAGGACTAGTCTTTGAGCTACTATTGTAAAGCCATATCGTACTATCATAAGACTAGTATGGGACAATCTTAGCTGATTAATTTGTGAGGTCCCAACTTTGACCTCGCTATAGGTTGAATGTGAGCGTGGCGTAGGTCATGAGAAGTCTCACACGGCTTAAGAGGAGTCCCAACTTGTGGATTCATGTTGTGGTGAAATCTTAGTGATGACGTGACCAGGTTGATAACTTTACTTTGTAAAGATCTTGTTATGATTACTCAGTCACACAGCTACGAAAACGTGTAGTGGCCGACATAACGAGTTAATCATATCTTATGGGTAAGTTGTACAACCTCTACAGAGTGTATAAACTATCCTGGATACTCATACCCACGGTCATGGGTAAGCTGAGTAAAGTTTTTCATGGATTAGACTTTCTGTTTTCAAAAACAAGTTTTGATGGAAATTGTTAGAATCTTTTTGGAGAAAGATGGACCATGTAGGATACTTGTGGATATGTTAGTGTTTGGTCGGAGTCTACACAAATAATATTATTTTGTTAAATTACCGTTTCTATCTAGTGTAACAAATTCAACTTTTTATCTACTTACAATATTTACTTCAATTTCGCTTTACGTTCAATTAACCTTACTATATTTTTTATTGTCAATCCTTATGCATACATTAATTCTGTTAAACCTTCTGGTGTAACTTATAGAGTACTTTATGTGCTCATGCTGCTTAATTCACTATTTTCAGATAATGCCTTCACCAGCTTCGGTGAGGATAGCGACAAGTAAGCCACATCTTACAGTTATTTGCCTGTGGATAGGCTCGAAGGGGCTGCTACTTTATTATTATTCTTCTGCTGCTTATATTTAATTTTAATTTATGCACTATTGATATAAACTTTGGCTATCAAGCCCACATTTAGTTAATGAATAAATGTTATTGTGCATGATATAAATCTTTGTTATCCACTGTATACACTAACTGATCCTGGACTAGTACGATTTACACATATGGTTCCGGAGTTGTTGCTTCAGGGTCCAACAGGTGAGGTGGGAGATGAGGGCATTGAACAGGTAGGCACTACAGAGGGTGGGGCTAGAGTCGGGCAAATGTGAAGCAACACGTGGACAGTGTCCATGGGCGCATATGTAGGGGCGAGGTGCCTAGCGACATACTCGAGGAGGGTGAGGGAAAAAGGAGTCAGAGCAGATGGGTGCCACACGCGAATCATTTTTTTTTAGAAAAGAGGGAGGGGAAAGGACATATCACTCATCAACTCTCTCTTTTAAGTAGTGTGTGTGTGTGGAAAGAAATTTTCTATGTATTTACGATTAGGAAGATGCTTGTCATTTCAGATGATTCTAATCTATTTGGCCTGAATCCCTGAAGTGCATTTCTCATTGACAGGTGTTTGTTAACCGGCAGAAATATGTTGCTCTAGCTGCATGGTGGTACAGACCATGTAGATTGTGCATTTATGTTTTTTTCCCCTTCATATGCTTTCCATAACGCAATGGCATCTTTGGACTGCACTGATGCCTATAGTTTTTCTTTCAAACTTATATATTTGCTATGATTTTTCGCAGAAAGAAGTATGCAGTGGTTCAAGTTCCTTATGCATGAGACAAAATCAGACGTGTGCAAGCCACAGTGCATCTAGCCAGCATCGTTGTGGAGAGAGCTACCGAGGTAGAGGCGCGACTGGCCTGCTGTTTTGTCATTGACATCATGGTTTGCATGCGTGCTTCCATTGAGTGCATGCGTGCTTCCATTGAGTGGTATGCGATCAGATTAGCTGTATGACATTTTCTCTTGTGATTATCGACAAGGTGCCTGGAAGTTTATTCCCATTAACTCACCTGAGTTAATCATTTCGATTGATCAAACCGTTGTGGCATGTGCATTTGATTCTAGATATGTATACTCTGCTCTCCTACATAATGCCAAATTCCTTTTTTTTCAGTTTAGAAGATGGAAGGAAATCGTTTGGTTTACTTATATTTTGGTATGCAATTTTTTTCTGCTTGGTCGTATGAAATAGGCATGAGTGACAGTAGCATTTATCTAATGGAGTGTAGGTTATTTCTATAACACCCTTGCCTAAAATCCGCTCAAAGCCTAACCCATCGTGGGGCGGACCCACACATGCATAGTATCCCACTTACACTTTTCTCCTCGTTTCATGTAAACAAGCTAACCCGAAGGTACTACATTTAGACCCAATAGGCATTATATGCTACAACAACTCACATTAGACAAACGATGTGGGACTAATCCCACCATCACTCTGCATGGGCTTCACACTAACGGGATAGGGTACTATATTCACCCTCCTTTAAGGACTGACGCTCTTGACAGCACACCGTATACATGACAAATGCCTAGAACCACCCCTCGATGTACGTCCATGTGTGCAATGCTGACACATATGTCATGTTGTATGTCCACTCCAAACTCGCATGCGCCATGCACTATATGCATGTGACCTTGTCCCACACGCACCCATGCAACAAAGGTTGAAGTTCTGATACCATCTGTAACATCCTAGCATAATATCCGCTCAAAGCCCAACCCACAGTGGGGCGGGCCCATGCATGTATAGTACTTCGCTTACACTTTCATCCTCGCTTTATGTAAAAAGGTTAACTCAGAGATGTTATGTTTAGACCCAGCAGACATTATGAGCTACTACAACTTACATTAGATAAGCAACGTGAGACTAATCCCACTGCCACTCCACATGGGCTTTCACACTAACGAGCAAGGGTATTATGTGCCTGCTCTTTTTGGCTGTGGCTGATGGTTTTTTGGCTGTTTACGACAGAGATTGCGGAAAGAGAGATACTTGCTTGCGATTTTTGATGGTACATATATTAGTTTTTTAACGTGTACTACAATTAACTTGTAAACCCCATCTTAAAAAAATTCTCCGTTTAAAAGTTAGTTACTATAGCAAAAACCAAAAGCGGCTTTTAGAAGCCGCAAAAGAACAGGGCCTATATTCATCCCCCCTTAAAGGGCTAATACCCTTGGCAGCACACTGCAAACATGGCAAATGCCTAGAACCATCCCTTAGTGCATGTTCATGCATCCAGTGTTGGCGCATATGTCATGCCATGTGTCCCATTTGGGCTCACACATGCCATGTGCCATATGCCGTGCCCCTGTCCCACACATGCCCATGCAGTGAAGGTTGAAGTATCGATACCATCTATAACACCTTGGCCTAAAATCTGCTCACAACCTAGCCCACCGTGGGGTGGTCCCACGCATGCATAGTACCACACACTTTCGTTCTCGCTTTTGTGTAAAAGGGTTAACTCGGAGATGGTACATTTAGACCCAACAGGCACTATATACTACTACAACTCATATTAGACAAGCAATGTTTGATTAATCCCACCACCACTGCATATGGGTTACATGGGCCTTCACACCAACGGGCCGGGGTATTACAATTTTTTCCATTAAGATGTTTACTTATACACCATAATTATTGCTTTGCATTGATGCAATTATCCTAATTAACTCTCTACAGCTTGAAATGCATGAGGAGTCCACAAATAGGGTAAGTATGACCATAATGTTCAAGAAGAAACCTTAGGCACCATATTGTGTTGCTCACAATTAAACACAAGGCGCCAAAGCCCAAAAGAATTTTTGGAACCTTTTGGATGTTCCGTTGTGATTTTCTACATATGGGAGTATACATGAGTTAAACAAAATATATTCATATTGTATAGTTGTGGAAGTGATTTACGGGTTTGATTGATAACATAGAGAAATCAGTTTATATATTATGAGATAATTACATTCCTTCCATTTCTCAAACATTTATGTATATTGTTGCCATTTTTTTTTGGAAAATTAAGTGGACATGCTAAAATTGGGACATCATTAAAGCACAACTTCCTTTTTTTTTTGTTATTTTCTGTATCTTATATGGTGCTGAGATGGATCTTGATGACATCTAATGGCATTTTAAACTTCTTAACGTAAACAAGTTGATATCACTAAATTGATCACAAGTTTTCTGCAAAACTATCATTTTGAAGGGAAATGAAAGTGAAACATACAATTTTTTTCCAATATCTTTTTGAATGGAAATGGAAACAAAAACAAAAATGATGCCAGCATAGCGTCTGCTCCATGGTTCTCAGGAGTTTGGATTGACTATCATGAATATTATTTTGAAGAAAGATATATTTGGGGAACATGTATGATGTATTGCACGTGCATGCTTACTAGTTTTAGATTACAAAGTAGGACGCATATCACACTCACAACATACACCACATGTGTATATGCATGTGTGCCCTACTGAAACATACGCTAAGTCTAGAGCGGAGGTTGCTAGATAAATCCTGGATTTGTCTAGTACCTCACAGAGCACAGACACACACTTTCCCACCGAATGCACACGTGTGATCCAAAGAAAACTGATTATTTACGCACGCAACCAGAGAAGGTACTTCATGTAACATACCAAAAATAGGATATTCAAAAAGTGGAAAATTTATAATATTTTAATGCATCTTGTTGGCATTCGAGTTTTTTATGAAATTTATTTGAGCTTTCCTGAAAATTCTGTTATGCACAATAATACAAGTAATACTAAATAATAATAATAATAATAATAATAATAGCAAAGCAAATTAAAAATGGCTTCCAAATATAAAAAGATGATCCATGGTTTAAAATAGGAGAAATTCCATAAACTGATCTCTCCCCCTTTTTCTCTCTCTGCTCTCAGCTGGTTGGTTGTGCCGCTCACGCATTACGCCATGTGCCTAGCCCTCTCTCTCTCCTCGATGCGCCGTACTGCGCGCGGCGCCACACGCTTGCTGAGCTCGCCACACACGCTAGCACCCGCACCGCGTAGCCCATGCGCGTCATTCACCACAATCATTGACTATGAGGGTGATCGGAATAGCGATGGCTTTTGGTTTTTGGCTGAAAAAATACTGTAGCTGGCTGAAAAAACACTGTAGCTGAGTTAGTGGATAGTGTAGTGAATAGTGAAAAAAAAAGCTGAAGCTAGAAGTTGAAGCCGAAAAAAGCCGAAACGATCAGGGCCTATCATCGTCATGCCCGTGTCATGCCCACCTACTCCTGTCACTCATCTACAAACCATCACATCCACCAACCACTCCCGACACATCACCACTCCACGCCCGGTGTGCCCGAGCCACCCACGCGCTCTTGCAGCACCTGAGGAGCAAACTTCCACCACTTTTGCTCGCACCATCCCTGTCCATGCCACTATGCATTGCGTCATGCCATCGAGCCACACTCGAAATCTAGACGTTTTTGATACTGTTAGTATACAAAAATTTCAAATTTAGCTTTCTTCATACAAAAATTCCAAATCTAGCCCCCTCCCCACCGCACGACTCATCGAGGCGACGCGTGGCGGAGTCGTGCGATACCGGACGCCGCGATTCGCGAGAGGTGACGCGTGGCGGTCGTCGCGTGCCGGACGCGACGACTCACGGGAGGCGACGCGTGGCGGAGTCGTGCGATGCCGGACGCCACGACTCACGGGACGCGACACGTGGCGCGATTTTAGAGCCGTGCGTTGCCACGTGTCGCCTCACGGTGAGTCGTGCGGTCGACCGCCGCGACGACGCCCGCGTCGCCTCTGGCGAGTCGTGCGGTCGGTACCGCACGACTCCGCCACGTGTCGCCTCCTGGTGAGTCGTGCGGTGGGGAGGGGGGCTAGATTTGGAATTTTTTCATAAAAAGAGCTAAAATTGAAATTTTTGTGCACAACGGTACCAAAATAGTCTAGATTTCGCCACACTCGTCCTCTCTAACTGATGGAGATATACCCTAGAGACAATTATAGAGATGATTCTATTTATTATGTTCATGAATTATTTGATAATTTATCTTATTCCTTGAATAACATCGTCAATATTTATTATAAGTGTGTGACTTGATTGTGAAACTCTATATTACTGCGATGATTATTCTTAGATGATCCCTAGTCAAACATATGAGGACACATATTAATAGACTAGCATATGTATTGGTTGATGACCATGTTTCACGAGTCATAGATATTAAACTAATAATATAGACACATGTTAGCAAACATGGGGTTGGATAGACCCATCATGAAACACTGCGAGAATATTGCATTCTTACTGTCATCAGTTGATTTCATTCACAATGCGTATGCTATGTCCTTAAGACTTGAGATCGTAAATGCGTACTCAAGATGCATAATGACTGACTTAGGGTTGCCAAACACTACTCCATGAATCGGGTAGTCATAAAGGTAGCTTTCGGGTTTTGTTATGATGCGTGCATTGAGGCATGATCGATCAAGATAGGATTTGCCCCTTCAAGCAACAGGAGAGATATCTCTAGACCTCTCGAGTGATTGGATTCCAAAAATGCATGGCCATGCTATTCACGGTTAAAGAGTTAATCGTAGTCGGGAATTCAAGTCACGTAATCGAGAAAGAGTGGTTGAGCTAACCAAACAAGGATGACACGTACTCGCCTTGAGTTTAACCGATATCGTGAGGCAAAGGGAAATGCATGAGTTTTGTTGAGGTTCTTCCGATATGATCTTTGCATATACTTAGGAGTCGGCATGTCTTACTAAGGGGCCGCTGCCGATTAGTGGACGAGTAGAAGTACTCGGGCTATGTCTAAGTGTATGTGAACCTATAGGGTCGCACACTTAAAGGGTTGGAACTTAATTCGGATAGTGATCCGAATTCTTATGGGCATGAGTTCCTAATGGGCCTCCAGTTCGAGACCCATTATGATGGATGCCTATAAATAGAGGGGAGGTGGCATAGGGTTTGACAAGAGAATTCGGAATTCCCGAAATCCTAGTTGCCACACCTTCCTCATCTAATACCGCGCCGCCGGCGCTAGCACTCCGGCGCGTGGTGTTCCTGCCCCGTACGTGTGGATACCTTGAAGGTGTTGATGCGAAGCTTCAACACTAGGACGATCCGCAACTTGTGACGATCGCAAGGACCTGAAGGAGGAGACGTTCTGCTAGAACGACTACAACTGCATCAACGCGCTACATCGATTCTACTTCCGCTACGAATCTGCGCGTCTAGTGGTAATCCTGTGATCTATTACTAGAGGAGGTTCCTTTTACGTGGTAGAATTTTTAAAATTTTACTTGCATAGTCTACCCATAGATCTTCACCAACGCCCTGCTGCGCCCATGCCCTGCTACCCGATCATGTCGTCATCATCACTGTACGCCATCCCATGTCGTCACCGTCACAGATGGTTCTAACCCTTTTTTATAGCAGTGCCTAGAGCAACTCCAATATTTGACACGCACATGAAGAAGAGCTAAGGTGAGATCCATATAGAGATTCTAAGCTTCGGCATATTTCTCGCCGATGTTTAGCGTCTCCTGTTGTCTCTGGAGTGGAGGCCTTCACAACATTAGGAAGGAGAACAAACTCACCCCAGTGGCTGTCACGCTCTATCAACTTCCACCCCTATTTACAGGTGGGGGCTTGGAACCTTAGCACTCCATCCAATGTTTAGAACCGGATTTAAGAGCGCTCTTCTCCTGGTTGGCAGTTGGCACCCCTCTGATAGCACATTGGAGTTACCCGTGCGCAATCCACTTGTTCAAAACCACTGCAAGCTTTCCTTTACCTATTTCTATTGCCTTGAGGAAGCTTTTGTTCCTTTTCTTAATCATGATTAAGTCCTTAATTAAGATTACTACTAGATCTTATCCATTCAATTATTACATTTCCTTTACTGATTAGTGGAAAATTATATGCTAAATGATGCTAGCTGGATAAATCGTCACTAGTTTTCATACTTACCTTTAATTTGTTCTATCTCCATTTGTACTAGTTTGGATCTTCCTGCTTACTCTGTACGCTTAAAGTGGCATGGCATATGATTCCTTGGGTCGGGTACAGATAATCTGCAGAAGATTTGCTTTGGCTAGCTAACGCCTTCAAAACACCAGCGGATAAAACGACTCCCAATTAGGACAAAAGAAAACTAATCATCATGATAGTCGAGCATTATATATACATATATTTCTCTTCCACTACACGAAATTATATATATTGACCCGGTTTTTCCAAATCTGTAAGAAATCAAATCCCAAGTGGATGAACAACTTGGAATACCCACATTTTCTTACCTGTTTAATTTCTTGGATAGTGTTCTTGGACGAAAATCACCTTAATTAAATGTGATCTGAGTAAGTATAAAAACTAAAGGAGACATCTGATAATGTGAAATCTGAATTCTTCCTAAAAATGTAAAATATGAATTAGTACTTTAGAATAAACTCGATCGAACTTGTTTAGCACTTGGATCCCAATATGAATTGGGTGATTAGCGGATTTACTTTACTAAATAGATACATGCTGACAAGTTCAATTCGGTTTATTTGGATTTATCGATTTCAATATCTACCGAATATTGCTGCTGTTTCATAAGTTTGTTATTCATTAGATGTACAATTGATTTTAAAATTTATATTAGTAAATGTCACAACCTAAATAAGTTTGCACAAATTTTTTCTCACTAATTAAAGCATTTGGTCGAATTTAATAAAGTACTTCCTAAGCAAATTTAATTCAATTTTGAATATGGAAGCATAAACGCATCATTTGTTGGATAGATCTTGTAAATTTCATACACAAGAGGGATTGACTGGATATGCAAATGCATCATTTTGAGTGACCAATACAAACAATCGTGGTTCAGTTGAGCATGGAGGTGTAAAATTTCTTACACGTGTTGACAGCTAGAATCAGCTGAGGGGGGAACAAGAGCGTGAAAATTAATCGCTAGTACAAGAGAACAAGAGATGTCAAATTAGCGAGTACAAGATCAAAGCATAATATAACAAATTTGAAGAAAAAGAAGGATAACAAACTTGACGGTTCTCTTGATTTTGACAAAATGTGAAACCAGCCTACCATATAATAAATTGTGAAAATATCGAAGGTTACAGTTGAATACCATATCTGACAATTAAACCATGAGAATCATACTGACTTTCGGGACACGACCAGAACAGAGAGCTTGATCTAAACTTGTGTTGCCTGGACTGGAACTGGCATTTGTTGCTTGCTGACAGCTATTTGTTCAGTCCTCTTCGCCCAAAGAACACAGTACAGACCTCCAACCATTATCACGCCACCTATTATACTGCAGGTAAAAAAACCAAATTCAGGTCAAAATCATGAAGCTTTATCATTGTTAAAAGAAAACACGAAGACAGTGAGCTGGTCAGTAGAAACAGACACCTTCCCAGGGTAACTGCTTCTCCTAAGAGAAATGAGGACAGCATTATTGTGACAAGCAGAGTTATGGGCATTGTCATGGACAAGAAAACCGGTCCGCTCTTGTCAATCACCCATACTTGCATGTAATATGCAACTCCAGAAACAAGTATGCCCTGCACCCAGTGTCCAGTAATCTCTGAGTTACATTGGCAGTGTATACACAGGGAAATGCAGGAACATATGTTTTGATGATTGGTAGGAAAACAAAGGAAACCGTAATAACAAAGTGAAAAATGTAGGTACGCTCTGAAGCAAACGTCATTAGAATTCACTCTCAGCTTCAAGGAACCTAATATTAAACACGCTTTGACGTTTGAGGAATGTACAGTCCCAAACATGCCCTAAAAGATTTACAGGAACTCAGAGTCAGTTTAAGATGTCCTTTGCTGAGATGCAGTTTGGCACAATTGACATTACTTTTCTTCCATTTGGATCAACAGTGCAAGTGATCATTACCATTGCATGCATCCAGCAGAAAAATTCCTCTTGAAACTTAGTTGATAGTATTACCGTGTATTATTTTTGACGACTTATTACCATGTCTTATTATTGACCTTGCACTGCTATTTTCTACTCAAGGGCCAGGATTCTGCCAGACATATCATAAGAAAGCACCTTTTTTTGTTTATTACCTGCAGTCTAATGACAATAAGATGTTCAAAACTTATTGTTGCCCTGAAGTAACCAAACAATCTGAGGAGATCAATGACTTACAGAGTAAAGCACAGCGATAAGACCTACATCTAGTCCCAGCTTCCATCGTGAAAAATCTCTCTCAACCACTAAAGCGATGAAGAAACACTGAATAGTTGCAAAGATCAACTGGAGAGTTGTGTTGAGCAGCTTAGAGGGGTAAGCTTCCAACATAGGCCCCTGAGAAGAAGTACCATCAAGGTAAATAGCATGAACAAGCCCGGAGTACCATTTGATCCATTGTTAACATTTCAGAGCGGCTCTGAAAAGATTCATACCTGAAGTACTGTCCAAAGAGCCCAAAATGTAGTAGATAAAGACGTTAAGAAAATTCCTAATATCCAAGTCCTTGTAGGATGAGCAGCAACCCCAGCATGGGAGGTACTTATGTGATGAAAAAGACGGTGATGGTTGAAAGATTTCAATTCAGGCCCTTGGTAAAATGCAAGTACAATAACACCAGCAATGCACAACACTACACCGCAAACTTTTGCAATCCCATGGAACCTCTTCAAGTTCAAAGACTCCATCCTACCAGATATACAGTGAGGAATACCAAATTGAGAATTTTAATATAGCAAATCTCCTCAAGTTTGTGGAAAAATTGCACAAGGCTCCAAAACTAATCTCTCTGATAGAAATCACTCACAGGTTCACGAAATTTTGGCTCTAGATATTACAGCTTTGAGGTTCTTCCAAGTTATTTCTTTTCATCAATTTTTGTTTAATACACTTATTATTCGTATATTACAATATTCTATAAAAAATGTATTTAAACATACATTGAGATGAGATCTATGTTTTTTTGTTATTGTGCCGGGTAGTAATTATAAAATTCATTTCCATGCTATGATAGCTTATAAACTGTCCAATGCATATGTTCAGATCTACATTGGACTCCCTACAGATTGCATCCCCGTTTGGAACATGGGATTTTCTTCCCAATTTCTGCAGGTAACTGTTTCTTGTGAAATTTCTGCATTCCAAATCCAAACAGGGACTGCATATTATGTTCAGTTATAATACATATTTGAAGAGTGGGAAAATCCTATAGGAGCTAGCACGGATACAAAACCCGGAACCGAAGGTATTCGCGGCCAGGGTTCAAAAAACCGACGATTAAACCAGAAAAACCGGTGGGTACTGGTAGCGAAAATACCGGCCAGAATTTCTCAAATATAAATTTGAATTTGTCACTGTATAATGCACTTCATAGATTGGTTTAAACATTTTTTGTGGTAGATTAACTATTGTATAAAATAAAAATACATGAATTATTGTATTATTACAATTTTTAATTACCCATAAGCAGTCTTTCACTGGTTTTTGGACGGTTACCAGTCGTCCTACCGCCCAAATTCGAAATTCGCTTCATGAATTTTGCCCGGGTTTTCTCCTGTAAGACTAGGTCCTACAGTATATTATGTAAAAGGAAAGCAACGGAAAATTAGCTTAGTCTGTGCCTTATCTGGTTCAGTACAAAATTTATCATCCTAGCAAAACAAGAAAATTATGAGTATATTATTCCTATCTTTCTAGGAAGGAACGCAAGTATAAAATGAAAACCCTTACCCCAACAGAATAGCCAAAAAGAAAGCCACCACTGGTAGAAGGTTAAATATTGCAGATGATGATGTTGCTGAAGCATAGCTGAGACCAAGGCTAAATATGTTTATCGAGCCAGAAATTCTAATAAAAGGCAAATACACATAAAATGATTAATGACTGTGCTGCAAGTAGAATAAATGGCACAAATTGAGAACACAACTAATTCACAAAATTAACAATTATGAACAGAGCAATTCAATAGAGCTACTTAAATAAATATTCGACAACTTCTGCACAGATGTACCACTGTCAGTTGGAAAACCTGCATAAAATTTAACATAAATTGATCTGTTCTTTGGAACAGCTTAACGCTGGACTGTCATTTGTGAAGCTAATTAAGTATATAGTTCTTTGAAGGCAATTAAGTATATATTTCAATGTAACCTAGAAAGAGAGAGAAGAACAATATGTACTGCACTATGACCAAGAAAAGAGAAGAACAATATATACTGCACTTCAACCCAAGAAAAAAGAGAAGTGCACAAAGGACTGAACAGGAAAACTGAAGAGCTTTGCACAGAAGTGCAAAAGCATCAAAAGAACTACAGACATAGAATGGTTGGACAGGAACTTCCAAATGAAGATTGCGAAACCCATCCAGTTTAATATGAAGATTATGAAAACTAGTGTTGCTTTTTTGCAAGCAACGATTCGGCTTGATAGCCAAGATGTTTCAGGTCAATACCAATCAGACAGAAGAATGATAACAAGTAAAGCATATAAATCACACTTTGACTTACCCGTATAATGCATGCACAAATAGTTTCAGAGAGACTTTGTATGACAGTGGTGGAGCAGTTTTTCTGCACAAAGAAACCTCAATGCATGATTCCATGGTGATATCCAGGCAAATAAGTAAAAAACTTCATTACCTTTCAAGCACAAAAGCAACGGGCACTAAGAACAGAATAGCAATTGCGTGCCTGTAGAAAACAAATATAGACGTGCTCATGCCTTCGTTAAACGCATCTTTGGTTACTATCTGCATGCCTCCATATATGGATCTTATGAGGAACGCAACCACAAAAGCTGCTCTATTGCTCATTAGAATGGTCTGTTGGAACTTCTATAGATGATTGTTTAAATAGGAGGGCTGATTCTGGCAATATGAGATGTCTTTACTTTAGCATCAGCATACTTCACTGTTAAACTTGTTGTGAATGTTGTATGTATTGAAGAGGCACAATGGACAATATATATAGAGAGGGTATTACAGATAAGTAAGGTCTATCAAGAATAAAATACAAACTCTATATCCTTAACACCCCCTCAAATGCAAAGCGTATGCAATAGTATTGCATTTGAAAGAGTTGACATTAAAATAAGAAAAAAACCAAAATCCAAGTCTTGTAAATGCCGTCGTAGCACGCAGCTCTTGAAAATTATGTCGAACATACAATATTTCCATCCGAGGTCGTGTGGTAGCCCATAAAGTATGATAGTAGCCTATAAAGTAGATCGAAACTCGAGACGGCGGTAGTGCAATGCACAAGAAGCGCAATAGAAGTGCAGTGTAGAAAAAGAATGCGGCGGCCTTAAAAGTTCGGGGCGGCGGCTCAAAAAGAAACAGTGGCATCATAACAACTTCTACGACCTGGACGTGACTCAGAGAGAAGAGCGGCGGTTGCTGTCACGCAAAAGACCACACAAAATCCTAAAGAATAAATTGAGACTAGCAAAGCAATCGATTAACTGACATAAAAATTTATGGACTCATACAGTTTAGATGAGCTAGAAGATAAAGACTACGGATTTAAATGGACGTAATGGAAGACTCAAAGAAAAAGACTGAAAGCTGTAGATACTAACAGCAGCAATATCAAACTTCTAAAGACTTGGATACTAGCATCCACCAGGAAGCAAAGAAGAGAGCAGCCAGCCAAGCGAGGCCGTATGATTGGTGGAAAGAAGAGAGCAGCTAGCCATGCAAGGCCATATGATTAGTGGACGCCAACAATGCCCTCTCCCTCGTTCTCTCTCTCTTCTCGTCTTCAATCCTCATGCCTCCCTGTTGCTCCTTCCTCCCAACCCACCACCATGCCCGTGTTCATGGCGCACTACTTCGCCGGCATGCGCAAGCTACACCGCGACTTAGAGCGCCACAGGAAGCTCGCCATCGAGGCGCAGGGGGCATCGCCAAGAAGTCCTCTACGCCCTCGCAGCGGTGTAGATCCGCTCTGATCTAGCTCGCGCCAGCCGGAGTGGCCATGAAGAAGTCGTCCGCACCGCCAATAGAAATTCTACCCATGGGGCTACAACCTAGAGAGACAGCGGCGACGTCAACCACTGAGAAGAGCCGCACCGGCGAGCGTGAAGAGCTCGGCGGCGGTGAGCGGGCGCAAGAAAGAGTCCGAATCTGGCGCGGAGAGGCCGAATCCGAACGGATTCGGTGGGAGCAAGCTGGATCCAAGCGGGAAGGCGGCGTGCCGGCAACTGACAACACCGGATCTGGCGGAGCGAGAGGAGGTGGCCGAGCCAGGCCCGATCCGGCCGAATCTAACTAAGAACAGTAGCAAGAGGCTGTCGGCCGAACCTAGGCGGGGCAAGGCCATCCGATGAGACGACCGGAGGCATGGATCCCACAGTCGGCTCACGCCTCAAGCTGCGCCAGCCCTCGACCTCCCGGTGCCACCTCCCTAGAGTTCATTTTTCCTGATGCTGCCACGACGATGGTGGCACGGAGGAGGCGATCCGGCCCAGAGTGCACGAAGCCGAGGCGGCTTGGATCCAGCGGTAAGGAAGAGCCCGGTGGCCAGGGAAGAGCGCGGCATCTCAAGGGCATCCGGATCTAGACCCAAGGGTGGCGTTGACCGGAGATGAGGTGACGAGCATGAGGCGACGGCAGCCCGACGAGATCCGTCAGCGGCAGTTGGATCCAGGAGAGCAGCGGTTGACCGAAGAGGCTGTCGGCGACGGTGGCCGGAGATGAGGCGATGACCACCAGAGAGATGACCTGGCCTGGCGATGACCAGAGAATCCTCCCGGGGGCAGCAGATGCGGAAGATGAGCGAGGCTAGGAAAGGTAAACCTTAATCATACCTTGGCTCTTATATCATGTTATGACTGTTGTATGTATTAAAGAGACCTAATGGGCAATATATATAGAGAGTATAAGAGAGTATTACAGATAAGGAAAGCATATCAGGAATAGAATACAAACACTATATTCTAATACAAACTCTATATTCTTAACAAAACTGTCATTCAGCTGTTTCATATAATAGGGCCCTCTGAGGTGATCCACTAAATTAGGCCATGCATATTTCACCTTGTACAGAACATGCAGGTTACACAACCTAATTATGGATTAAACAGAAGAAATTATAAAACATACAGATTGATGATTGGCATTGTTGGAAGCAAGGTTCCAAAACCCGGAACCGTGGCTAATCCTGGCCGGTGAACAGTAGCTGGAAATCCCTAGGAAAACCGAAACAAATTTTGTGATTTGAAATTTAAATTTGGTAGGTTTGAAACCGGTAACCATTTTGGTAACCGGTCAAAAATCGGAAAAATCGCTAGGAAAACCAGAAAAAGGCAGAGAAACATAGGAGTAAAATAATTGATGCATATTAACTTCATACAATACATAATCTAGCACAACAAATACCTAGACCAACCTAAGAAGTGCATTATGTAGTCATAAATCTAAATTTACATTTGAGTAATCATGGCTGGTCTTTTTATCCCGATCTTGACCGGTTTTCTCGTAATGTCGGTGGTTCCGCCGATGAATCGCCGGTTTTGAACCCAGTTGTAAGTATTGTTGCAAGTTGCAAATAATTGAATTTATAAGCTTTCATTATATTCCAAAAGATAGCAGCACAGTTGCTAGAAATGTCAATTGAAAGCTTGAGCATCTACTTTTAAAAAGTATATTTTGCTGTGGAACATCCATTAACCAGCACTTCCAAAAGTGGCTGTCCAAAAATATAAATCATAATCAATAAATTGTTCACAGTTTGATCCTCTTAACTTTTAAGTTTATAATCAAGAATGGCGAATTATAGATTAAGTTGCATAGTTACAAATAAGAGCTATGATAAACGAAGAGTCGATGTAGTGTTTTTGAAAATTAGTCCAAAACTTTTTGCTTACAATGGATACATACTACTATAGAAATCATCATCATAGACGGTTCAAAAATATCATCACAGACGGTTTTCTGAACCGTCAGAATTTATGGGTCGGTGATAATCGATTGTTATCATAAACAGTTTGTGAACCATCAGTGATAAATACAATCCAGATGGTTTGTAAGTAGAACCATCTGTGAAAAATACTATCACAGACAATTCTAGTTTAGAACCGTCTATGATACTCACATATCACAGACGGTTCTAGTGTGAGTATCACAGACGGTTTTTGTTTTGAACCGTCTGTGATAGTGAATCACAGACGATTTATACTACAAAACCGTCTATGATAGTTTATTCTATACCTAAAATTTTTTCTATTTTTCAGTTAGGCTCAGAAAATGTTAGCTATATCTTTTGAAAACAAGCGAAAACAAGTAAATATGATATCAAACATAGCAGAGAATATTTTATTTTTATTACAATCCACCATTACAACATCACAAGATTACAATCCACCATTACAATATAACAAGAAAACATAGCAGAGAACATTCCATTTACTTTCCATTTACATTATAAATCGAGCAGCCCTAACCCCACAAAGTGTTGGCTAGATGACCTGGTATGCGACCTTCAAATTATCTGCACTCGCTTCCATCAGGTCGATCGAGGAGGAGGACAGTGAGGAGCCTAAAGAGATTTTGAGCATATAAAGAGTAGGGGATGGGTTCAGGTGAGTATTTATAGGGGAGGGAGAGGTGGGATAATCTGTGCGGTGTGGGTTGGTCGGTTTCTATTGGCTGGAATTGGGTTGGGGAGGATTAACGAGCCCAGCGGTCAGAGACAAATTTATTCTGAGGCGGTTCTTGGTAAGAACTGTCTGTAAAAGTATCACAGATGGTTTTATTAAGAATAAATGCATGATATTGGCTATATATATATCGATACAATATAAATAACTAGTCTAAAAATATAAAATAACAAAGTTTTGTATAGCTTATATATAATCATTTGAAATATTTCGACGAGATCTACAACTTTACAGTTGAGACAAACTCCAAATTTCGAAGGCAAGATAAAACATTTTGGCAAAACAGAAATAAAAAACTTGTGATACAAATTTCAGGCTAAAGATGACCGAGTTTGGGGGTCTTCAAGGGCAACTAGCGCAAGCTGGTCATTGTTTTTGGATCGGGCTCGTCGTTATCTTTCCAACGAGTATAAGAACATCGAAAGTGGACACCGTATGCAAAAGTTATGCTTGTTTTACTGAAAGTGTGTCAAAATAGAATTCTACTCAAACTCAGACGGGAAATTATGAAATTTTAGGGATGTGCGAGGCGGGAAACATATCACAGGGTTTGTCTGTAATAATGAAGTTATCACAGACGGTTTGTGTTACAAACCGTCTGTGAATTATTACAGACGGTTCTTATTAAGAACAATCTGTGAAGTATTACAAACCGTCTGTGATATTCGAAATATCACAGATGGTTCTTGGTAAGAACCGTCTGTGATAGTATCACAGATGGGTTCTTGATAAGAACTATATGTGCTTGCATTTAATACTGGTGGTTTTTATGAACCGTCTATGATGAGACATCTATTATAAACTTTTTTGTAGTAGTGACACATACACTAGATCATTTTGGCAGGTTAAACCAGACAACAAACTCATCAGACAACACAGAATATTCATCAAAGCCAACATGATAATAACTAACTTGAAGTATGTACCCATGACTAAATAGATAATGCAATTAAGCGATAAACACTACCTTTGCTCAGTTGTGACCTGTTGTCCTAGTAAGAATAATTTTCTCACCTAGTCCACATTCTCAATTATCTTGCGGCAAATCTACACATTAAACATATATTATGCAAAATAAATTCGTTGGGTCAAACATGAGATTAAGCAAGCAAGGATGCATGTTTTACAATCACATCTACGTTGTAGGATTTATTTGCACATATCAGGTGAGCAAATATAGAAAATAAAGAACAGCAGATAAATAAGGAAATACTACTGCAGTCCTTCGTCAGAATGAGACTTCATATTTTCAAAGTACTAACAAAATGAGCCACAATAAAGGAAATATTCATCAACATTTGTATGGGAGGAAAAGAAAGAAACAGAAAGATGAGAAGTTTTATTGGCAGATTGACTACATTGTTTTTGTGCAATTGAGTAGTGAGTAGTCGGTGTCTAATGTTTATTGTCACAGGACATGGCTTTGAAAAAAAAAATACCTGATGCTATTCATGCTTCATCTGCAGCTCAGAAAGAAAGGATGGAGAAAGCATTCGGCATTTGTTCTGACCCATGTATACGGCATTGATAGCAACCATCCATAGTGCGAGAAGCACGTAGACCCATGTATATGGCATTGATATCAACCATCCATAGTGAGAGAAGTACGGATAGCACTCCATCCATATCAGCTGGCACATCACTTTGCGAGATCCTCTCTCCCCTAACACTGTGCAGACCCGTGCAGATTTTGTTATGTAACCTCTTGTTGCATTTAATCCTTTTTTAAATGGAAGAACAATCCAGGCCTGAATTGGAAGCAGGGAAAAGGTCTTCAGAAATATACATCCCAAAGGAACCCTTCGGTACATGCACATACTACACACACCTTGCAGCGACCATGTAGCGTATATAATCAAACAAACACATTTTGCTTCATATGCAGACCAATATGCTCATGACTTTCAGCCTGGTTACATCCCCTAATAGTATGAACCTGAACTTGGACCTTGTTATTATGTATTTAATTTAACACAACCCCATCATTGAAATTAGAAAGGAAATGCTCCCAATATTTTATTCTGAATCACGATACTTCCAAATTACACGCAGAAATCATAAGCCTGATGCTTCACCAGAAACTCTAGAAGATTTCCGTAAAATGAAGAGAAATACAAGACAAGAAACTGCAGAAGATCAAGAAGCTAGCCCTGATATGTTTAATAATAATAATCATAATAATAATAAAGAAGCGCTGATTACGCCGGCCGTACCTCGGCCTAGCCATGGTGGTAGTGGTGGTCTTCGTGGGAGGAGAAGCGGTGGTGACCGCTATCATTCGGAGAGCTCCGGTCGGCGCCCGCCATGGACAACATCTTCTCCTATCGCATCGCCACCGGCGTCGGCGCAGTGGGGGCCATCGAGGTGTTGGCTATTGTAATATATGTGGTATAAGCATAAATATCGATATAATTCCAGCATAATTAAATAAACTCAAAGAAAATACCAAGATGTATACAAATGATATAAATTGCATATAATCATTTGATTCAATCATATCATTGTAACATAGCACATATTCAATAAAAGGAGAAAGAACACTCTTGGCTTGAACATGTATGCCAATGTAAAGAACATGAAATCAATTAAGACTAGCAAAAAGTACAAGTTTTAATTGATTAATTCAGTGCTCTCAGATGTAGGATTACACAAGATTTGATCTTGGCCGTCCCGCTACTATAGTCTTAAACTTTTGATCAATTGAATATGTCAAAAGAAGATCCTGTTGATTACGATCACGATCAGTCGATTACAACCACGAGCAGTCAACTACGACCAACAGTGCTACAATACTTTTTACGACTGCTACAGTGATTCTACAACTACTATAGTACAACAGCTACAGTGATTCTATGGCTACAGTGATTCTACGACTGCTACAGTACAACAGCTACAGTGATTCTATGGCTACAGTGATTCTACGATCGCTAAAGATACAAGCGCTCTGATGATTCTCGATCGCTGCAATACAAGCGCTCTGATGATTCTACGACTGCTATAGTGGTCCCTCTCCTGGTTAGCACAAGAGCCGCAAGACTGAAGTGAATGTCGCACTGGCCAGTTCCAATTTGGAAGAGTATGTACCTCAGGCCTTTATGGCAAATCTATCAATTGATTGGTGGATTGCTACATGTGCTATTAGACATATATATGAGGATCTATCATGTTTCTCTTTATTTCAGGGTGAAAGTGATGGATCTGTCCTAATGGGGAACAGAGCCCCTGCGACAGTACGTGGGATTGGATAGGTTTGCCTGAAACTTACCTTGAGCAAAATACTCATCCTCAAGGGCGTACTGTATGTGCCTGCAATGACTCGCAACCTTCTCAGTGGGTCAATGCTATGTAGGCAAGAAATAAAGCTTGTGTTTGAGTTCAATAAGTTCGTGTTGACCAAGTTTCGAAACTTTGTGGGGGCAAAGGTTATGATAGCGGATGCATATTCCACTTATCCATTCTTAATTCCAATAATATAACCATTTACAATATTTTCTATTGCAATAAAATTCATGATATTTGGCATTTGCGTTTGTGTCATGTTAACTTTGAAGCTATTATGCGGTTAAGCAAAATGAGTTTAATTCCAAGCTATAGTTATGAGAAGAGTTCAAAGTGTGAAGTGTGTATGCAAGCAAAGCAACCCTGAAAACCTTTTCATAGCGTTGAAGGGCGAAGAACTTCTCTACTTGAACTAATCCATTATGATCTTTACGAGATGAATGAATATTAACTAAAGGTGGCAAAAATTACTTTTTAACTCTCATAGACGATGCAACTAAGTACTATATTTATTTACTTAAGTCGAAAGATGAAGCACTTGAATACTTTAAAGTCTATAAAGCCGAAGCTGAAAATCAACTAGAAAAGAAGATTAAACGGTTAAGGTTGGATCAAGGCGGCGAATACATCTCAAATGAATTCTCTCAATTTTGTGAAGAAAGTGGAATAATACATGAGATTACTCCACCTTATTCACCCCAATCATATGGAACAGCTGAAAAAAAAGAACCAAACTCTTTGTGACTTGGTTAATGCCATGCTCTAGAGTTCAGATATGCCGGACTATTGGTGGGGTGAAGCAGTTCTCACAACTAATTATATTCTGAATAGGGTTATACCTCGCAATCAGGAGGAGACACCCTATGAAGGATGGAAGGGGAGAAAACCTAACTTGTCATTTCTTCGGACATGGGGATGCCGTGCAAAGATACATGTGCCATTACCAAGAAAAGAAAGCTTAGTCCGAAAATCGTTGATTGTGTCTTTCTAGGGTATGCTACAAATAGCATGACTTATAGATTCTTAGTAGTCAAATCCGAGGTGAGTGACATCCCTACAAATATAGCGATGGAGTCTCCTATGAGACCAACTGAAGTCATTGACCATATTGGACCAAATGACTGCTCCATTCTTCCTAGTGTGGACAACACCGCTCCAGAGTTGAAGTTGACGAGTAAGAGACAGAGAACTGAAAAGTCACTGGGTAATGACTATGCCACCTATGTCATGGACGATAACCACAAACCCTTTCAGAGGCATACGCATCTCCGGTGTGGATTACTGGAAGAAGGCAGTCCGTAGCGAGACGGATTCCATCATAGCTAACGGAACCTAGAAAATTACAGATCTTTCACCTGGATGCAAGCTAGTGGGCTGCAAATGGATCTTTAAAAGAAAGCGTAGACCTGATGGTACTATTGAAAAGTATAAGGCCCGCTTAGTGGCTTAAGGTTTCACGCAAAAGGAAGGAGAAGACTATTTTGACACATACTCTCTTGTGGCTCGTTTACCCACAATTCGGGTACTTTTAGCACTAGCTGCCGCATACAAACTCCAAGTACATCAAATAAATATAAAGACTGCTTTCCTAAATGAAGAATTGAATGAGGAGATTTATATGCAATAGCCTGATGGCTTTGTGGTTAAAGGGTAAGAAAAGAAAGTATGTCGATTTATTAAATTCTTGTATGGCCTAAAGCAAGCTCCCAAACAGTGGCTCGAGAAGTTCGCTAGTACAATAACATCAGTCAGCTTTTGTGTAAATGAAGCCAATAAATATGTCTACTATCGATTTAATGGGAGTGAGGGTGTCATTTTATATCTATACGTAGATGACATATTGCTCTTTGGGACTAACATGGATGTAATCGATAAAACAAAGTCTTTTCTCTCTCATAACTTTGATATGAAAGATCTGGGTGAAGCAGATGTTATTTTAAATATCAAGCTTATAAAGGGTGAGAATGGGATTACTCTGTCATAATCCCATTATAGGGATAAGGTTCTAACCAGATTTGGATTCATGGACTGTAAGCCAGCAACCACACCCTATGATCCAAATGCTAAGCTTCATAAAAACACTGGATATGGAAAAGATCAGCTTAAGTATTCCCACAGTATTGGATCCTTGAGTCGTTATATGTTCAACCCAGAAGATGATCATTGGATAGCACTAGAGAGAATACTTATATACCTAAAAGGGAGCTCAAATTTGGGACTACATTATTGTGGTCATCCGGCAGTCTTAGAGAGATTAAGTGATCCTAACTAAATCAGTGACTCGGATGACATGAAGGCTACGAGTGATTACGTGTTCACTCTAGCAGGTGGGGCCGTTTCGTGGAAGTCTTCTAAACAAACTATCCGAACATGATCCACCATGGAGGCTGAATTAGTAGCACTTGATTCAGCAGCTATAGAGGCAGAATGGATCAGAACTCCTTTCTAACCTATATGTTCTGAAAAAGCCAATTCCAGCTATATTAACCTACTGCGATAACCAAACCGTTCTAGTTAAGGCGAAGAGTAGGAAGAACAATATGAAATCCTCAAAACATATAAAGCGATAACTTAAGTCGGTCAGGCATGCCAGAGAGATGGGTGTTATTTCTATAAAATATATCTAGTCTGAAAGGAACTTGGCAGACCCTTTCACTAAAGGATTGGCACGAAAAGCCATCCTTGTAGCATCTAAGGGGATGGGGCTTATACTCGTGTAAAGGCTCACATTGGTGGTAACCTATCCTAGGAGATTGGAGATCTCACGAACTAGGCTCTAGGACAACAAACTATGTGGGATTAGAGAGCACATCAGAAGGGTCCTATTAGCTGCAGTGCTCTGTCTAGATGGAAGGTTGAGCAATAGCTTTTAATGAGTTCGATGTCTATATGACTTCGGAAATTGTCCTACAGAATTCTCTGAAGAAGTCACCTACATGAGTACGATCGTGAGGTTGCGATCAAAGGAAGTTAGGGGTATACTTTCTTAAAGTACTCATGAGTAAGATATAGGGACATGACCGTAACGTCCCAACCCAAGAGGAAAAAAGGCAAGTTGCCCTGTACAGAGTGTGACTTGGACAAAAATTCTCACACCAAAGCATTGGATCAAGGCAAAGTGCTCTTTTATTTGTGCAGAGTCGTAGTCCTTGTTGCTAGGCTTTGGGTTCAAACCCGAAAGGTACCAATCGTTGAACAGCTGTATATTAAATAAAACTTTGAGCATGTCTTAACAATTTAAGAAATTGGTGGGGACTGTTGTAAATCCAAGGGTATTTCGATAATTTTCCAAATTGAAGGAATGTGAGGCCTACCTGTCGATGAGCCAAGCGAAGGGATGAGAAGGAGGAGACTTCGTCTCCTACCCGAGCTGCGCTTCTCTCGGTTGATCCAAAATGAGGGGAGGAGGTGGGCACTAGCGACACGTTCGGCTCCGGGCGTTGGTGGCGATCGCTCAGGACTTCAATTTCACCTCCTCCTCTCAGCTATATAAGGAGGTCTCCTCCTTCAAGGGAACAGATACAGAGAAATCGTGAGCCCAATCCCTTCACTGCTCTTTTTCGATTTAGTTTTGGGTTTAGCCCTTGGATTCGGTCTTTGAGGTTGGTTCTTCACTGGTGACCGTCGGTCTCGGTGGTGAGCTATGACCTCTGGTGCTCAGCGAGGCGCACTAGGCCGGTTCTTCTCGTGTGCTTGTGCGGCGTCCCCTTCACCTCGACTTTGCCGTTTGGAGAATTCCAATTGGTAAAGGTGGGCTTTGTATCTTCGACTACCTCGCTCCTCTCTCGCAGTGACACAGAGGGGAGCTAGGTTTTCTGGGTCAATGCCTTGAGGCATGCCTGGCTCTGAGTTCTTCTTGGTTATTTCGAGTATCACCGACTTTGTGAGTGTTTTGATTGTCGACTCTTTACAGTTCATGATTTGTTTCATATATTAGTAATTTAATTGATCAAATATTGCAAAGAGGCTTTATGGATTAAGTAGCTCTGTGATGAAAATAGTCTTAAACTGAAATTGAATCACAATTGTCTAAAGCAGTCGATTACTGAGATTCCCGAGTGTTAGAGTGGATTCCCAACTGATTCAAGTGTTGGTAGTCGAAAACGAGTATTCATAGTCGTAGACGACCACTCTACAAGTCATGGTTGTATTCGACCACTCTTCTAAATGTGGTCGTATCGACTAATCGAGTGCTTGTGGTCGCACTCGTAGTTAGATCCGAGATCCGAGCACTCGTGGTCGTAGTCGGATCCGAGCACTCGTGGTATAGTTAGATCTGAGTACTGGAAGTCGTAGAATCATTGTAGTTGTAGTACTGTAGCAGTCGTAGAATCACTGTAGCAGTCGTAGAATCACTGTAGCAGTCGTAAAAATACTGTAGCATTGGTGGTCGTAGTCAACTGGTCTTGGTTGTAATCGATTGAATGTGATCGTAATCAATAGGATCTTCTTTTGACATATTCAATTGATTAAAAGTTTAAAACCATAGTAGCGGAACAGCCAATATCAAATCTTGTGTAACCCTACATCTAAGAGCACTGAATTAATCAATTAAAACTTGTGCTTTTTGCTAGTCTTGATTGATTCCATGTTTCTAACATTGGTATACATGTTTAGATTAGGAGTATTCTTGCTCCTTGTATTGAATATGTGTTTTATTACAAATGATATAATTGAAGCAAATACTTATATGCAATTTACATAATTTGTATACCTATTATTATTATTCTATTTAAGATTGTCTAATTATGCTAGAATTATATCTATATTTAAACTTATACCGTATATATTATAACACAAGGTTCACATGGCCGGTTACTCAAAGTCTATACCATTACTTTACTTCAATGTCTAGTGTAGCTAGTTCCAGTTGGTTCCTCTCCTTTTTCTTGTCAGGAGTCACCGGCTCCTTGCCGCCATGGCATCATATTTCAGAAGACACTCCGATGGAGGCACATTTTGTCATATACTGAGTAGCATCCCCATCCGATAGCTTTGCTCCCTCGTATCCCACCTCCTCTCTCTCCTTCCTCCTAATAACTCCCATCTCCAATTTTCTTTTTTTAAAAAAATGGGTCACATCTTATATGAGACATTGGCTTTGCTCTATCTCTTTTTTAGCTCTTCTCCACATCAGATTTGATCGTACATAGCACTATAAAACTACCGGCATAAATACATTGAAAGTGCCCTCGTACTGTGCAAATTGTATGATTAAGGCGGTGTCCTTAGGGTGGCCGTGAGGAGCTGAGAGAGACGAATAGGGAGGGGGAAGGACAAATATTGAGCCGCATGGGGTGACTCAAGAATGATCTCCCGTGTCAATGCCGCGTGCGCAAATGGAATCAAGAAATTCGATATTCAATGCCATGAAAAGTTGCAAATGATAGGATCAGTGTGATCAACTTTGATTACTATGGAGTTTAAGGCCTTCTTAATTAGGCCTATTTGCCTTTAAAAGAAATTTCACGTACAAAGATTCTAGAAGGTTGTCTCTCACAATGATCATTCCAGTCAGATATGCATAAGGCTGTCTCGTGTCATACACTGGAGCCCTCGCTCAGTCGCACTCCTCTTTTGAAAGATGAACTCCATTAGCTGCCGATGGGACACATCACACGTATCCCCTCGCTCTCAAATACAGTACTACCACCTCATTTAGAAGCCAAGGCCTCCTCCCGTTGTCATCCCCAGAGAAATTAAGCCTCCTGATGAACCTTTTCTTGCCGCGTGCTCGCCGGAGAAGAGCGGCCAGGGGACCCATTCATACTCGCGCTGTACATAGATCTAGTTTCTTACCGGAGAAGAGCGAGAGTGTATCGTCAACGAGTAGTTACGTTCCACGAGTTCTCTCCATCCTCGGCTGCGATTTGGATGCTCTTGTCCACCAGGGTCCCATGTGTAATCTTAGGATATGTGAAGGTCTTATATGTAAAACTTGTGTTCTTTTTACTACAATTTCTACGTATAATCCAGAGTTCTGTGCCCTTCCTTTTGCCTTGAAATAATAGTACTGCCGCTCAGCCCGCTTAAAAACATAGTAAGTTTTGTGTACACAGTTTGTTATTTCAATGTACATCCTCAAGACTCAGCAACCAAGAAGACTCAGCAACCAAGAATCCCCTAACATATAGTTATTGAGGCGTGAACATGGACAATATCCACAAGACATGGTTAACACACAGGTTAGACTAGTCGTCGATCGGTTGGCTTTGTGCTAATCTCTAGGGATGAATCCTCATGGAAAAGATGCAGGTTTTTCTTCCTAATGGAAGGCGGAAGCAAAAATAAAAAATAGTGGTCAAATTTTTTGTCCCTTCGTTTCAAAATATAAGACATATGTTTTTTGCAAATTTATTTTAAAATATAAGACATGTATGCTAATTTATTGATATTTTTCTATGTCTGTCCTTATTTATCACAACTCCTCTCTCTTGCATCTATAAATAACAATCTCACAAACTATTCTCTCATATTTTCAAGGTATTTATAGCATTGGCAGCAGGGGCGGAGACATGCCTCAGGCTGCCGGGGCTATAGCCCGAGGCCTGGCCTAAATAGTAGTGATAACCCCATGTAGTATTGGGCCTTCCAATCTTGCTCACCATGGTCCAGCCCGTGCCTCAGAGCCCAACCCAAGTCGTAGACTTCGAGCAGCCCGGCGGCAGAGCAGCGCGCGCGCCCCTCCACGAGCCTCGGCGCTCGACCAATTACGCCGATACTATGAAACCCTAAATCCCCAAATCAGGCCACGCCCTCAATCCCCCATTCGGCCATTCCTCGCCTCCGCGCCCTCGCCTTGGGGCGTCGTGCGTCCTCCGACTACTGGCCTTGCGCTCCCGACGCCACGCCCGTGATTCTTCGTCTCGCGCGCCGCGCCAGAGCTCGTCGCGCGCCACGCGTCCGCGACCTCGCTCCGGCGGCGGCGCTGCTCGTGCGCCCTGCAGGTGCGGGTGCGGGCTGCGGGGAGGACACCGCTTTGGCCTTCGCCTCCACGAGGCATCGCGCACCGGGAGCAGGCACGGGCGCGTGGGCGGCGAGGGGCTTCGGTCGAGCCGAGGCGGAAGGGGGCGAGTCGTCGGAGCCGAGGTGGTGAGGGCCGGGCGGTCAGACCACCAACGCCGGGGCCTGGGGGAGCCGATGGCCCAGATCTGACGGCGCGGGGGCGGCGAGGGGAGGCGGATCTGGGGACGGGGGAGCTGAACAGGGGCACGAGGCGACGAGGGGAGGCGGATCTGGGGGCGAGGGAGCCGTCGAGCCGGACCGAGGAGCGGCGGTGATAGACGAGGCGAGTAGGCGACTGAGAGAGGAGAGAGTGAGGTGAGCGAGTGAGGCACTAAGCGGTGAGACTTGAGAAGTTGATAGCCTCTGCGGAAGAGGGGAAAAGAAAAGGTGAACAAAGCTGACTGCTGAGAGGCGAGACCGCGAGAGGATAAGTGAGGCTGCTGAGTAGAGTTCAACACTGTTCCTCAACAGGTGTCCTTCAATTATTCAGTAATATTTTTTCTTCCTTCTCAATTTACTATTTTTGATGTATATAGATTACATATAGTTTAGTCTTTATAATTTATTCATAGATTTATATTGTAATTTATGCAAGTTTCCAACTTAATCCTTAAATTTAAGACTTATCATATTATTTAGTGCATGTATACCGAATTACGGTGTAAATTTTACAATTATTTACCGAATTGGCAAATGCTTTTACCGAATTGCATATGAAAATTTTGGTGCGGCATACCCTTTGGTAAAATTCTGGATCCGCCACTGTGCTTCAATTAATTTTGTTGGATGGGTAGAGTTAGCTAATGCACTAGCTTTGTGATTTAGCTGTTTCTAGTTAGGAGTAGCTAGCTAGCTCTTAATTTAGACTGTTCGTGCCTCCGTGAGATCCCTTACATTTACAATTTAGGAACTAGCTATTAAGATTTTAGCCTGGGGCGTGATCCAATCCTGAATCCGCCACTGATTGGCAGCATGATTATTTCCTCGTCTTTCTCTTGATTTTACAATCTCCTTAATCCTTGTGTCTAGCTAAAATACGCTTTATAAAAAGAAATAGAGGGAGTATTTGATTAAAGTGGTGCAATTTGCACCGGATGTGTTCCTATCAACAAAAAGTGAAGATGCAAATCTAACGTGGAATATTAGGATGGCTTATGAATGCAATAATCTGTTGGTCACAGGACTAGCTTCGCACTTTTATTTCAGTAGCTGAAATAAACAAAGTATGCAAGAGAAAAATATAAGCCAAAGTTGCAGCTGAGAGGTGAGACACCTCCATTAATTACTTTTGTGCAATTAAGCCTTCGATCAAGCCTCATCAAAATTTGACTAGTCTAGGTGATCAACCAACATGCATCTACATCACGAAATTGTGCAAGCTAGCCCCTTGTCCAATTTGACTGACACAGCATCTCCACTTTGGTGCCGAAATGCCATGCAGAGTCATGCAGCACGTACTATGCATGGGTGCATGACTGGTACAGCGTACGTACGCGTGCAACTGGATGGATCGGTGCAGTGCAAGGACTAGGCAATAGTGAGTCATTTTCCAGCTGTTATGTACCACAGTGCCAGCATGTAAATCAATTATTGTAGTAGTACTAGTTTCCAACATCCATTCAAGTGCGCGGCCGCATTTGCTCGGCTGAATTTACACGTTGCGCGAGTGCAGTGATCGCCATCACGCGAAAGCCGGAAACAAAAGCTTTGGTCGGCCAGTGGGGTAAAGCGTTGATGTGGAACTACTGCATGCTCAACATCCAGACAAACGTCGCACTGTTCTTCTAGATCTCCGCTAGTGTTTTTGTGTGATACATGGAGGCCATCATATAGTATTGATAAGTATTTAATTTTGTTATGTAAATACTTATTGAAGATCGAGTTTGATTTTGAGAATTTGTAATTTTTAGAATTGCTGTCAGATTTTAACCGGTCTGATCGGCTTAACAACGGCGGTCTGACCGGCGACTAAGGAGCGGTCTGACCGGTCATATGCCTTTTAAAAAATAGATACAAAACACTTGTCTATGCGTGTTTGAGGATGTCTTTATACTAGATGTCACTCAATTTGACGTTATAAACTGAAACTAGATGGAGTTTAATCAAAATTTTAAATAGGGTATTTTTCTGGTGCTCTTAAACGGTCAGACCAGTCAAACATTGGCGGTCAGACCGCTAGCAGTCCAACTGGCATGGTGCCAGCGGTCAGACTACCTCTGTTGGTCAGGCTGGGCAAGTAATGGTGATCATACCGATTTTTGGTGAATCAGTGTCAAAATTATGTATTTTGGTTTAAGATTTGGTCCTAGGGTTAGGACCAGTGTGTGCATGACATTGGTGCCAGTGTTTTGTGTGACATATTGCATGATGTATTGCTTTGACTAATATGAGTCAAGTGCATAGAACTTGTGCTTGATATGGTTGCTTGGTCTTTAGATATGCAGATGGCTTGATGGACGTAGCAGTCAACAGCAACAAACTAGGACTAGACTGGGGTGCTGAGGTTCAAGTGGTCACGTAAGTCTGGGGGAGACTACATGGCTCAAGCAGGAAGCACAGAGAAACACAAGGATTGTGAAGTGATAAGTTGGTCTATGTAGTGCACCAAATGACGAGATTGATGCACGTAGAGACGGTTCGAGGGAGTTTGAATGCGTAAAGACGTGATGGCTAGTCATTGGGCATTGCGGGCTATGTGTCTAATTATGTGGAGATACTTTGAGGTAAAGGTGAGTGTTCATTGCTTATCAATTATGTTAATTGATGATTTTATGTATTTTGCGGGTGCTACGTGATAGATTGCTTATTGTTGGTTGTAGGACTCAGTAGTGAGGCCATGGTGAGCAAAAGGGATTATGACTAAGTTAGGGGAGCTGAGATCTAAAATAATCAAGGTGCCACCAAAAGATTACTGAAGTTAGCAAAGTGGTTACAAACTAAGAAGATAAGGAACCATAGTAAGAGCACCGGTGGTGGACATGACAGGGTAACGACAAAGTGGGTTAGGACTAAACTTAGGGAGGAGCTGAGGTCCAGATTAGTCAGGAAAGTCGGGTACCGTCATAGTGGATGAAGAGGCATGTGACGCGCCAAGTGACTTGGGCCCGTTTGTATGCAAAGATGGTTCGGTGTGATCCGGACACATGAGAGGCTTGACGGCAAGTAATTGGGGCCATATGAAATTGAGGATGAAGCACAGGGCTACTTCAAGACAAAAGAAGCGTGAAACTTCGTGGAATGTGATTTGGGGGTAAAATGGTCTTTTTGCCCCCAAACTGAAAATCTTCACTTGATTAAACCAAGGTGCAAGGAGGCACAAGAGATGTGGTTTAGGTTAATAATGTGCTGAAAATATTAAGTGGATCAAGTGTTCTTTCACTAACATGTTAATATTTGTGTGTGCTTTGAGAAACATGCATGTGTAAGTATAAAACCCGATATAGTATTAGGTTAACAGGTTAGTCTATATAAGTGGATGAAACTCAACTAGAAGATTAGTTATGGTTTCTTATAAGTCTCTACTATATAAGAAGGTGAGTTGAGATAGTTAAGCTTAGCTCTTTAGGAAATCAAGTGGAGGAGGTTAGTGTTTTTGAAGAGAACCTTTGAGAGATGTGTTGTGTCTCTTTATCTAAGTCTTTTTTGTCATCCATAGCCTTTGTGGGTGGCTAGGGTGTAACTGTAAATATTCATTTTTCAAGTATCAATAGATATCAAAATTCATCCAAATCTTTCTCTTTTATGCATAAATGTTGAAATCTTGATTTGGTTTGATTTTTGGTGTTTTCCCTTCTTCCCTTATCTTGCTTTGTGCCAAGAACATGTAAGTGACGGAGATGTCTTTTGAAGATTAGATCCCATCTAGTCATCTCTCATAGCAAATTCTTGTGATTGCCCGGTTTTAATTTATGAAAGGATGATTTTAGAGGTTTTGATCTTGAGAGCTTTTGGTTTGGGTTTTTGTTACTGTTAGGCTTTCTAGGACATATGGGAGTAGATCCAAGGTCATCTTGGCCATCAATTATCCACAAGCAAATCTTTGTTCAAGTTCTTGTATTTTGCCCCATCTCGGTGCAATGTTACTTCAAATGAAAAAAGACTAAAAATTTAGTTATGATCTTCTTGATTTTTAATTGATACGTTCTAGACTCCCTAGAGAAGGTGTGTGCAAACTTTATAGTGATTTGGACCAATGGATTACAAGCTACAAGCTTGATGTTTAAAATACCATCTGCTTTACCTAGATCTTTTATATCAAAGTTCAGAGAGAGAAAAGACTTTGCTTTATTGATTACATCTATGTTAGTCCCAAAGAGTAATATGTCATCTACGTATAGACATAGAATGACACCCTCACTCCCATTAAACTGATAGTAGACACATTTATCGGCTTCATTCACACAAAATCTGACTGATGTCATTGTATTATCGAACTTCTCGTGCCACTGTTTGGGAGCTTGTTTTAAGCCATACAAGGATTTAATCAATCGACATACTTTTTTCTCTTACCCTTCAACCACAAAACCATCAGGCTATTGCATATAAATCTTCTCATCCAACTCTCCATTTAGGAAAACGGTCTTTATATCCATTTTATGTACTTGAAATTTGTATACGGCAGCTAGTGCTAAAAGCACCCGAATTGTGGGTAAACAAGCCACAGGAGAGTATGTGTCAAAATAGTCTTCTCCTTCCTTTTGCATGAAGCCTTAACCACTAAGCGGGCCTTGTACTTTTCAATAGTACCATCAGGTCTATGCTTTCTCTTAAAGATCCATTTGTAGCCCACTGGCTTGCATCCAGGTGGAAGATCTGTAATCTCCTAGATTCCGTTAGCTATGATGGAATCTACTCGCTACGGACTGTCTCCTTACCGTAATCCACATCCAGATATGCGTATGCCTCTGAAAGGGTTCATGGTTCATTGTCCACGACATAGGTGACATAGTCATCGCCCAGTGACTTTTCAGTCCTCTGTCTCTTACTCCTCCTCAACTCCAACTTTAGAGCGGTGTTGTCCATACTAGGAAGAATAGAATAATCATCTGGTCCAGTATGTTCAATGACTTCAGTTGGTCTTATAGGAAACACATGTTCAAAGAAAGTCGCATCACGAGACTCCATCACTATATTTGTAGTGATGTCACTCACCTCGAATTTGACTACTAAGAATCTACACAGCTACAGACAGGCCTATCACGGACGGTTCGGAACCGTCATCACAGACGGTTTTCGAACCGTTTGTTTTTATGTGTCAGTGATAATAGATGGTTATCACAGATAGATTGGGAGCCGTCTGTGATAACTTACATTACAGACGGTTCGTTGTTGAAAACCGTCGTGATAGTCGACTTTCACGACGGTTAAAAACAACGACCGTCAGGATACACAATATCACGAGCGGTTCTTGTTCCTAACGCCTCGTGATATTAATAAGAACCGCTCGTGATATTGTGTGTATCACGAGCGATTATTAACACGTAACCGTCGTGATGTCTCGATTATCACAAACGGTCGTGTTAATAACCGTCTGTCTGATGAGATTACAACCGGTGGTAGTATGAACCGCCTGCGTGATAGGCTAAGCCTGAGCACGGTTCCGTATGAACCGTCTCGTGATTTACCCGCCCAAAGATAGCCTGTTTTGTAGTAGTGCTATAAGTCGTGCTATTTGTAGTATACCCCAGAAAGACACAATCAACGGTTTTTGGACTAAACTTTCTTTTCTTCGGTAATGGCACATGTACCTTTGCAAGGCATCCCCATGTCCGAAGAAATGACAAGTTAGGTTTTCTCCCCTTCCATCTTTCAAGAATGGATAAGCGGTACATGCCTCCGCTATCATAGCCTTTGCCCCCATAAAGTTTCCAAACTTGGTCAACACGACCTTATTGAATTTAAGCACAAGCTTTATTTCTTGCCTACACAACATTGACCCGCTGAGAAGGTTGCGAGTCATTGCAGACACATACAGTACGTCCTTGAGGATGAGTGTTTTGTCCGAGGTAAGCTTCAGGTAAACCTGTCCAATCCCACGTACTGTCACAACAGCTTTGTTCCCTATTAAAACGAATCCACCACTTTCACCCTGAAATGAAGAGAAACATGATCGATCATCACATATATGTCTAGTAGCACTTGTATCAATTCACCAATCAATTGATGGACTTGCTATAAAGGCTTGAGGTACGTATTCTTCCAAACTAGAACTAACCAGTGCGACATTTACTTCAGCCTTGCGGCTCTTGTGCTGACCAGGAGAGGGACATTTGCCTTTGCAATTGTGATAATGGTTGGCCTTATGTCCAGCCTTCCCACAAACAAAGCAGACGATATTCTCCTTTTTCTTCTTTATTTTTTTTGGCTGGAGCTTGACTTGGGGTTGATTCTTAAATTTTGGTTTCTCATAGCTTCCAGAACTCTTGACCTGCACCTGATGAGCTTGAACTTGAGCCTTTCCTGCACCGTCACCGGCTCTAGCATGCTCTTCGACATTAATAGCTCCTGACAGCTCATTGAGAGTCAAGTGCTCCTTCATATGTCTACGAGCGATCACGAAGTCACACCACAAGGGTGGTAACTTAGTCAGCATGATGTTCTCTTGGAACTTCTTTGGTAGGACATAGTCATACTAACTTAAGTCACGTACATAGAGTTATGGCTTATGGAGCTGCACCATCCCTGACCGTTCTTCAACCATCTTGTAATTCAAGTAGTTAGCAGTCACAAATGACTCATTCCCGTTATCCCCTTCGGAATACTTCTCTTCAAGTTTGTCCCAGAGTTGCTTAACGTTTGTGAAGTTAACGTAGACGTCGAATAGCCGGTTAGACAAGATGGCTAACAAATGGGCTAAGACTGAATTGTTCGTATCCTTCCACCGCATCATTTCAGTGGTTTCCAATGGGAACACCGGAGGATTTGAAATAACCCAAAGCGATTTGATATCAGTCAGCTAGAATTTTGTCTTAGCTTACCAGCATTTAAAGTTGGCATCGTCAAACACCTCTAGCTTAACGACATAAGAAAAGAAAGCCATTTCTTCAAAGGTAGGTTTTTTGGATTGTTGTAATATATGTGGTATAAGCATAAATATCGATATAATTCTAGCATAATTAAGTAAACTAAAAGAAAATACCAAGATATATACAAATGATATAAATTGCATATAATCATTCGATTCAATCATATTATTTGTAACATAGCACATATTCAATAAAAAGAGAAAGAATACTCTTGGCTTGAACATGTATGCCAATGTAAAAAATATGGAATCAATTAAGACTAGCAAAAAGAACAAGCTTTAATTGATTAATTCAGTGCTATCAGATGTAGGGTTACACAAGATTTGATCTTGGCCGTCTCGCTACTATGGTCTTAAACTTTTGATCAATTGAATAAGTCAAAAGAAGATCCTGTTGATTACGATCACGTTTAATCGATTACAACCACAAGCAGACGACTACAGCCACCAGTGCTACAGTACTTTTTACGACTGCTACAATGATTCTACACCTGCTACAGTGATCCTACGACTTTGAGTACTCGAATCTAACTACGACCACGAGTGCTCGGATTCGACTACGACCACGAGTGCTCGGATTCGACTATGAGTGCGATCAAGGGCACTCGATCCGTCGATACGACCATGTTTAGAAGAGTGGTCGAATACGACTATGACCTGTAGAGTGGTCGTCTACAACTATGAATACTCGTTTTTTACTACCAGCACTCGAACAGTAGGGAATCCACTCTAACACTTGGGGATCTTACTAATCGACTGTTTTAGACAATGGTGATTCAATTTCAACTTAAGACCATTTTCATCACAGAGCTACTAAACCCATAAAGCCTCTTTGCAATATTCGATCAATTAAATCACTGATATATGAAACAAATCACGAACTGCAAAGAGTCGACAACCAAAATACTCACAAAATTGGTGATACTCAAAATCACCAAGAAGAGCTCAGAGCCAAGTATACCTCAAGGCGCTGTCCCAGAAAATCTAGCGCCCCGTCTGTGCCACTGCGAGAGAGGAGCAAGGTAGTCGGAAATACAATGCCCACCTTTACCGATCGGAACTCTCCAAGCCGGCAAAGTCGAGGTGAAGGGAACGCCGCACAAGCACACGAGAAGCACCAGCCCAGTGCGCCTCGCCGAGCACCAGAGGTCACAGCTCACCACCGAGACCGATGGTCACCAGTGAGGAACCGACCTCAAAGACCGAATCCAAGGGTAAAACCTAAAACTAAATTGGAAGAGAGGAGTGAAGGGATTGGGCTCACGATTTCTTGTCTTTTCCCTCGAAGGAGGATACCTCTTTATATAGCTGAGAGGAGGAGGTGAAATCGAAGACCTGAGCGATCGCCGTCAACAACTGGAGCCAAACGTGTCACCAGCGCTCATCTGCTCCACTCATTTTGGATCAACCGAGAGAAGAGCAGTTCGGGTAGGAGACAAGTCTCCTCCTCCTCATCTCTTGGCTCGGCTCACCGACAGGTGGGTCCCACATTCCTTCAATTTAAAAAATTATCAAAATACCCTTGAATTTACAACAATGGCCACAGCGGAGCGCTCGATGTCCGGCTCGCCGCGCAATTGCAAACCAGTTGCTGTGGCAGGGGCATTTTTGGCATTACAGGGAAACTAATACGTACTTGACTATGAACTTGATTTTCTATCATACGATACAAACGCGACCGCACGATCTTGAACTTGATTTTCCACCATGCTGGAAATACTCGATCGAACGTCGCGATAATGAAATGCAGAGTTGGTTAAGCATGTCGTGCGGATTTAATTTCCAGGTCTGAAGCTTCAGTTCATATATGTTGTCAGCGCCTTGATTGTGAGCCACATTTCGTGTCCAGTTCATAACATGCAAGCTGAGCATTGCTCAACCAAAATCCCCACGGAAACTCTCAAAACAACAGCACGCATGTACAGGCAGTCAAACGGCTATAGTTGACAGGCAGAACTAGCCTACAAATCTAGAATGGCTACAGGGGAGCAGACTTAAGGCAAGAAACCAGTCTTTTAGGTCTAACTAGTTTAATGACCGTGCATTGCAACGGAAAAAAAAAACAATCGTTATTAGTCAAGTGAGGAGTGTGAGCCTTAAAACGGTAGGGGTTAGTTGGCTGGTTTGTAAGTAATGCATATGTCTTCAATTCTTCATGAGTATTTCTCTTGTTTTTTGGGGCGCTTTTTCAAGCTCATGGGCTCTATAGTATCCAATTCATACAATGTCCGACAGCACAAGCACCTCAACCACCTCAGAATTGGCCGATCAATGAGATTCACTTTTTCTTGTGCACACGCCCAAAAGTCAAAATGAAAACACAAATTTGAAAACTATACGATAACTTCATGGCGATGGCTAAGATTTTATTTAGCTAGAATGATTTTCCTACTAAATGAATAAAATATCACATCACAATTACATCAAGACTCTTTCTATCAAGCTTGTGGTCAGCCTTCTTGATGTACCCTAGGAAACAGAAGATCATGTATTTGCTTCTCTGCACCGAACTCTGAAGTAGCCTACAGCGCAAAAGATTCAGAACCACATGAGAATTAAACGCAAGTATCTTCTTTCTATAAAGATTCTCTTTTTTCTACGTGTACGAAAAGTAATGTTCCTTCACCTTTTATCTATTTCTCACACATCAAACAAATTCACACACACAAAACTTCCACTAACCTTTGTTGAGAAAGCAAATCTCAATGTCTGCACTTGCGTTCCTGAGCACACACTCAAGTTGAACCCAAGGTAGTCCACACCGATGACTGCTGCTTCCTGCAAATATATAACCAGCATAGTGATTTAACACCTCTCTTCCATAAGGTTCATTGTTGAAATAGTGCCCGCGAGCAATCTGAAAAAATTGTACCTCTCCGTGAATGGCCTTACACCTCCAATAGAGTGATTTCAGAACTTGTGTTACCTTGTCTCCACCAGCTCTCAAGCGAGATATTATGTTTGGTACGGGATGCCCGATGATGTCCGGCCCAAGGTTATCAAGTCGACAAGTCAACATTACCCTTCTAGTGACCGACTAGTCGCTGACTAGTCGATAGGTACTGTTTGTATTAGTTATATGAATATGTATATTCAGATAAAGACTTTATTGCAATTTCAAAAAAGAAGAGGGCTAAACTGCAAAATACACATCCTCATAACCCCTCACTCCCCACTGCCCTCACTCCCCCAGATGACTCCCACTCAAGCCTCTCTCATCCGACCGTCGTCCCAACTCAAGCCTCTCTCCTCCAACCGTCGCCCTCCCACCCTCGTGCGACCCCATCCCCCAGCATCACCGCCTCCTCTCCGAGCGCCGCCGCCTCTCCTTCGACGCCTCCCTCCGCCTCTCCTCTTCCCCGGACGCCGCGCCTACTCCGGATGCCGCGCCTCCACCCGGACGCCGCCGCCTCCCCTGGACGTCGCCACCTCATCTCCACCCATTCGTCGCCGCCTCTATCGCGGATCCGGGCTCCCCGTCTCCACTCGGACGCCTCCGCCGCCGCCGACGTCGCCCCAGCCCAGATCCGGCCCCCTCGCGCCGGATCTGACCTCCGCCTCATCTCCGCCGTCACCGCTCCCTCTTCCTACTACCGACAGAGCCGACGGAGCACTGGATCCGACGGCGGCGACGGTAGATCCGGCGGCGGCGACGGCAGATCTGGCAGCGGCGGTGGCAGACTAGGATGCCCCGATACGCGATACGGATACGGCGATACGATATTTTCCAAAAACAAGGATACGTCGATACGTCAAGCATATATATTAATATAAACATGTTTCTAATGGTATAACTATCAATAATGGCTAGTAATGAAAAAAATACAAATTGCAAAGTTTGAATGATATACCACTTGGTAGTTTGCAGTTTGGCACATACCCAATTGGTTGTAAGAGCAAGATATTTGATAACTCTTGATCCCGGTTGCAAGACTTCTTTTAATGCATGATTTAACCTAGGCAAACAAAAGTATAAACTCATATTAGTGAACAACAAAATAACAGATCATGAAGAGTTGGCCAATGAGATAACATTCTTTGTGATATAACATAACATAGATTGACAGAAGTTAGGAATATGTTAAGGTTACAACTTGCAAGGCACAAGGCCAAATTTAATTGTTCCAAGATTGCACCATACAAAATACTAATAGGACTGAATTAAACTAATATTTGATTGCTCCAAACTGGATGCTCATTGTCCTTCCTCGTCTCCACATATGAATCCCTCAAATTCTGGCTCATCTAGTGAGAGATCAGCTGCTTCAAGAACGCCAACACCATCAAAGGACTCAAAGGCATCTGCCCCAACATCCCACATTCGAGTTGGCCCCATGGAATAATCATTAGAGTTTCTTAATAGGAGACGCAAGTTGTTATACACGAACACTAAATCTTCAGCACGTTCAGGCGTGAGTCTATTTCTCCTTATGCTATGGATAAAGCCATAGGTACTCTAATTTCTTTCGCAACAAGAAGAAGAAGATGGCTGTCCAAGTAACTTGAGAGCTAATGTTTTCAGCTCTGGGGTCCTAACTCCATAAATACCCCACCATTGCTTTGGTTCAAGATGGGCTCTATCTTCAATTGAATTGAAATCATCGTAGCCTTTCCCAAAGAGAGAGAAATCTGCAAATTGTTGCTTAATTTTTCTCAAGTCCTCCGCAATAGGAAAACACTTTCGAAAGCATTTGTTCCTCATTTCGGAAATTTCAATGTCCTCATGGGGGGTACACGATTAGAAGCTTCAGAAAGCCAATTTGAACTATAGTACCTATGAAGGAAGACATGAATGACAAATCAAAAATGTTAAGTGAAGAAAGTGTGGATGAAATGATAAGGATCTTAGGTTTTTACCTTGGATTTAATGAGTGTGCTAAACAATGGAGAGGGTATTGCTTTTGCCCACCGATCTACTAAAATGCCATGAACAATGTCGAAAAGATAGAATCTTCATGCAGCTCCTTTCCTTCATATCGATAGATGCTAGCTTTCACCTTCTCTATCATCTGTCCCACATCTCATATATTAAATGGAGACATGGCTTGTTGGTGTCATTGCCCGTAGCATTGAATTAATGGGCTCGGTGAAATCGAGAATAAATTTGATTTTATCCCACCACACATCATTAAGAACCTTGTCTTTCACAAATTGTGCTTTGCCTACATCATCCTCCCTATATGCAGCCCATTTGTCGCTAACAATCATTAGCACAAGTGGTTCTTTGAGAAAAAGAAGCCTCTTCAACATGACAATTACAGATGCAAATCGTGTGTCAGCAATAGCAAGAAACTTAAGCTTACTAAACTCATTGAACATTGACAATCTCATGCCGTGATTCATAATAAAATTCTTGATCATGTTGGCATCCCCTGCAATCTCACTTATCCACATGAGTTCATCATTTTCACCATCATTGTTCCTTGCAGAACAAATATTCTTCAATGCCAAGTTCAATGTGTGAACAACACATGGAGTCCAAAAAATATGATTGTACCTCTGTTCAACGATCATCCCAGCAGCTTTGCAATTTGCAGCATTGTCTGTGATCACTTGGACCACATTCTTTGCTCCAACTTCTTCAATCATGGCAATCAACTTCTCGGCAATGTATTCCTTTTTCTTCACCTCTCCTTCGGTGTTAATTCCTTTCAGGAACATTGGTCCACTCTCTGTTATAGCTAAGAAGTTGATAAGTGGCCGCCTCTGAGCATCCGTCCACCCATCAGATGCAATAATTACTCCTTTCAAGGGCCATGTGGTCTTGATCGGCTCCAATAGCTTCTCAACATTGCTCTTCTCTTGTTGGAGAGTTGTCCTCAACATATTGTATCCCGGAGGTACATATCCACCCATATTGTTGTTTGCAATAAAATTGTAAGAAGTTCGATAATTTGGGTTTCTTGCCAAGTTGAAGGGAATGCCTAAAAAACAAACATAGTTGACAACTTGACATGCTCCAAAATAAAATGAGAATAATAAAGTGCAAACCTCCAGTGTAGAACATTCTTGCAATAAGAGCATCAGCCATCTGGCGAAGTTCGACATGAAAACTTTCTGCAATCCCTGTCTGCTGCTTTCTTCTCTTTGATGTCGTGGCTTCGGAAAGGCCTACATAGGATTGAGAGTGCACTGGCATAGGAACACTCCTGGGGGCACTCATTCTAGCGGCTGCATCAGCTGCAGCAACTTCATTGCGAAGTTGCTCAAGAATAGGAACTGTCACCTTATGACAAACCTGAACACCTTGCCCTGAAATCTTCAACAAATGTGCTTTCACTCTAGAATAGCTCCCGGGTATTATGTGACCACAATATCGGCATTCAGATTTTGCATTTCCTCCCTGGCGACCACCGATTTTCTCAACTACTTTAACATGTTTCCATAGGAAATCTATGGTTATCATTTTCTGTTGGAGTAGATGAATTGACACTACTACCACCATGCAGTGCTACCCATTGAGTACTTCCACTTGCCATCCCTATCGTAAATGTACTACCACCAGCAGATATGTGTGAAATTGGTGAACCTGTTGCTGTTGGCGGCGGGCGGACTCAGCGGCTTGATGGCGGCTGGCGGCTGAGCTGAGAGAGGCACGCGGCGGGAGAGGCACCGATGGCGCGGATCTTGGCGGCTCGCGGCTGACTGCAGCGGACTCAGCGACGATGGCGGCGGAGCCGAGAGAGGCGCGCGGCGGGAAGGCACCGGCGGCGCGGATCCGGCGGAGAGGCACCGCGCGCGGATCCGGCAGAGAGGCACCGGCAGCCGCGGATCCGGCGGAGAGGCACCGGCGGCGCGGATCCGGCGAGAGGCACCGGTGGCGGCGGATCCGGCGGGAGAGGCACCGGCGCGCGGATCCGGCGGGAGAGGCACCGGCGGCAATGATCCGGCGGAGAGGCACCGGCGGCGGTGGATCCGGCGGAGAGGCACCGGCGGCGCGGATCCGGCGGTTGAGGCACCGGCGGCGGAGATGCACCGAGGCGCGCGAGGCAGGGAGCGGGGAGTCGCTGAGCGAGCGAGCGCCGAGGCGTCGGCGGCCGGGTAAGGCGCTCGTTGGGCGGTGGGCTGAAAGTAAATGGGCGCCAGATCGCCGATCGGCGCCAGTGTCGAAATTTTTAATTTATTTTTCGGCTGAAATTTGCCGATACTCTGCCGATACCGTATCGCCGTATCGGATACGTATCGGACACGGGTACGGCAGTTCAACAGAGTATCGGTGCTTCCTAGGTGGCGAATCGCGCGGCGGTGGCGAATCCGACGGCGGTGGCGGCGCAAGTCGAGTCGATCGGTCAATCGACCCAGCGCCACCGACTTGTCGCCTAGTCGACGACTAGTCGTCGACTAGGCGATGACTTGATAACCATGGTCCGGCCTAGCTTTCCGATATTCTCCAATCTTTACCTTTGGCTGGAAAGAATTAAAGGGATGAAGAAAGCATTAATAGCAGTCAAGAATATACAATACAAATTCTACAGTCACATAACAAACTGCATTGATCAGTTAGACCTACAAAATAGCTATGAATTTACCAATGATCAGCAGTTACGAAAAAAGTAGAAAGGCATATCAAATGAAAGAGACATACCTCAGTTCCATATGCAGTGATTAGCTCAATGCTCAGAACATCAACCTTGAAAAATGTAGCCCCCACTCTCCCTTTTATCTTTCTGTGGTTCATCACCTACAGAAATTACAGAAACTGTATCCGATGTATCAGAAAAGGGATATCTTCCGAATAAAAGGTTCATTTCCAGGTTCATCGCAACAACTACTTGATAAATGCCTGGCAACAGTACTGCAACCTATATATTAATCATCAGGCCTAGTGTTAAGACTCACTATGATAATACAAGAGAGATCTAGTATATCTCAGCAGGAAGTAGGGTACTACATTAGCCATCATATACAGTTGTAAAGATGGGAGTTTTTACAGAGTGCAGTGTTAAATATAATGGTAGAACTATTTAAACACTTCAAATAAAACAAAGCCTTATCTATTTTTACCTCTAAATGAGACTCGTCATTGTTATCGCCCATCTCAGTGAGGTTATGATTTTCATCCAAAAGGAAATCCTACATTTACGTGGAGATATCTCGGCTAAGATCTCAAGTACCAGAGGCAAACCAACCACTATGAACTTACAAAATCATTATCATTTTTAACGGACAACTGATTGACCTTGTTTGTCATCAATTCAACAACTGACTTTGTAGCTGAAACAATGAAAAGCAGTCAGTGAACAGCAAACGGTAACTCATGAGTATTAATACCATAAACTACTAAGGAGGATGAGCCACACCATTCGTGAAGCTAGTTGAAGCTGCTGACAAACTGCCTGCATCAGTACCAGTAGCCCTTAGACCATTGATGATCTCATACAATAAGCTCTGAAAAAATCAAATGAATTGATATGTAACTTCCTCATATGGGCTTCAAAGCGGAAGTTTTGACACCAAATTTCAAAAGAATGAAGAGAAAATTTACCTCATTGGTTCCAGCACCAACCTTAAAAGTGCCCAGTTGTAGTACTTATCAAACTTATTTGAGCATGTCAAAGGAAACTGAGGTGGGTGCAGAACATTATAGAAGAATATTGAAATAGAATCGCAATAAACTTGGGGACTTGGCGAATTGTGATCACCCTCAAATTTGATTAAATTTTTATCCCATTGTAGATAAATAGAAATACATCAACAAAATGAGCCTGGCAGGCCCTTCAACAGGAGTAGTCACCACTGATGAGACCTGTATGTATTTAGGAGGCATCTGTTTACTGATAAGCCTTTGTAAAAGCAGACAGGAGTTAAATTTACCGCATATGCCTAGTGAATACAATCAAAGTGATGGGGCTGAATAAACATGGCATTTGATCATTTGATGCATGTCCAAATAGTGCAGGAATAAACATATTGGGGGCAAACTGGAGAAGAAAAAGGATAGTAAAGTTTGTGACATTATCCAGAAATAGGAGGCAATACAATAAATACCAATAGGTTTGACTCAAAGCCATGATACTTGAAAATCAAGATTAGTAGACTACCCAGTATAACAAGATTTTCCAATGCTTCAACCAATATTACACAAACTATGTGTCTCAATCAAGCTGAAAGAGTTGTACTAATTGTTTAATGTCGGTCTTCATAGCTAAGATCATTATGCTCAGAAGCTTAATTTGGGCAAAACAAAGACATACAAGTATACAACAAAATATTCTTTTTTGCATTGTAGTCCAATTGAGAGATATGAACAAATATAGGCTAATCATATTCATTCTCCACCTGTGCAAAACAACCAGAGGGCTAGAAAATGCTCTGTTTGGAAATCAATGACTTCTAGCTGAGCAAAATTTTGAAATATTCACAGCAATTCTCCATCTACAATACCTCAAATTTCACTAGAGTGCGGACGTTGGTTCAAATAGGAATTGACGTGCACTCGACTGAGGTGGATGATCTAACAGCCCCAATGTCATCTGCATCCATGTCATTCCATCCTTTCACCAGTTAGTGGTGGTAGGGGAGGGCGAAGTGGTGGCAGTTGGGGAGGGATCGTCTAGATCCGGCTAGTGGAAGTGGCGACAGGAGGTATCATTCAGATCCGGCTGGTGGAAGCGGCGGCAGGGGAGGGGACGGCAGCCTCTCTGGCGACAGCACGCCACCACAGGGAGCATCAAGCAGTCTCACTGTTTCAGAGCTGCTCAAAGAGGCTCCCAATCGACCATACCCTGCAATGGATTAATAACCTTGTATGTCTAGAATCTGACGTATTACCTGCTAAACAGGGCGAGGGATCAGACAGATGCAAAGGGTAAGATCTTACAAAAACCATCAACACTCATCTCAGATTCAAATACTTACGAACGCAATATGGAAATCTCTTCTCTTCAGGCGGAGCGGCCGCCGGCCGTGCCCCGCGCAGGCAGGTAATCGCCACTCTCGGCAGCTCCGCGCCCTGGCAGGCAGCCGTCATTCCCGGCACGCGGGACGTACTGGTCTTGCGTGCTGGCCGGCCCCACCGCACCTCCCTCCGTGGCGGTGGTAATTGCGGCTGCCTTGGGGAGGCCGGGGCTAGGGTTTTGCCTTCGGCGGAAAGCGAGGGCGAGGCCCCTCGTGCAGAGCCGCGAGCCCAAACGACGAGTGGTGATTTCGGCTGCGGCAACGGCGGCGGATAGGAGGTGGAGACTAGGCTAGGGTTTTCTGTGGTCTGAGGCGGCGTAATTTGGGGCTTTGGCGGGAGCGTGGTTGGGGGCGGAGGCGAGACGAGACCCTTCGACGCCTTCCATGGTTAGGGTTTGGTGGCTAGAGAAGCAGCGTTGCCATGATCGGGAGGGGGGAAAGCTTCGAGAAGGAGGGCAAGTGGAGAAGAAGAGAGATTTTTGGGCGCGGCGCCGAGTCGAGCCGAGTCGAAGCGGCCTGCCTCCTCTTGTGTTGCGTGACGGGCCCGCGAGCCCATCTAATTAAGTCCGTCCAGCTCGTAATGGACGTTGGAGATTCAATGAGGTGGCAGATGAATCACCGAGTGGTGATGAACCACCATTATCAATTTCTTTTTGTAAGTAATAGAGACAACAAAACTTGTCGCATGTAGTTTCTTTTCTTTTCTGGAAAGGCTTGACACACACAGTTTCGGTTTGTCACCTCAATCTGCTCTTTTCCATCCGGTCCTGCCTATCAGCCCTACTCAAATTAGCTTATGCTTTTAATTTTTATGTATTCTTTTGCATTATATGTGATGGGAGAACTTGTTTTTTTAATATTTTTAAATTTAATTACATTAATAAAATTACAGCAGCTATAGCAAAAAACTCTTAAATAGTACCAAATAAACCCAAAAACCAAAAGCACAAACCCAAATAAACACCCTTGTGTTGCCTGAACCGGAGCTGCTGCTATTTGTTCCTCCAGGTCCGAGCAAGCTATCTTTTCTCCATTACCTCCTTGATGCTTGCTGATACCTACTTCTTCAATTCTCCAAGAAGAACATTATACAGGCCACCGGCCAGGGTTAAAAAAACCATCGATAACCGGTCTGTTACCGGCGGGAACCAAAAAAATATATTGACCAAATTTATTTAAATTCAAATTTCAATCTTTAAATGTAAAAGTTAGCTTCTCTAATAATATTTACATTATTTAACACTAATAGAATATATTAGAAAGATATATACACCTTTCGTGCTTAATTTGATGCTTTTTGGTATGGTTGATATATGTCTTTGGTTCTTTTGAGTAAAATAGAGAAAGTGTAGTATGCTGCCATGTCTATAAAAAATAGCAGCTAGCTAGCAGACCCCCTCACTTTGTTGAAAGAAGGAACTAAAGCAAAGGTGGGTTGTCTGCCCTCCCACTGCTATATGTGATGTCTGCCCTCCCACTCAGGGGCGAATCCACCGTGGGTGCTTGTGGGGGCTCGAGCACCCCTTCCTCCCACCGTAACTTGCAAAGGGGGGAGGCCGGAGGCGGAGGGGGACCCGCGGAGGCATTCGGCGACTCGGTGGCGTCGGTGCGGAGGCCGGAGCCCAGAGGCCGTTGGGGGAGGCTGGATCCGGTCGGCGCAGACGGAGGGGAGGCGAGCTCAAGGCGAGGGGAGGCCGGATCCGGCCGGCGCGAGGCGAGGGGAGGCCGGCCCGGCATGAGGGGAGGCGCGGAGGCCGAAGGGGAGGCCGGAGCCCAAAGGCCAGAGGGGGAGGCCGGATCTGGTCGGCGCGGAGGAGGAAGGGGAGCCCGGAGCCCAGAGGGGGAGGCGCGGAGGCGGTCGGCATAGAGGCGGAGGGGGAGCCACGAAGGCCGGAGCCCGAAGGCCAGAGGGGAGGCTGATCCGATCGGCGCGGAGGCGGAGGGGGAGGCCGAAGGGGGAGGCTGGAACCTGGAGGGGGAGGCGCCGAGACCGTACGTGTCGTTCCCGTCACCGTGTTTAAGGAGGGCGGAGCGACCGTGGCGCATGTTCGCGAGGAACCCACGTACGGGTGGGCGACAGGAGATAGCAGCACCGCTCACACGATCGGTTGGGTAGTACGGAGTGGAGTCCATCAAAACCAAGCCACGTACAAATCCGGCCCATGTGCGCTTCAAATATGGGACCCAACAACCAAAACATGACCAAGGAAGGCAGCATGGAGCAAAGCCGACAAGGGCTGGATTGTACATCAAGGCCCGAACATTTCTAGACCAAGACTCCACTCTAAAAACACAGAGAACCCCAATGAAGAAGGTGGTGGCTAGCATACGGCATAGTTTCATCAGGGTTAACATGGTTTCATAGAGTTTTAAACGTGCTTCATGAAAGTTAGTCAACTTAGTTAACATTGTATTGTATATTTCAATTTGTTCTCTTCCTATTTACATATGAATTTGATATTCCAATGACAAAATACTAGTAGATGTACCTTTCGTATGTTTATATTGTGCTATAACCTCAATAGTAGAGCTCCCCCTCTATTTTCATCCTGGATTCGCCACTACTCCCACTGCTAGTTGATTTATTGACAATGTTGTATGTCCTCAACTCCAAATAAAGTAAAGGCATGATATGTAACTATCATTGAAAGACACGGCTAAACCCATTACACATCTCTCCTCATACTCATTCCATCGCAACTTCACAGCCAATCATTTTCTTCTTGACTTGCTAGTTCTCTTCTACTCGGCTATCCTTGATGGATGATGGGCTTCTGCACACTTAGATGTTGCTTGCTCTAAGGTATGCCCCAAATTACATAGTATAATTCTTGAGTTTATGTTATTGGCTTCAAGCTTTTGGTGTTCAATCAAAACTTCAAATTTCTGTAACTCTTTGTAATTTCTCTTGATCAATTGGGTGCCATATGGTTGCGCAATGGCTACCTCTTCTTGAACACAATGAAGAATTCTGATATTAGCCCATTGTTCCATCTTCAGTTAAAGAACAAGTAGCTAAGGTACAAAAATCCATTTAAGTGCTTGTTGTCCTGTATTTTCTGTTTGCATCAATCCAAAAAGCTGTGACCAAACAAATGCGCATGCACATCAATGAAGCTGGAGTCGAGGAAATTTTACATCATCGTCTATGCCTTTGTTCCATGCGTTGATAATTTGACATTATGTCAGCGGTAGTACCGTTACGTCAATACTATCGGACTTTTCATGCCGACATGTTATTTTTAGAGAGATGCATTTTTAGACTTCACCTGAAATAGTACTATCGTTGTTCTTGGCTGGTCGTACTACAACGGTATGACCGTAGCACCTATCTGGCACTACCACAGTGCGGTATGACCACATTTTAGTTGATGGTAACTAATTTTTAGAGATGTACAATTTTAGAAGATTTTCTCTCCTCTAAAAATCAGTACTACTGCAGCTGAATTGTGGTACTATCGCAGAATTGGTACAACTGGATGTTGTGAGTGCGATACTATGGATATTTGTGTTAACAACTAGTTTATATGCATTTAATGAACCCTCAGTAGCCATTGAACAGTGGGTGTGGTAGTACCGACTAATACATGGCGGTAATACCGCTCCACCTGATTTTTAGGGACTTGACTCCAACGGTCATTCTGATGGGTGAAAGCTATAAATACCTCACCACCAGTAGTATGCAGGTACACTTGGAACTCTCATTGAATACTCTTGAGTTCTTGCACTCCTTTCATCAACTCTAGTGCATTATTTCTTATTTTGAGTTTGTTGAGAGCATTCAAGTGTATTACATCGTCTAGTTGATACTTATGACACTTGAAAACTTTCAAGCAAGTATCATTGGCCCATTATTCTTGGAGGTTACTGACACCTAGATGGTTTGGAGGACCTGGTGTGCTGATCTCTTCAAAAAAAAAAGGTCATGAAGAAACCCGGTATGGTTGTGAAGGTTGGAACTCACTTCCTGGAGCAAGAAAGAGCTACCAATAGTGGATTGAGGAAAGATTCAAGTTGCGCAAGGAGCTGACTTAATTAGTTCATGCTTGCTTAATATGGATTAGGAAAGAACGGTAAGTCTTTGTGACCACGTAAAAATTCTCGTGTCATTCATGTGGTTTTAATTCTCTTGCCCTTTACTTTCTGCACTTACATTTCTAGTAATAAATTGCTTGACTTATTTAGCTAGAATTGTATATTGCCTAGAGATAGGTTTGTGGTCCCATTGTAAGACTTAGCGTTTTTAGGCCTTGAATTATGCAAAACAATTTTGTTTGTTCATCCTCACTCTAAAATTATGTTTAGTTGAAAGAATTTAAAAACTTCCTATTCACTCTCTCTAGGTAATTATCCTTAATTCTACAAGTAGTATCAGAGATTGGTCTCTCTTTTTTGGGCTTTATCGCCTAGAAAGCAAGGATGGCTAGTGAGGGTATCTCCCTAGGAAAGGCACCTTTATTTGATAAACTCAAATTATGTATATTGAAAATTTTGAATGACTACTTTATTTGAAGGCCATGAGCCCAAGTATATGGAGAATTATTAGTGAAGATTTTGTTATAGCTCTTGATTCTACACATGCCATGGATATTGAGGAGTGAAATTCTCACTACCATGCTCAAGCGATGAACGCTCTTTTTAGAGCTTTAAATGAGGATGGGTTCAATCGAGTGAGCAATTTGAAAATGGCTTATGAGATTTGGACTACGCTTTCAGAAATTCATGAATGTACATCCGCAGTCAAAGAGGTTAAATTGCATAAACTCTGGATCAAATATGCGACATTCAAGATGTTGTTGTATGAAAACATCAACGAGATGTAATCATGTCTCAACAACATTGTGAATGAACTAAAGTGCCCAGGCACTACACTAACAGATGTAGATATTGTTCAAAAAATGCTTAGGGCATTGCTAGATAAATATGAGACATTGGTGACATTATTCATCAATTCATCTGAGTTGTCAAGAATAATGCCAGCAGATCTGTTTGGGCAATCTTATCATAAATAAGTTATACAAAAAGGACAATTAGAAACTCTTAGAGCAAACATCTTTCAAGAAGAAAATTACCGCTTTCAAGACAAAAGCGGAATCAAGTGATGAGACGGAGGATGATGAATATGACTTTGAAATGAAGATGGCTCTTCTTGGAAGGAGAATGAAAAGATTCATGAAGAGACACTCAAACCGAAGTGCTAGCTATGACAAGGGAAGACCCACCATAATGGTAATATACATATTTATGAGCTTCATTCACAATAAATTCAGTGGTTGTCAAAGTCTTGTCAAACTTCTCGTGCCATTGTTTAAGTGCTTGTTTTAAGCCATATAAGGACTTTATTAATCCAGAAATCACAAAACCATTCGGTTGATCCATATAGATTTCTTCCTCCAACTCTTCATTAAGAAAAGTTATCTTCACGTCCATTTGATGAATATGTACACTATAGGAAGATGCTAACGCAAAGAGCACTCTGATGGTGGTTAATCTGGCGACAGGAGAATAGGTATCAAATAAATCTTCTTCCTCTTTCTAGGTGTAACCCTTGTCCACAAGTCTTGCATTATACTTCTCAATAGTACTGTTAGGCCTCATTTTCTTTTTAAAGACCCACTTACATCCTACATGTTTGCACCCAATAAGACGATCAGTGATCTTCCAAGTCCCATTAGTTATGATAGAGTCTATCTCGCTACGGACTGCCTCTTTCCAATACTCAGCATCAGAAGATGCATAAGCCTTTGAAAGAGTATTTGGTACATCATCTGCGAGGTATACAATAAAGTTGTCATCAAAGGTTTTGTCAACCCTTTGTCTCTTACTCCTGCGAGGAGCACCTACGACTAAATTGTTATTCTCCTCAAGACTATTATAAATTGGTTCAGAAATGGTGGGAAGTTCAGAAGTTTGATTGTTCTCTTTTTCGAAATTATCGATTTGAACAAACTCAGTTTTAATTGAAGTACTGCCTGCTGTTTTCATAGGAAAGATATTCTCAAAGAATGAAACATCTCTAAACTCCATTATTGTGTTAGCAATAATCTCAGGAGTTTCTGATTTAACTACTAAAAATCTATAGGCCGTGCTATTTCGAGTATATCTTAGAAAGATACAATCGACTATTTTTAATCCAAGTTTTCTCTTTTTCTGCAATGGTATATTGATTTTTGCCAAACACCCCCAAGTTCATAGAAAATTAACATTAGGTTTTCTTCCCTTCCATCCCTCATATGGAGTAATCTCACTCCTTTTAGTGATTACTTTGTTTAGGACGAAAGTTGCTGTCAATATAGCTTCCCCCCACCATGCCTTAGGCATACCGGAACTCTCTAATATAACATTAACCAAATCCGTTAGTGTCTGATTTTTCCTCTTAGCTATCCTATTTGATTAAGATGAATATGGTGGTGTTAATTTATGAATTATTCCATGCTCAAAACAGAATTAGGAGAATTTATGAGAGATGTACTCTCCCCCACGATCAGATCTCAATCTTTTTGTTTTCTTTTCTAGTTGATTCTCAACCTCGGCCTTATAAGTCTTAAAGTAGTTTAAAACTTCATCTTTAGTTTTTAGCAAATACACATAGCAATAACGTGTTACGTCATCAATGAAAGTTAGAAAAATATCTTTTATCTCCTTTTGTCAACAATCGATTCATTTCACACAAATCTGAATGAACAAGATCCAACGATGCCAAGTTCTTTTCATCCTTTAATCCCGTAAAGGGTTTTTGAGGCTGCTTTGACAATTTCACATTTTGGAATTAAATCTAATCTAAACATTCTAGCAATACTATCAAAACCAATATGACAGAAACATGAATGCCAAATATTTGCCTCATATTTATTTAAACCTACTGTAACATTTAGATTATAACAATACTCTAAAGTATTTAGGCGGAACAAGCCTCCGCTCTCATAGCCTTTACCAACAAAATTTTCGAACTTAGACACTGCAATTTTATTTGACTTAAAAACTAACTTATAACCATCCCTACATAGGAGAGAACCACTAATAAGGTTCTTGTTTATTGTAGGAGCATGATGTATGTTCTTCAAGTGGACAATCTTCCCTGAATTAAGCTTCAGATCCACCATGCCAACACTAAGAACAGAAGCATACAAACCGTTTTCTATTATGACGAAGGAAGCCTCTGTTGCCTGATAAGAAGAAAACAAGAAAATATCAGAATATATGTGAACATTAGCACCAGTATCAACCCACCAATCAGTGGATTGACATGCTGGAAAGACAACAAGTGGATTACCATACCCCCTAAAATTGAGGCCTCGCCTATGATCACGTTGACAACCTTCTCTTTGGCTGTTCACCATATCTGATTTTGCAAAAACGACAATCCTTCGCCATATGACTATTTTTTCCGCACAAAGAGCAGGTGATGTCTCTCAAATCCTTTTTCTTATTTTTCTTCTTCTTAAAGCTAGTTGTCTTATTTGGTTTATTAGATTTGTACTTCTTTGCTGCAGTCTTTTTCTCTATGAAATTTACATTGTTCTGGCCAGAGATGCTTGGTGCATTCTTTGCTCTTACTTTTTCTTCTACATCGAGGGCAGTAATGAGATTCTCAACAAAAATCTCTTCTCTCTTGTGTTTCAGACTAGTGGCAAAATTTCGCCAAGAAGGAGGGAGTTTAGCAACAATGCTCGCAGGCACAAACTTAGGAGGCAGCACACAACCCAAAGCAGTGTTGTTTGCATTATCAAATTATATAAATTGCTCAACTGTAAATGGATACTGTGGGTGGATAATCCACCACAGCCCCAAAGACATGAGCCAAAAGTTGGCTCTAGCCTGTCATCTACAGAAGTTCTGATCAGAAAACCTCTCAAGTTTCATCGCATCAGAAGTATTAACCATTTCTGTATTGCAACAAAGTTCATAATAAGATTTCTGAAATATTGGAAATGTAGGCAATATTTTAACTTCAAAATTTACTAGGAGACACACAATAAACTAGTGATGCATAACACATAACTAACAACGGACTACTCATTGTACTTCAGAAAAGAAAACAGAAAGAAAATACGGTATCAAAGGCGATCGAACGCGTGAACGACTTACTGTTGGGCTTGATGAAAAACGGGAAGCCGTATAGGCTCGATGCAGTGCAAGCTTGATGCAGTGCGTGACATTGTTGAAACAGAGCAAGAGCAGTCGGCAGATGTGCGCTGCCCAGAAACCTTATTGCTGTCCCTGTGTAGGTCTTAACAGCAGCAACGGCTCAGAGATACCGCTCACCTTTCTTCCAGGTGCACGCCGGGAAGAAAGGCCAGCGAAGTTCGGACGGCACAGTACCACAGCACAATATCACCAGAGAGGAAGAAGACAATAGGAGAAGAAAAATGAAAAGTTCAATATGTCAAGCCTGGACATCTCCAGGCATTTTATAGATGTGCAAATTACTCTCTAGTAACTGCCCCTATTGAACTGAAATAATCCACTAGTAACTGCTCAATTATTCACTGGTAACTGATAAAATTCAAAACCAAATAATAGTAATTAAGCATTCTTATGACCAGTTAATAATAGAGATGGCACAAGGTTCAGCAAAAACAAGGCGGACATAGTCTGCCAAGTGGCACGCATTGTAAGTCATAATCCACGTGATTTTCACGTGAAAAATACGCGAATACGCACGCGCGTGCATGCACACGTGTGTGATTAGCTAAAGCCATCCTCATATCATCCACATCCATAATTCAAGAAATTGTATGAACCTCACCTTATAAATTAATCTCCTCCACATTGCTTTAGCAATATAATACTAAATCTTGTCTACTTTAGAATTAAAAAAATAGGTCTCAATTTATGGACCTATTTCTAATAGGCCTATTTCTAACGGTCACATCTCCGGTTTTCCTCCTCCTGTGGCTTGTTACACTAGATAGACGATTACGAATCGTTTTAGAATTAGTAGCGTGTTGATTTCGCAGTTTGCCGACTGTTCCTCGAGGGAGTTCACGGACCAGAAGCGGCTCGAGATGTCCATGCAGGAGTTCGTAGACCATTGGGTTGGGAATTCTTGCGGCGGTTCAAGCAATGGGGATTGTGAAGGCTCCCTGCTGTACCTGAAGGATTGGCATTTTGTTAAGGTCTGTCCAGATTCCAGCGTGTGTTCTGTTCGCTTGCTCTTTAATGAATTTATGGTACCCTAACATTAGCTTGTATTTAGCAGTAGCACAGATGAAATGATGCAGTAGTTGTAAAGCTCCCCTTTTTCTCTGTTAATGAAATGGTAAAATACAGCTTTGTTTCTTTAGTAATTGCAACTTTTTTATTTTAAAATGCTGCAACACCTTTTGAAGTCACATACATAGGATTAGGTGGTTTCAAGACTTGTTTCCCGGTTCAGACTACGATGGCTATGGTGTTTTTTTGTTGTGTGGATGATGTTACTCTTATAAAAACAATGTGTATGGTGTTGTGCTCACAAGATTGAACTCTAACCCTTTGATAGCTCAAACGAATGTTTGTGATTCTTCTTTTTCCAGATGATACCTCATTTCTTGCTGCAATGTGGTTGGCAGTACAACTTCTTGTGTTGACTTTTCAGGAGTACCCTGGTTATGTTGCATACACCACGCCAACATTCTTTGCCGATGATTGGCTCAACATGTATCTTGACAGTCATCCTATACATAGACATGCTGACATCGCCAATCATAAAAATGAAATAAACTGTACTGACTATCGGTTTGTCTATATGGGAGCAAAAGGTAATTTCTGTTTTTACATTTACCTATTTTATTCTTTATACACACACGATAGCGTTATTTTGCACGCAGTTTTGCACTCCAAAAAGTTATCACCGACTGTGTACTGTAAGTGTTCGACAGTAACTTCACGCGCTATCGATGGTAACTTCATTTAGAAATATCAGTAACTTTCCAGCACTGTGAAGATTTGACAAGAACTTCAATCAGAACTGATGGTAATTTCATTTAGAAATGTCAGTAACTTCCCCATGTATTTTACACCTGCGCGCTAGTTAATGTTTTATGGTTCTGTAAGTCACCCTATGTTACATGTGTAATTAAATATCTTCCCACATAATTATGGTTACAATTCGATATGTAGGAACTTGGACTCCTCTTCATGCTAGTGTTTTTCGGTCATACAGCTGGTCGGCAAACGTGTGTGGGAAAAAACTATGGTTGTTTCTACCACCATTACAAAGTCATCTTTTATTCGGTAGGCAATATTTGGTTCAGGTATTTCTTATGCATCGTACCTCATTGTTAGAAACTTTCGCAAAACATATAATGTAGCATCAAAATAGAACAAAAACGCATAATCTCTATGAGACTGGCCTGTCAATCAGAAGAAAATCTATTCTCATTTTGCTCTTTGTTCCTCATTAACTGGAAAGTTAGAGATACCTATTAACTCCGAAAATGATCGATATGTTCTTTGATGTAACATAGAGCAGGAATAGCAACATTGTCATGAACCTTAGTTCATAACGAGATAAACATCCGTCGGAGGGAGGTCGGGCGGTGACAACTTAAGGTAGAAGAGCGCTAGACGAAAGAGGGCACCGATTAGGGGGGGAATAGATCTAAAGTGGTTGGTCTAGGGGAGATACCAGAGCTAGGAATCAAATATTTGGGGATACTTCTTTATTATTCATTGTTTGATTAATAATAGATACATGATGTTCTTTTTATAGGAACGACCCGATTTGACTCCTAAGAAATAATCTATGATGAAACTTATCTCTAACAATCTAATTTAATAATAACTTGCTTAACTAATAGATAATACCAAATACCTAATAGATATATTCCTAAATAACAAACCATACCTAATACACGTGGTGCTATAGCACCATATGAACAGTACCGCTACAATACCGTGTGAACAGTACCACACACGTAGCAAACATACTCACTTGTTACTTCAGAAGTTAACTCTGTTTATGAATACATATATCAATTTGTTGAACTCTTTGCAATCATAGGAATAGATTATAAGTTAGTTTCATTTTTCATGCTATTACTTGTGCTTACTTCTATCATATTCATATGTGTGTTTCTCAAATGCTGAATCATATTTTGCATGTAAGGTATTGAAGACTGTTGAGTCTATGACATTATTTTCATGCTAGTTTTTTAAACTTCCTATGCTATTTGCTGTGATAGAGAGTAGCTGGAAGCTTGGAGCTTTCCAACTTAATTTCTCCCTGAAGACATAAAGCAATAGGAATATATATATACACACAAACATATATATATACACATACATATACATACGTATATATACATACATATATACATGCATATATACACATATGTACACGTACATACATATACACGTACATATACGTACACATATATACATACACGTACACATACACATACATATATATAGACATACACACTCATGCACGCACGAGTTAGAACTTAAGTTCATTTTGAATCTTTAAATGATATGATAATGGCCAATTCTACAGTTTCTGCTACAAGCAATGTCATTTTTTAAAAATGAACCTTGAATATGTTTGTCAATTTTGTTGATCAGATCACCGATTGTCTTCCGGGATGGAAAGCAGAGTTGTTAACAAGGGCAGGTAGAAGAACATTGATGCAATATGTGCTAACCTCTATGGTGGTCTATTTGGCCATGGCAGTTGACCTTCCCCTGTGGGCTATCAAAGAGATAGACAAAATCCGTAGAAAATTTACGTGAGAGGCGAAAAGACATTAAGGAGGTCAGCATGCGGTGTCATGGGTCAAAACCTGCCAACCTAAGGAACTCGGTGGCCTTGGCATCACTGATCTCCAGCGAATGGGATGGGCCCTTAGAATGAGATGGCTCTGGCTTCAGAAGACTGAACCTGACAAACCGTGGTCCTCCTTCCCGATCCAAGTTCACCACTGCGTTCGATCCTTCTTCTCTATAGCAACAAGCACAGAGGTCGGTGATGGCTCCCGCACCCTCTTCTGGAAGGATAGATGGATTCAGGGGCAAAGGATTGCTGATCTTACACCCGCCTTTTTGCATTGGTTTCCAAGAGATGTGCCAATAAGCGCACGGTAAGGGAGGCAATCACGAATCACAATTGGATTGCGGATATGCTAGGAGCGATGTCAGTTGGGGTAATCGCTGAATTTCTGGATCTTTGGGACCTCCTATCACAGGTGGTGGTGCAACATGATACAGAAGATAAACACATATGGCGCTTCACTGTCGATGAAAAATACTCTGCAAAATCAGCTTACGAAGGCTACTTTCAGGGGGGAATTGTGTTCAGCCCTTGGGAGCGAATCTGGATAACTTGGGCCCCAAATAAATGTCGCTTCTTTATGTGGCTGGCTACACATGATAAGTGTTGGACTGCGGATCGTCTGGCACGCCGATGATTACACCACCATTCCCGATGCTTGCTTTGCGATCAAAAGGAGGAAACCATTAACCACATCCTGGTCTCTTTTGTGGTTGCCCGCCAATTTTGGTTCGAACTGCTACAAAAGGTGCAGCTTCAGAACCTCTCACCTCAGCCGGGTGAGCCCTCCTTAGAAGATTGGTGGTACAGTGTAGGAGAACGGGTAGGCTACGCTAGCTACAACATTTCATTTTCTACCGCGTTCAACCAGAAAACATGCACGTAAGGGAGTCATAGATAGTTACCACTGTTTGCGCTTCACAGCGGAAGAAGAGTTGGAGCAGCCTGGTCCAACGTAGATGCACGTCGATGAAGAAGAAGCGGTCGATCGTTTCACGAACTGAACGTCTCCTCCTCGCGTCCTAGCAATAGCCTTGCGCCTCTCGCCGATCAGCACAGCAGCAACCGCAGCGGCGCCTCCACGGAGTCCACACGTTCGGGATGGAATGCCGTGTGCTGGTGTGCTACAACCGCGTGCCCGGCTAGGGTTTCGGGATACGGCCGAGGGGAGGTGGCGGCTAGGGTTTTCAGGATAGTCGTGTGTACCCTGCAGTCCCACCTCCACATATTTATAGAGCATGCTAATGGGCTTTCACGTTGTAGGCCCATTAGAATCCTAATCCCATATGGATCAATATTCCTTTTAGCCTTAATTCCAAATTGTTTATGATTGCCTCTTGGGTACATCACTAACAATCTCCCACTTGCAGTAGAGACAATCATATAGGTAAGCTTTCCAATTCCAACCCCTTAAGTGTGTGACCCGTTAGGTTCATGTGTAAACAGCCATGACCCGAAAACCCTTTTCAAGCCAAAAGTCAATAGTGGCACCTAGCAGGGCATATTGACTCCTGAATACACATAAAGATCATATCGGCTAAACCTTGATATACACACACTTGGATCCCTTTGCCACACGATACTAGTCGAACTTAAGGCGAGATTCGTGCCACCCTTGTGATAGCTCAACCATTCACTCGATCTTGTGGTGGATTACAACTCATGACTAACTCTTTAGTCACATTGTGATTAACTCTTTAATCACCTTGGCATGGCCATGCACTTCTCTAATCCAACCACATCGAGGGGCTCAGAGATATCTCTCCTGTTATGTAGGAGGGGCAAATTCCATCTTAATCCGCTCACATCCCATTCCATATTTCATGATACACCTGAAGATCACTTTTATACCTACCCAGTTACGGAGTAGTGTTTGGTAACCCCAAAGCGCACCACTACACATAGTGAGAAACAATGGCGATTTCAGGTCGAAGGATCCAGTAGGTATACCACTCGAGATCGCTTGATAGCACATATTAACATAACAATCCCAGCAACGTCTCGGAGTGGGTCAATCCAACACCATGTTCCGTGATCCGTGAAACATGATCATCAATCAATACATGTGCTAGTCCATAAATCATTATTGTCCCACGTAATGACATAAGACTACGGATCTTTAGAATAAAATTAAATAAAACAAAGAGTTTCACGAACAAGTCACATACTTGCCAATCAATGCATACAATCATTATTCAAGGAACCAAATAACACCTTATTCAAAATTTCATAAACATAGACTTCATACAATCATCTCCCACTCACACTAGAGTCAATCATGTAAGTATCTAATACCCATTGCACTCGTGTGTGCCTCATGTTTTGGTTGTGGGAGAGGCTTCGTCAATGGATCAGCAACATTCAAATCCGTGTGCACCTTGCAAATCTTCACTTCACCTCTATCAATGATCTTACAGATAATGTGATAGCGCCGAAGTATATGTTTGGACTTTTGGTGTGACCTAGGCTCCTTTGCTTGCGCAATGCCTCCACTATTGTCACAATAGAGATCCACTGGACTGGACATACTAGGGATCACACCCAACTCAAAAACAAATTTTTCGATCCAAACAGCTTCCTTTGCGGCTTGTAAGCTGCAATATACTCGACCTCGCTTGTCAAATCAGCTACCGTCTCTTGCTTGAAACTTTTCCACTCATCGCCCTCCATTGAGGCGTAACACAAAACAGCATCGCGATCTGCTATCATCTTTGTTAGTTTGGAAGCTAACATCGGTGTAACCTTTTACAACAAGCTCTTCTTCACCTCCAAAAATAAGGAACATATCCTTAGTCCTTCTAAAGTACTTAAGAATATTCTTTTGACCACCCAAGTGAGCTAGACCGGGCTATATTGATACCTACTGTAATACTTAGAGCATATGAAACATCTGGGCGCGTACAAAGCATAGCATACATGATGGATCCGATGGCTGAGGCATACGGAATCGCACTCATCTTCTCTTGCTCATCAAGTGTTGAAGCACACTGAGTCTTGCTAAGACTAATGCCATGTGACATAGGCAAGAAACCTTTCTTGGAATCTTGCATATTGAACCGTTTTAATACCTTGTTAATGTATGTACTTTGGCTTAATCCAATTAACCTCTTCGATCTATCTCTATAGATCTTTATGCCCAAAATGTAAGCTGACTCTTCGAGATCTTTCATTGAGAAACTTTTTCCCAAAGAAGACTTCACAGCTTCTAGCATTGGAATATCATTTCCGATCAATAATATGTCATCTACATATAAGACCAGAAAAACAAGTGCGTTCCCATTAACCTTCTTGTAAACACAAGACTATTCTCCATTCTTGATGAAGCCAAACCCTTTGATTACTTCATCAAAACGAAGATTTCAACTCTGAGATGCTTGCTTCAATCCATAAATGGACTTCTCAAGCTTGCATATTATCCCAGCATTTTTCGGATCAACAAAACCCTCAGGCTGTGTCATGTACACATCCTCTCTTAGGTTTTCATCTAGGAAAGCTGTTTTGACATCCATTTGCCAAATCTCGTAGTCGAAATAGACAGCAATCGCTAGGAGGATCCGAATAGACTTTAGCATAGCGACAGGCGAAAACGTTTCATTATAATCAATACCTTGAATTTGCTTGAAACCTTTCGCCACCAATCGTGCCTTATAGATGTGAACATTTCCATCCATGTCTATCTTTTTTCTTAAAAACCCATTTACACTTAATAGTTTTTACACCATCAGGTGGATCCACCAAGTTCCAAACTTGATTATCATGCATAGATTCTATTTCGGACCTCATGGCTCTAAGCCATTTTTCAAAGTCTGGTCCCATCATTGCTTCCGTGTAGCTCTTGGGCTCATCATTGTCCAACAACAATATGTCGCGTTGTCCCGTGGTTAGGAGCGTGAACTTTTCAGTTGCGCGACGTGCCCTTGTAGACCTACGTGGGGGCGGTGCCTCCATAACCGGTTGTACAACATCTTGTACATCCTGTTGAGGTTTAATAGGAGTTGAAACATTTTCAGGTGTTTCTTGAATTTCTTCAAGCTGCACCTTGCTCCCACTAACACCCTTTGAAAGAAACTCTTTTTCCAAAAAGATACCGTTTCGAGCGACAAACACTTTGCCTTCTTCTCGATTGTAAAAATAATATCCTTTGGTTTCCCTAAGATACCCAACAAAGAAGCATTTATAAGATTTAGAATGTAGCTTATCAGACGTCAAACGTTTCACATAAGTCTCACAACCCCATATCTTAAGAAAAGACAATCCAGGACGTTTCCCAGTCCATTTCTCGTATGGTGTCTTTTCCACTGATTTAGATGGAACTCTGTTTAGTGTAAACGCAACAGTTTCTAGAGCATATCCCCAGAAGGACAATGAAAAATCAGATTGGCTCATCATAGACCGAACCATGTCTAATAAGGTTCGGTTCCTCCGTTCAGATACCCCGTTCCATTGAGGCGTGCCGGCAGAGTCAGTTGTGGAACAATTCCACACTGTTTTAGATGTTCACCAAATTCATGGCTCAAATATTCACCTCCACGATCAGATCGCAGAATTTTAATTGTCTTGCCTAGTTGATTTTGTACTTCATTCTGAAATTCATTGAACTTTTCAAACGATTCAGACTTGTGCCTCATTAAGTAGATGTATCCATATCTACTAAAGTCATCGGTAAAAGTAATGAAACATGAAAACCACCTCAGCTCATCGAGCTCATTGGTCCACATACATCGGTATGTATAAGTCCCAATAAGTCACTTGCCCTCTCACTATGACCGGTGAAAGGCGCCTTTGTCATCTTGCCAAGTAAACAAGACTCGCATGTCTCAAATGATTCAAAATCAAATGAGTTGAGTAGTCCATCTTTGTGGAGCTTCTCTATGCATTTCTCATTTATATGACCTAAACGACAATGCCAAATAAAAGCGGGATTTAAATCATTAGGCCGCAGCCTCTTTGCATTAATATTATAGACATGCTTATCCTCAAGATCAAGAACATATAACCCATTCATTAATGGACAATGTGCATAGAGTATATCATTCAAATAAATAGAACAACATTTGTTCTTTATTACAAACTCATAACCATCATCTTCCTCCAAATATGAAGAAGAGATAATGTTCTTACTCAATGCTGGAATGTAATAACAATTATTTAATTCCAAAACTAATCCTGAAGGTAATGACAAGTGATAAGTGCCGACACCCAAGATAAAGAACCTTTGCTCCATTGCCGACACGCACGTCCAACTCACCTCTTGCAAAACTTCTAGTCCTTTTTAGACCCTGCAACGATTTGCAAGTATGAATCATCGATCCGGTATCAAATACCCAAGATTCACCAGAAGAAATTGCAAGATTAATTTCTATAACATTTATACCTGAAGCAGAAGCCTCGCTTCCCTTCGTCTTTTTCAGATCCTCCAAGTATTTCTTACAATTCCTAGACCAATGCCCCTTGACATGGCAGTGGTAGCATTCATCAGGAGAAGGGCCAGATTTGACCTTACCATTTGGCTTTGGCTTAGAGCTCGGGGGCTCATTAGGAACCTTTCCTTTGCCTTTGCCTTTGGGCGTCCAACGCTTCCTCTTTTTATTCTCCCTTTGAACCATCATCACATGATTGGTGTTTTTCTTAATGCTTTCCTCTGCTGTCTTAAGCATCCCATGCAATTCAGTCAATAATTTATCCATGCTATACATATGAAAATTCATAATAAACTGCTCATAGCTCAAAGAGAGAGATTGCAGAACAACATCCGTAGCCAAATCAGAATTAAGGGGAGAACCAATCTTCTCCAAGCTCTCAATGTAACCAATCATCTTGATCACATAGGGACTGACTGGACTACCTTCCGCCAGTTTGCACGCAAACAAGGACCTTGAAATGTTAAACCTCTCGGTCTTAGCTTGGTTCTCAAACATGTCACGCAGTCCTTCAATCATACTGTGAGCATCTGCATTCTTATAATGCTTTTGAAGCTCAGAGGACATGGTAGCAAGTATGAGACAACTAACGTCAAGTGAATCATTGCAGTGCTTCTCATAAGCTTTGCGGGTGGCAACATTTGCACCCTCATGGAGTTCATCAGGGTAGGATTGCTCAAGAACGTATTCCTTTTTTTCTTGTTTGAGAACAATTCTCAGGTTGCGGTACCAATCAATAAAATTCGTTCCATTGAATTTTTCTTTCTCAAGAACAGATCGCAAGTTAAAACCAGAATTGTTACTAGAAGCAGCCATGATCTACAACAGAAAATAAACAAGTAAAGTTCAGCACTATGTTCATGTTTGATCTTCCATTAAACATTTTAACAAAAGACACTCCTACTATATGTTTTGTAATCGTCTTCCCTCTAACGACATATAGTGGTCAAAATCCATGTTCATCTATGTTCTAGTGAGCTTTGGCATCACCGCTAGAAACCTAGTGACGTAGGTAAGCAACGATTGCTAATCACATCTTATGTGACTCTTGTTTGTTGGGTGGCATCCAATACCCCGGCTCCCAACATCATGCCCCAAGGCCCAAATCCAATTTGATAGCCTTATCAAGTAAACCAATACTATGCATGTGGATGTCCGACATCCACCCTAGCTTTGGTAGACCTACCAAACAATGATCGTAATTCTTATAGGCGCAGCAATTGGAAGGGCATCAATTAAATTCTTAATTTTTCTGAGAGAAGCTATTCTGTCATAAAAATACATCCTCTACAGGTATGGCATAAAAGAATAGTATGACAGGAAATAAACATCACATGCATATAATCACATTATACTGTGAATGGTATGGCTTTCTGAATCGTAGTGGTCGCCATCGCCATGGTTCCACAGTGATCTCTTTCGCCATATTTCCTGTTCTCTTTGTCATCATGCTTGAAGTCTCCATGGTAAAGAACTAAACTATTACAACTAATAGCTAACAAGTGAATTACATGAGGAGCTCAAGCATCACAAGTCGACACACAGGTCGTTATACAATTAAAGAACAGTCTCAACCCAGCTGTGATTAATACGACACACAGGCCGCCAAAACACACATGCATCACATATACATCTATGCCATACCATTCACATCATCCCCTGCAAAAACAAGTTAAGCGCAGAACGTATTCTATCGCCCTAACATGAATGTGTTTTGTATAACAATCTATGCGTGTACGCAACAGGGTCGAGGGGGGAGCCACCCCCCGCGGGTTTCAGGGTAGCGCCCTGAAAACTTCACGGAATTACATAGATCGTATCTATGAAATCGCTATGAAAATCTCATCAGGCCGATCAAATCAACCCAAATCCGAGCCATTCAAAATGTCTCAATTTTCATTAGATCAATCATATTGATCATCACGATCGGTATACTTGAGAAGATCGCAACACAAGGCCTCGATCTGTTGGCTCGATCTACTGATTGTGCGCGCAGTTAGCCCCGATGGTGATTCCAGCCGGTAGGGGCAAGTCGTGCGTACATCAAAGAAGGAGCACGAACTAATCTTTTTGACCACATGATGCTATCAACTCATACCTATTTCAACCCCTTATGACCGATTGATCTAATCAATCCGTGCATCTACAAGCGCATGATCCAGACCACATACTACGCAGTTTTGCTCCGATACCACTGTAGGAGAACGGGTAGGCTACGCTAGCTACAACATTTCATTTTCTACCGCGTTCAACCAGAAAACATGTGCGTAAGGGAGTCATGGATAGTTACCATCGCTTGCGCTTCGCGGCGGAAGAAGAGTTGGAGCAGCCGGTCCAACGTAGATGCGCGTCGATGAAGAAGAAGCGGTCGATCGTTTCACAACCGAACGTCTCTCCTCGCGTCCTAGCAATAGCCTTGCGCTCTCGCCGATCAGACAAAGAAGAATCGCAGTGGCGCCTCCACGAGTCCACACGTTCGGGATGGAATGCCGTGTGCTGGTGTGCTAGCACCGCGTGCCCGGTTAGGGTTTCGGGATACGGCCGAGGGGAGGTGGCGGCTAGGGTTTTCAGGATAGTCGTGTGTACCCTGCAGCCCCACCTCCACATATTTATAGAGCATGCTAATGGGCTTCCACGTTGTAAGCCTATTAGAACCCTAATCCCATATGGATCAATATCCCTTTTAACCTTAATTCCGAATTATTTATGATTGCCTCTTGGGCACATCACTAACATACAGAACACACAATGTAGTGGATGGCCAGGCGCGGCAAGGCCTCAATTCCATCATTATTTTAGGGGCATGGTCTCTTTGGAATCTCCGCAATCGGTGTGTCTTCGATGGGACTGCACCGGATGTTAGGGCTCTGTTGTCATCTGTTAGTGAAGAAATGAGGATATGGGCACTGGTTGGAGCAAAGGGTATTTCATACCTAACTACTCAGCCACAGGCCTTGGTTTAGATCATGTCTCTGGTAGAGATCGATCCTATCTTTTGTAACATAGGTGAGTAAGCGTGTGCATGTGGTTTTAGGTGGTGAGTTTGTAAAGCTTTTCTCTCCTTCTTAATATAAAGATACGCAGTTCTCCTGCGTGTTCGAGAAAAAAATTTAGAATGAAAGCATGACAAGTGATGGCAGAAGGCCTTTTGGTTTAGCTGAGCTTCTCATCCAAATAAGCTTAAATCAAGGCCAGACTAAGAAATTATTTTGCAACTAAAACAAGATTTTTCCGTTGGGTTATCCTCATATTCTCACCCAAGCAAGCTTAAATCAAGGCTAGAAACACGGAGCTTATTTGGCAACTGACATGTGGTCACAACTTCCTGCTGGAGTTTAACAACCTCAGCTAGGTCCTTCTGAATGTTGGAAGTTCTAAACAATATGACCTAAATGATTCCAAGCAACTTACATAGCTTGTCGCAGTTTGCAAGTTTACAAGGCATCTGTCCTTTAACCTGTCTCACAAAGTACGAATGAAGTTTATTTTGGTCTGAACATGGTCAGAACATTTGCCAGTTTTCTGTTGGTTGTATTTGTCACTTTTGAAGTTCAGAAGACTCCCGCTTCCAAATATGTAAAATCTGAGTTTTGACCTAGCACCCTAGCTTTTGTTTATCGTCACAACACAATAGAGTGCATTCAGCAGCACAACGAAATTATTTTTGTGCCCAGTGGGTGGTATCACCAAGTCCATAACGTGGTAATTGTCTCCATCTTCTCCACATGTTTATGCATTTGTTGTTTGATCTGTGAGCTATTAATTCAATGTTACACTAGTGGATGATGCGTGTTCTTCATTGCATCAGATCTGGATGGCAAATGGGAACCACCCTAAGAATAGGTGAATGGGACTATCGATCTTGACCATTGGATCAGATCTGGGTTGTTAAAATTAAGCATTAAAAGCCACTGGCGTCTTTGAAACATCCCTGTTATTATTCTACGTTTATTCTCATACAATTCCAGTCTTCCTCCTCACAATGACATAAGCAATCGCCTTGATCCACACCATCAAATTTTAATCCAACACTTGAGATTGGAGTTCTCATTCTTCTGTTTTGAGGGTATTTTTACCAGATACGCCTGCATAGCTGGTGTGGATGCGATTCTTATTGTTTTTTTTTTGTAATTTTTAGCAATCACAGTTAAACCATTATTGAACAGACATATTGTATGACTGAATCTGTGTGCACGGTTGAAGTGGGGATTGCGTGGCTTGTACCAATTTATGGAGCTTAAATCGTGTAAATCTGCTCCCTGTGACATGAGAAATGCTGCAATGGATGACCAACCTGAACAACTTTTTGCTCCCATTAACTAATATATTGGCATTCTGTTAGAAGCATTTATCAATTAACATTGGGGTAGCTCAACCTGAATGACCTTTCAAATGGGAATGGAATCATTCATTTCTTACTATTCTGACACCTTTGCCTTTTAAAATTCTATTAAAGGCTTAACATTGGTCTACCACATGCTGCTGAACTTCTTAGTTTTTTTCCCTTCCGCCATTTACTACAGGATACTATATCTATAAACCATAATTGGTTCAATGCCTACAACCTTCATTGGGTGGTGAGTACATGTGTATTTTATCAACTTAATTTCAAGAACTATAAAATTATATTTTTGCTAATACTGTGCACATTCACAGTGGAACTTGCTTCATGAAGACTACAAGGTTGCAAAAGAATATATTGAAGACATTCGGGATATATGTGATGATTTTGAGGGGGCTTTGTCAGCGCAACTTGGCAGCAAATTCAGGTAAGGCTCTAGTATGTTGATTAATCACATGAACGACAAGCAAATGACCTGTTTACCTTCGCTGTAACATACTGTTGATTCTCTTTTCTGGCATGAACTTCAATGATTTCTTCATCTTCATAACACGATTTGCTTAAGCCAATGTAATTGAGCTTTACCATATTCAAAAGCCAGAGGTTGCTATCTTCAATTCAGCAGAAACCGCTCACCATTTGGTCTATAACCTTATGTCAATTCGTAATGTTGCATCTAAAATGATATGTACAGAGGCTTTCAGTAATGAGATTCTTTGTAGTATCTCAGAACAAAACCGCAGTGATTTCTTGGATGTCATAAAAATAGGAAAAGAGGAGAGTTTCAGAAGGCTATCTATGGCATTGTCAAAGGCATATGAACACATAGAGCGCAAATAAATTGTCACAAAATGAGGGCTTCAAATCAGAAGGGATGTTTGTCGGTGATGTGCTTGAAATCTGATTGTAATGTTGTTGATCACATTACCTCTTTGCTGTGTGAAATTCATGGACCTGAGGATTTGGTGAGGCTAATTGATAGTGCTCTATCTGATGGATAGTTGTAAGTGCATCGGGCATTGCAATCTTGTGCTTGCATGAATCCTGATTCCTGAGGTATCCTGGACACTTGACCATTGTGGAATTTTCACGGCCTGTCCATTTTGGAAGGACAATTTTGCATGGCATTCCCATTGGTTGACTTTGCAGTTCTTACATTTGGTGATGCAACCGTCCAACCTTGAAGTTTGCTTATTTTACATTGCGCATAATAAGGGAAGGTCAAAAGATTGTACCATTTGATGGCGATCATGTTGTGGAAATCTTCCATGAAGAACAACCTGCTTGCTACTTAAGGGCTA
>JAYEVJ010000364.1:0-203654 GCA_036346265.1 Melocanna baccifera
TAACTCGGAAGCACAACTATGCTTCAATGATTTGAGGACTCACATTACATTTCACCTTTCTCAGATTAAGAAAAAGCTCAAACCTGGTCCAATTCCTTCCGGGAAGCGTTCGACAAGAGGGACTTTGACCGTGCAGTGGAAACTACACAGAGAATGAGATACTATGAACGGGCAATGGAGGAAACTGTGAAGAAGCTCTAATCTTAAATTGTACAATGGTGAGAGATGGCGAGGCTAGTCGATTTTCCTGCCTTCCTGGATGGCCCTGTTACCTCAATGCTTTTGCCTGTTCGATATGATCTGGATGGTTGAAACCATGCCAAATGTTTCCTCATCGTTCCTTCTGCTCCATTGTTGCACTCGATGCAGTGATCGAGGTCTTCCTTTACTGATGACCTGTGTTGGATTGAACCTGGTTTTGTACTGAGTGCGTCGTCCTCCACCTCCACGAAAAAAGAAGAGTTGACACTTCTGGGAGGAGCAACTCTCCTCGGGCCTATTTCCCGCCCCCTGCTGACAAAGCTACAGGAACAGATATTTAGAATTCCAGTACTTCCTCACATATTTATAGAGTCAGCAGACAATAGTGAAAAGGAAATTGATCCTCTATTTTAATACCGAGGCAAATTTATGCATTGTTCTTTGAGCAAGTATTCTCTGTTAGTTTTTTTCCTTTTCTTTTTTGGAGACGTGTAGCTATGTTACTTTTCTTTGTCCGGCAAGGTCCCGCTCGTTTCAACTTTTTTTCAGCTTCTAACTTTAGCTTTTTTTCACTATTCAGTAATTCGTCTTTTTCTGATTTTTTAAAGATTTTTAGGCTTTTTTATATTTTCTTTTTTTCCTATATTCCTTTGCATTGTCCGTAATGGGTTAATATGTTTTTTTCTTATTTTTTTATTTTTTTAAATTTAATTATACCTAATAAGCCAACTCAGTTATAGTAAAAAAGTCAGATACAATAAAATTTCAGTCAGAAATCAGAAACCATTGCTAAAATGAACGCCCCCAAATTGAATAAACAACCTATTGGAGATGCATCTAAGAAATCCTCCCCATTGCACATGTGGGAGTGGGACAATAGTTCAGCCTATGCACACTTTACAGGTTATGTACTCTGTCCATTCCATAATAGGGGTGTTCAGAATAGCGTTGATTTATGATTTTTTTTATTGTAGCTGGTTTATTTTTTACTATAACTAAGTTGACTTATTTAGTATAATTAAATTTAAAAAAAATTAAAAATAGAAAAATATATTAACTCATCAAGGATAATATAAAAAAATACGAGAAAAAAAGAAAAAACAAAAAACCTAAAATAAAATAAAATAATCAGAAAAAATAAAAAAAATGAATAGTAACAAAAAAGCCGAACGTCTACCGCCACCGCAACGCTGAGCAGGGCCAATATAAGTTTTTATTCTTGAGAAGTGTTGCCCTACAATATAAGTCTATTTATGTAGACTAAATATGTAGGTATTGTAATATTTCTACCGTATACCCCTTCTTTTTATGCTAAAAAAAATAGATGTATAGTTGTAATATATTATTTAATAGGGGAATGTATGGTCTAATAACATTTTTTTATTTTAGCGTCTCCCTGATTTGTGTGGATAATGAGCTTTGGACTTGTCTCTTTTTTTATGCTAAAAAATGGATGTGTAGTTATAGTATATTATTTAATAAGGGTATGTATGGTTTAATGATATTAATTTTTTTATTTAGTGCCTCCTTAGTTTGTACGCGTGATGAGCTCTGAACTTGTATTGCGGGACGGTGAGAGTACTCTCGTATTAAGACTGGTTAGAGAGAAATTGATGGAAATTAAAAGTAGTGTACAATGTTAGACATATTGTCTCGGCCTTATCTCTTTTGTTAGTAATTAACAATTATTCGACATAATTTGAAAAGTCAGCTAAATCTCATCAGTTTTTTTTGGGTCTAGCAGCAGATTTTCCAGGTACCTGCTTGGGACTGACCGAAAGATATTCAGGGGGTAGAAGGGATTTCTTTCCAGTCGAATTTTGTTCAAATTTGAATTAAATCCCCCGAAATCCCACTTATCCAAACACCCCCAGTGTAAGGTCAGCAAACCTGCACTTTAATTTCCAGCCTTACATGGCACTATATAGTACCACTGGTAGTGGTAATATGTACTGTTTTGGAGGTAGAGTTGGCCTTCCTTTAAATAACAGGTGAAGGCTCTACTTTGGGGGTGATCGTTTTAGCGATGACTTCTGGCTTTTGGCTGAAATTTTATTGTAGCTAACTTTTTTTACTGTAGCTGATTTAGCTTTTTGGGCATAATTAAATTTAAAAAAATGTAAAAATAGAAAAAATATATTAGCCCATCACGGATAATGCAAAGGAACATGGGAAAAAAAGAAAAAAATGTGCCAAATCATGACAAGAGAGGGCACGAAAAATACTGGGTGTTGCTTTGGGAAAAAAATATACTGTTCTTCGAGAACAGCACGACGCTTCAGATATTGTAACGAAAAGGATTACAATTCATCCTTATTTGATGCTTGTATCATATACACTTATTCCAAGAAAAAAAATTGAACAAGGAGTATGTTGTGTGTCGGCTTCAGTGAAGGTTTCTGGTGGATGGACAGAGGCGGAAGAAACAGATTTCACGCGATCGGAGAAGGTAACGAGGAGGCGCGAGCTCGCCCTCATGTCTCTACCTGGGATTTCCACTGAACCAAGACTTCCCACTGATCACAAAACAAACGAGCTCGTTCCACCACTGCCAGTTTAGGAACAATTCGGCCGTGAAACAAATCTGGTAACGAAGGAATCTCAGCCGGAGGATCACTATAAAAAGGGCTGCGGCTGATAGCTTTTTAGCTGTTTACGACAGAGATTGCGGAAAAAGAGATACTTACTTGCGATTTTTGATGGTACAGATATTAGTTTTTTAACGTGTACTACAATTAACTTGTAGACCCTATCTTAAAAAAATATTTCGTTTAAAAGTTAGTTACTATAGCAAAAGTCAAAAACGACTTTTAGAAACCGCAAAAGAACAGAACCTATAATGTATTTTTGCACCTGGCGGCAGCTTCAAGCGATATGCCACAGATCCCACACGATGAGTGATCTCAAAGGGTCCATAATACTTAGGCGATAATTTAGCGGCAGCACAGTTAGTAATAGATGAAGCCGAACGATGGTGCAATCTTAGCCATACCCATTGACCCACCTCAAACTCAACAACACGATGCTGCGCATCATATTGGCTTTTCATAACGGACTGAGTCTAAAGCAACCTCTCATGTATTGCCTTCAAAAACTCATCTCGATCCAACATCTAACGTTCGACAACTGCTATGCGAGTAGCACCTGGTTCACATTGCAACAATGGAGGCGGATCACGACCATAAACATTATAGAACGATGAAGTTCGGATAGTCATTTGATATGAAGAGTTATAACAATACTCTGCCCATGGAAACCACTGCACCCACTACTTAGGATGATCGCCACACCAGCATCGAAAGTACATAACAATAATGCAATTAACCACTTCAGACTGACCATCCGATTGCGGATGAAAAGCAAAACTCATATGCAATTGAACTCCGACCAAGCGAAATAACTCCCACCAAAAATTACTAGTAAAAATCGGATCACGGTCGCTAACAATTGAAGAAGGTATCCCATGAAGGCGAACAATTTCAGCAAAGAATGCATGAGCCACTGACCCAGCCGTATAAGGATGTGATAGCGCAATAAAATGTGCATACTTGGAGAAACGATCCACAACTGTTAAAATCACCGATTTACTGTGCAACTTAGGCAGCCCTTCCACAAAATCCATATAAATATTGGTCCATATGCTACTCAGTACTTTCAACGATTGTAGTAGGTTCGCCGGATGAAGATGTTCTGATTTATTTCGCTAACATACCGCACACACTTTTACAAAGTGCTGAACAAACTGTGGTAATCTAGCTGCATAAAAATGAGCCCAAACTCGATGCAATGTCTTCTGCACTCCCTTGTGACCGGCACCATGTAATGCTACGATGATCTGAGACAAGAGAGCAGAGCCAGCTAATAGAAAAATTTTGTTCTTGTATAAGACCAAATCATCTATTACCATCCCATGGGAATCCTCCTAGCCATCCAAGATTATTGTCTTTAAAGCCACCACCTCCTCTGTTGTTTGCATTTCATCACGGAGTTGATCAAACCACACAAACTGGAGACTCGACATAGCCCACATGACAGCACCATCTTCATCACGCCAGGACAAAAAGCATCCACATCCCTATGCTGCCATCCTGGCCGATACACCACGACAAAATCATAGCCAAATAACTTACTCACCCAATAGTGTTGCGGAATTGTGGAAAGGTGTTGATCAAGAAGAAACTTGAGGCTATAGTGATATGTTTGAATCAAGAAATTACGTCCCCATAAATAAGGCCGCCAATGCCGAACCGCCTTCACCAATCCAATGAGTTCCCGCTCATATGCAACTAATTTGGCATGTTGAGGAGCCACGAGCCGGCTAAAGAAAGCCACCGGCTGGTCACCTTAATGCAGCATAGCACCGAGTCCTGATTTGGAAGCGTCGCAATCCACCACAAATCGTTTAGTAAAATTAGGCAATTGTAACACTAGAGCCAAAGTCAAGATCTGTTTGAGAGACTGAAAAGCATGCTCGGCATCCTCAGACCGCACAAAAGCTTCCTTTTGTAACAACTTAGTAAGAGAAGTGGCCACCACCCTATAATCACGAATAAACTTACGATAATACCTTGTCAGTCCGAGGAAGCTCCACAGATCGTAGTTGGCCGCGCCACTCAAGCATGGCAGCCACCTTGGTCGGATCCATTGCCACCCCTTGAACCAAGATCACATGGCCTAGATAAGCCATAGATGATTCCCCAAAAAAACACTTTAATCGCTTAAGGACCAACTGGTTGGATTGTAATGCTTGGAAAACCGCCCGTACATGTTGTAGATGCTTCGACCACGACGAACTGTAGATTAAGATGTCATAAAAAAAGACCAACACAAACCACCGAAGGAACAGTTTAAGTACCTCATTCATAAGTGCCTGAAACGTTGCTAGCGCATTTGTAAGACCAAAGTACATGACCAAGAATTCAAAATGTCCATGGTGGGTGCAAAACACCGTCTTCTCAATGTTGTCGGGGTGCATCTACACCTGATGATAAGCACTGTGCAAATCCAATTTGGTGAAGAAGTAGGCCCCCTTGAGTTCGTTGAGTAATTCATCCACCACTGGAATAGGAAATTTGTCATTCACTCTTTGGGCATTCAAGACATGGTAGTCAACACAAAACCACCACGTATCATCATGTTTCTTGACCAACAACACCGGTGAGGAGAAAGTGAACGTACTATCTCAAATAATGCCTTGAGCAAGCATCTCAGCACATTGTCGTTCGATCTCGTCTTTGAGGAGCTACGGAGAGCGATAGGGCCATACTGCCACTGTTGTATCTCCTGGCACAAGATGGATGCGGTGATCATGACGACGTGCCAGTGGTAGCCCCTTTGGTGGCTCAAAGAGGGACTCAAACTTTTACAGCAAGGACATCATGAATTCTTGCCCATCCATGCTGAATGCCTGTATCTTCACTTGCTAAGTGCCCATGCCATGCCAAGTAACTTGATGATCCATTAGCCAAAATGATATTGTTAGACTCTCAAAATCCCAAACAATCGGACCCAACGTGTGAAGCTAGTGAACGCTGAGAACCACATCAAATTCCCCTAACGAAATTGCAAAGCAATCCAATAGAAACGCTTCCTTGTCAATCTGCAATGGTACTTGAGTTCAGAGTCCCACACAGGCGATGCGATGACCGTTAGCGACCGCTACGGTCATGCCAGGACGAGGGGAGTAGCTCAATCCCAACCGTAGCACCACTTGGCCAGCAGTGAATGTGTGCGTCGAGCCCATGTCCACTAGTGCCTGCAAGGATTCTCCCACGATCTGCACACATAGCTACATTATCTGGCCGACGTGGATCCCTGTAAGAGCATGCAGCAAGATCTCCACTGCCTGTGCTTCATCTTGTCCTTCAAACTCCTCCAGTTCCAGCATATAGATTCCCTTCATAGCACATTTGTGCCTTGGCCCAAATTTCTCAGGACAGTTAAAGCACAGACCTTTGGTGTGACGTTTTGCCATCTTGAAAGCAGAGAGTCTTTTCTAGCAAGTTTGAGGTGGAGTTGTGAGCAATGGAGGATTCGCTGACGATGCCGCAAGTGTTGCTGCCTGTGGAGTGGGGTTGGGTCTTCGGTGTGGTCCAGAACTGACCGAAGAAGCTGTAACCTGTGCCTAAGGCAATGGCCCAGGAGCCTTCCCCTCAATCTGCTCCCCCACAAGTCTCTGCTCGTAAGCCCTAGCCAAGCTCATGGCTGTTTGTAAATTGCTAGGGTTCTGCAATTCCACATCCGTCTGTAGTGGCTTCATGAGACCCGCTATAAACAACCGTACTTGTTGTAGTTGGGATAGTGGTTCTATGCGACACAAGAGTGCCAAGAACCATCGTTGATACTCTTCAACCGTTCCCGTGTGTCGTAACTAAGCCAATTCTTCCAAAGGGTTACTTCTAATTGGAGGACCAAAGCGTATGTTGACGAAATCTGCAAAACGAGGCCATGACAGCATGCCCTCATCCTGTTCGAGCTGATAATACCATTGCTGAGCAACACCTGTCAGATGGTAAGCTTCCAACCACACTTTTTCTTCCTCTAATGTGCGTTGTCCCCTGAAGAACTGCTCACATCTATTTAGCCAGGGCAGCGGATCTTCTTCTCCATCATTGATTGGAAAATTGAGTTTGTGGTACCGTGAAAGTATATTTCTATCTTCCTCCCTGTTGTGGGATGGCCTCTACCTTAAGCCCATTTGGCCCATGTGGTGGAAAGGCGCGGTGGGCCTCGACAGAGTACAGCCCATGAGGCCCATCAGTGTATGTAAAAAAACATATATATCCTAGGGCAACACTTGTAACTCAGGGCAAAACTGTACATAGCACAGTAACACCGCTATAAATAGCCCTGTGGGGCGACGTGAGGGAGAGGCCTTCTTGGGCAGAAGACTAGTTTTACCATATTTTTCTACTGTTTGATCTGTAGCCACAACACTTCCCTTTCGTCTCCTTTGCTGCGAGATCCTTCTGGTGAAAATACTCTGCCGCTAGAGTCCAAGCTGCTGATTCCCGAGTTACCCTGCACCCGAGAGAGCTCCTCCTACTGTTGATTCTGCTTGAACTTCACTTCGTTAATGTCCTTCATTATAGCTGCTAGCATCTTGCCTAAGTCTTCAATCGTCTTAGGCTCCTCCATCGGAAGGCCAGTGGGAAGAGGCTCTGATACCAAACAGTTGTGTGTGGGCTTCTGTGAAGGTTTCTGGTGGATGGACAGAGGCGGAAGAAGCAGATTTCGTGAACTGGGATGCGATCGGAGAAGGTAACGCGGAGGAACGAGCTTGCCCTCGTGTCTCTACCTGGGATTTCCACCGGCCAGGACGCAAGGCTCTGAGTCGACCAAGGGATTAAGGTAATTCTTTATTGTTTATGTTTGCAGAATCAATTCCAGCCTTATATAGCGGCTGAACAACCCGACTCCTACTACCATAGATAACCGGATGGTAAGCAATTCAATCCAGAACCGAATCCAACTCCAGATCCGGAAATACGATCGGAATACTACCCCAATACTACTTGCTTTTCCGCCTGGCATTGCCGTCCCTGCCGAACTGCAATGCATACCCGCAATTGTGGTCCGTCAAGCGTTGCCGGTGCCACAGCCTGCATCTGCCGAGCCACCTGCTAAGACCTGGGCCAGTTTGGATCTTCTAGCATAATGTTTGCCCCATTAAGAATCTATAGCAGAGTACCATTGTCAAGATAGAATTTTCAAGAGAGTATGTAAGCGCATCTGCATAATTAAACACATGAATTAACCATAAACGAATTCGAGAAGGTCCTTTGTCTCCGCAAATGCCATTTTGCCCGGAGGACAGATTCAGCTAGCTTGTGCTTGCCCTCTGTATTCAGACCATGGATGACAGTCCTGAAGTTTACCGTGCTGGGGATGATGCCACCATCCAACATGTCATGAATCAGCTGCAACCCATCCTCTGATCTACCTGCTTTGCAGAGGCATGACATGAACATCGAGTAGGTCTCAAAGTCTGGCGGTGGTCCTTTCAGTTTCATGCGTTGGAACACATCCCAAGCCTCCGAAACCATACCCATTGCCATGTAACCGCGGATCAGCGCAGAGTAAGTGACAACGGTAGGCTCACATCCATTTTCCGTCATCTCCTGTAGCACATCCATTGCCTTGGCAACATCTCTCTTCTGAAAGAAATAGATGATGAACGAGGTATACATATGGGTGCTTTGAGGTATTCCTGCATTCTTCATTTCTGCGAGCTTGGCTAAAGCGCCTTCAAAGTGATCCCTCCTCAGCAACGTGTGAATGAGGCTCCCATACATGTACTGATTCCTGGCGCAGCCATGTTTCTCAATATCATCAAACAAACTGAGAGCTTCCTCTATTCTATCAGACCTGCACAATGATCTAAGGAGTATGGAGTAGCCAACCTGCACATCAAATCCTCGTTTACATAGGGATACTACTGAGCTTCTCGCATCAGCCATCATCCCACACTCACACAGCACCAAAAGATACGTGCAAACCACCTCATTATCAAGCATGTAGCCTGCACGACTCATTTCTTGGAAGATCTTGACTGCAGCATCTACTTTCCGGCCTTTTCTGCGGCTGAGGTACATTATCAGGTGATTGTAAGTAGTTTTGTCAGGCTGAAAGCCATCCTGCTTCATCTGATAGAATGCATCCAAGGCTATTTCGGTCAGACCAGCATTACCGTACTGACAAATCATGACATTCCATGTATCCACCGTTGGGAAACATTCTGCCCATATCATTTCTCTGTAAAGGTGCCTCATGTGCTTGAAATCTTTTGCAGAACCAGCGAGTTTCATAGCCGTGTTGTATGTTTTTGTTGTCTGCATGTAGTAAGATCTTCTGCCTACCCAAGAGAAAAATTGCAAAGCAGCGTGACTGTATCTCTTGCAGCGCTTCATAATAGCATCGACAAGGTTTGGAGTAAAATGCAGTGATCTCATCTCTAAAGCCTGTTGCATTGAGCTCCAGTCATCAGAAGATGACAGAATCTGACATATTTCTTCAACATCTTCGTCGCTGTAGTCCTTTGCTTGTTCTATGTGTTGTGCGTCATCAGAAAGCAAGAACCTTGAGTCCTCAGAGCCTCCAACCGTAGGATTAGCAACAGATTCCAATGTCATCATCTTCTCTTCTGGATCAGACCTGGATGGTTTGCAAAACTTATCAATAGTGTCAACTTTCTCCAATGGTCCGCATTGCAGCTCTTCTCTAGGGCTTCCAAAATTAAAAGATGCCCACATCCTCTCAACATTGCTGGCTTCCTCCAAATAGTGATTGTCACGCAATGCAGAAATAATCCGGTAGAAAATTCTCTCAGAAGGCATGAAATCAGATTCCAGCATTTCCTTCAGAAGTTCTAACGCCTCAAGGGGCCTGGAGGCCTTACAAAGCTCTTGGATGAACACCACATAAGTTTTCATTGTGGGTCTCTGGCCGTTCTTACTGATTTTTCTGAATACATCCCATGCTTCAGAAATGTGCCCCCTGCGAATATGCCCACCTATCAATGCTGTGATTGTCACGACATCTGGTTGAACACCATTTTCCTGCATCTCTTCATACAGTCCACATGCTGCTTCATATTGATCGAATGCAAAGAGGTGTTGCATAAGCTGAGTATAAGATGATGCCAATGGAACACATCCATTTTCTCTCATTCCCTGCAGCAACTCAAGTGCTTTGGTACGCTCTCCTTTCCTTAGATATCCATCGATGAGAAAACCATATGATGCACTACTAATTGATGATCTGCTCTTCATGTACTCCACAACCTGCAGAGCTTCATCCATTCTTCCACCTTTGCATAGCCCCCTCAAGAGGATTTCAAATGCAGATGAGTTAGCCATGGACTTGTTCTTCATATGCTGAAAGACTTTCCGGGCCTCTTCTATTTTTCCTGAGACGCAGAAGCTTCGTAGAGCTTCAAGATAGCAATACTCCTCTGGATATCTCATGCTCTTGATCATATCGTCTGCAACAGAAAAGACAGCTTCCGCATTATCTGATCCTGCAAGACAACACAATAAAAGTCGAAAAATGTCAGATCCGACCTCCATGTTCCTGGGCATATCTTTGTAGAACTCAAGAGCAAGTTCAGGCATTGCAGCATTGCACAAAGCATGAAGAATCGTCCTATAGACTTTACTGTCTACTGCCACGGATCCTGATTTCCTCATAGTCTGAAAGGTAGACAACATCTTGCCAATCTGCCTTGCCTTCCCATAACTGGCAATGAGAATTGTCCATGTCTTGATGCCCTTCGGGCACGTTTCCTTATCCATCTCGCCCAACAGCTCCTCCATGGCCCCAAAGTTCCTCGCCTCACCCACAATGTACAGCATTGTGTTGTACGTCTCCGTGGTGTGCTGGAACCCTGGAACTCGCTTAACCCAGTTGAAGAACCTGAACCCCACGTGCCTCTTCTTGAAGCACCTCTTGAGCACCATGTTGACAAGCCTCGGTGTGTACGTAACTCCGAGACTCTCCAACCTCTGCTCCATGGGCGATCCGGGCACCTCGGAACGCAAAACTTCCGTGATCCTCTGCACAACCTCGCTGATATTGTCAAGATCAGAATCTAGAGCGTTTCCCTCTCCCACCTCCTGGCAAGATGCTTCCCAGCTCGGCGCAGCGCTTATTTCACTACCACTAGGCCCTCCCCCGTCATCAGAACGGCCACCGAGAACATCTCTGTTCGGAATGCTGTCAGCGACAGAGACAGAAGCCGCCGCCACGCTCTCTGGGGCAATTCGACGAGCATCTTCGGTGCACCGCACAAGGGCCTCGTCGCCATGCCTAACCTGCCTATCCATTCGAGGCTGAAATGCAGGGTCACTGGCGGTGCCGGCGGCAGAGGCGACAACGCCGGAGATTTCTTGGAAGAGGGAGGGGCGGGGACCGGCGGGTTCTTGGCTGCCGCCGCCGGCGGGCTTGCACTTGGCAGTGTCCCTGCGAGGCGGTGGGCGAGGAGGCTTGGAGGAGGTGGTCTTGGAGCGGGGGTTAGGGAGGAGGAGGGGATGACGGAGGCGGTGGCTGGCGCGAAGGGGAGGTGCGGAGAAGGAGAGCAGCCGGGTGGCGGCACTTCTCGCCATATTTCAGGTTTTGCGCAGAACAGAGTAGCTGGTGTTTACGACCGTTTAGACAGAAAACTTTCAAGGAAATTGCTAAGGGCACTCACAATGACTTATTACTGTACCTTGTTCGGTTGTTCCTAGAGGAGAGAGTGATTAAATGAGTTTAGAAACACGATTTTTTTAAATAATCAATTTTTTATTTTGACTTACAGCATTATATCTACACTTTTATTTTTTACAATTTTAATCATATGTCGCTCCATGATTGGTAACTTGACGTCGCCTAATGTGGGCAAGTTGTTCCACGATTGAACGACTAACTCCTATCGCCCAACGGTTGGACAACAAGTCCCTAGTTGCCCAACCGAGTTGAGTGACTAGTTCAAGTTACGTAATGGTTGGGCGACTGATACGGGGTCGCCCGATCTTCTCGACGTAGGATGGATACTCGCGGGAGTCTTGATGAATCGTAGCTATCCTCCAATGCCAATGCAAGGGACGAACACTCTTTAATCCGCCAAAACACACTCGCGTCGATTTCGCCGACCACCAACCGAAGATCTATCGTGCACCCAATTCCCAGCGGAAAGGCTGAACGATCTTGATTGAAAAACACTCCTAATTCCTCACGGAATTTCAAAGAACAATGATAAACTCGAACAAACTTTAGTAGATTGATTATTCTCAAAGGTGGTCTCCGCCCTTAGGCTACCAATACATGGCTTATATAGGACCTTGGGACGTCCATAGAGTCCACAAATCTAGTACAACTCAACCCTATATGGTTTTAGATACGAACTCTCACAAAAAGGAAACTAAATTTTACAGCTGTCACATTGTTTCGGTCATAACTTTTTATCCGTGACGAATTTGATGTTGGGACCAAATCCATTGCGTAGCCCTTGAAAATATCTTTACAAGGAGTACAAGAACACCCAAATCGGACTCCGTTTGTGAAAGTTATGACCTTTTTAGTAAGTGCCTGTCAGGCTGTCCCGAACCGAATCCGAATTAAATTCTGAGTTGAATCCGAGTTTGAATCCAATTGACATTGTGGGTGGTACGAATTAGGCTTGAAAATCTTATCCAAAACTTGTAGTTTAAGTCCTTGGGCTTCTCCCTTTTGCTCTTTCACTAAATGGACTTTCTTCCTTTATGTCTTTGACACCTAATGTGGTTATCCTCTTTCTTTTGCGTCTCCATTGCTTTGCCATCGACAAACCTAAGAATGCACCATTTAATGACATGAGATAGTATTCTATTCTTATGAATAACAACATTATATTTAGTTTGGAATGAGTTCACCTGGCAATGTTTGATGCGGCTCAATAACTCTTTCCAGTTGAATAATATATTTAACTGAAAAGTACAAGACACGTGCGTATCCGCATCATCCTCCCCTTCTTCAAGAAAAGCCGTCCTCGACTTTTGATAGCCTGAAATTGTACTAAACAAAGAATACAACGTGTATGCATGATATATATATTTATCATCAACACTTCTTCTGGTTAGCACATCATGAACATCTAAAGGTGTAATAAACGAAAAGAACAACACATACGCATGGTATAAAAGATTGTTTATCCATAATATGCGATTTCAATTCTGTAAGCTTATCACATGTAAAGCAAATTCTGTGAACATAAAATTTGTCATCTACACCATAATCTCCAATCAAATTCAACTTATATGTGTAGGCATAGGTACTAACTAGTGATTTTGAACTTGAAATTTCAGCAACATTATAAATCACACTAGATAGTTCTCTAGGATCATCAAACATAATAAAGCACAAAGAATCGTTAGGAGATATTCTAATAAGAACTTCCTTATGAGTAATCAATTCCACATTATATAAATTGAGCAAAGAAATTTCAGAACATGGAATTGTTGGTTGATCATATGAGTACTCACAATTACTCACCTTTGCACAATTAAATTCAGCACCAATAGTGTTACCTTTGTTGTTCTCCTCAAATGATGTAGGCGCTGGGTGTTTAAAATTATTAGGATGCACCCACGGAGCAGCAAGCACTTTATCCCTTCCCGTGGTTATCTCCTCCTCATTTGGCTTCAAAGATGCCGGTTGTTGAATGTTCAATTCTTCATCTTTAATGTCAACCTGCACAATGTGAGAAACAACACTAGAAGTAGATATTAATGTGTTAGTTTCAGATGCATCATCACTTTGTCTATCTTCTTCTTCTCTATTTTCTTTTGATGTCTTTCTCACACTCTCAATTTGGATACTCTCAACCTCACATATGGTGGAATCACACAGCTCAGTCTTTTTATAACTCTCACTCAATTTGGCTATGTGGTTCTTATCCTCACATAGGTTGTGGTGTATCTTAGGAGCTATATGTAGTTTTGGAATACTATATATCTCCGTGACCGAAGGGAAAGTCTCATGCTCGGTTATCTTCTCCTCTTGAATAGCACAATTCACAAGATCTTGCACACTACCAAAATATTTATGTTGAAGTGTAGCGGCAATCTTAGAATTCAATCCTCTTTTGAAGTATATCTTCTTTTGTAGTTCACTAATGACACCGGCTCGACGTAATGCATCTTGTAGCTCAAAATAATATTCTTCAACTGTATTACTCCCTTGTGTGATACTCTCCAAATAGCGAATCAATCCCTGTGCATAATAGGGTGGCACAAATTCTCTCCTCATGAGTGCCTTCAAATCTAACCAAGATTTAATGAATTCATTTCCAGATTGTTGATGCCACCAACTATAAGTATAATCTTCAAATTCTCTAGTGGCACATGTCACCTCTTGGTCTTTGGGAAGCTTTTGAAATCTAAATACTTTCTCCATTCGCCATTCCCACTCAAGATACTCCTCTGGATCTTTACTGTCATAGAAAGAATTAAAGCTATCTTCGACTTGTTGTGGATGAAGTGCCCGCATAACATCATTCACGATGTTCGAGCGTAACACTTTCATTTGATGATTGAATTCAATGCGCATATCTTGTGCGAAATTGTTCATCTTGGTCTTGAGTTGTGCTTTCAAGGTGGAAGAAGTGGTGGTGAACTCATTGCGCAAAGTTCCCCTCAAAGTGTGGAATTGAAAACGATCCACCGGGGTATGCTTCTCTTCCATATTATCGTCTCCACCTGTCATGATTAGTGGCACAAAGAACGCACAAATAGCACAACATATATTCGATATGTGGAGTTCACACTATCTCACTTTTTCCTCACCAAGTAAAGTTCTTACCTTTCCGAAGTGAATTGAGGTCCAAAAGAAACTTACACTTGGTGATGGCTACAATAGCAAGTGATGATCAAGCGGATTTAAAAGTGACCCACAATTGCACGGCAAAGGATATTTAGGGGAGCTTGGTATGAAAGTGTTTATCCTACACAATCTGAATTTCACGATGTTGTTGAATTAAGTAATAATCCAATGTAGAAAGTATTGCCTATGTGCCGATCCAAATGATATAAGTGAAGTATATGAACGCACACATAATTATCAATGTGACTCAATGCAAACAAAAGGAATGAGTTAAAGGAAACAATCGGGAATATTAGCTCGTTTAGCACCAAGTACTAGGAGAGACGCTAGCCAATTGCAATAATATGAATTTGAGGGCACAAGATTGTCCAAAGAAATTAAATACACAATCTGAATTTATGGACTAAGATTAACTCACCCAAATTCGGCCAATGCTTTCTTTTCTTGCTTTTTTTTTCTTTTTTTCTTTGTTTTTTTTTGCTCAAGCCGTGGCTCTTTTTTTTAATTGGCTGCCTTCTTTTTTTTGGCTCTCTTTTTTTTTATACTCAAGGCCGAACTAGGTTTAATTGTTCGTAAGTCCAAAGTTGTTCAGCAATGTGTAGATAATTCTAAAACAGCCCTAAAGCAATTATTAAAGACTAGTCTCAAGGTTCAAAGGATTTAAGTGAAGATCTGAATATGTGCAACTAAGATTCTTGTGGCCAAATCAATCAAGAAAAAGGAAACCCAGATATATTCGGATGTGATATTCTTTCAAGATGTGCAAAGATCTTATGTGGACAGCAAGAATAAGGTTTCAAAAAGTAAATTGAATCTACTTTTTTTTGGATGCTAATTGAAAGATCAACTAGCGGATTTTCAAGAGTTTAAAATAACAACGATTAAGCAACGCAAAAGGACACTAAGATCAGCACGTAAGCAAAATTTCTAATGGATCAAAACTTAATAAAACTCACGAAAATAACAGATGTGAAACTAGGGTTTGGATTTTTGATGCAATTTTTGGTTTAATGGACTATAGGATAGAAATAAATAATCTAAAAGTAAAGGGATAAGATCCTACCGAGTAAACCGCGCTCTGATACCAGATGATACGGGGTCGCCCGATCTTCTCGACGTAGGATGGATACTCGCGGGAGTCTTGATGAATCGTAGCTATCCTCCAATGCCAATGCAAGGGACGAACACTCTTTAATCCGCCAAAACACACTCGCGTCGATTTCGCCGACCACCAACCGAAGATCTATCGTGCACCCAATTCCCAGCGGAAAGGCTGAACGATCTTGATTGAAAAACACTCCTAATTCCCTCACGGAATTTCAGCAGCAATGATAAACTCGAACAAACTTTAGTAGATTGATTATTCTCAAAGGTGGTCTCCGCCCTTAGGCTACCAATACATGGCTTATATAGGACCTTGGGACGTCCATAGAGTCCACAAATCTAGTACAACTCAACCCTATATGGTTTTAGATACGAACTCTCACAAAAAGGAAACTAGATTTTACAGCCGTCACATTGTTTCAGCCATAACTTTTGATCCGCGACGAATTTGATGTTGGGACTAGATCCATTGCGTAGCCCTTGAAAATATCTTTCCAAGGAGTACAAGAACACCCAAATCGGACTCCGATTGTGAAAGTTATGACCTTTTTAGTAAGTGCCTGTCAGGCTGTCCCGAACCGAATCCGAATTGAATTCTGAGTTGAATCCGAGTTTGAATCTAATTGACCTTGTGGGTGGTACGAATTGGGCTTGAAAATCTTATCCAAAACTTGTAGTTTAAGTCCTTGGGCTTCTCCCTTTTGCTCTCACACTGAATGTGCTTTCTTCCTTCATGTCTTTGACACCTAATGTGGTTATCTTCTTTCTTTTGCGTCTCCATTGCTTTGCCATCGACAAACCTAAGAATGCACCATTTAATGACATGAAATAGTATTCTATTCTTATGAATAACAACATTATATTTAGTTTGGAATGAGTTCACCTGGCAATATTTGATGCGGCTCAATAACTCTTTCCAGTTGAATAATATATTTAACTAAAAAGTACAAGACACGTGCGTATCCGCATCAGCGACTAACCCCTATCACCCAACGGTTGGGTAATAAGCCCCTAGTTGCCCAATCGAGTTGAGTGACCAGTTCAAGCTGCGTAATGGTTGAGCGATTATTATTATTATTATTATTATTATTATTATTATTATTATTAATCTAATGAAAATAATTGTGAGGGAGTAAATAACAATTCTTGTAGGTAATAAATTGAGCAAATCTTGTTTGTAGGATGCTATTTTTTTATAAAAAGACAGACAATGTCGGTCAGTCTGTTCGTGATTTTCATAGATTCTTAAGGGTACAAACTCTGTTAGACTCGCAATAACATTTTGTGATTGTCATATGTTATTTTAGTGCGATAAATTTTTGAAGAATTTTGGTTGGACGATTTGATATTGCAATAATTCATAAGTATAAAGATAAGTGATATTACGATGCACAAGGAAATTCATACACAATCATGCCATAGTAACTACACAACAAATCAAGTACAGAAAGGCCCTACGCGCCACCTGCCATACCACCCGGAGCACCACCTCCGTCATCGCCACATCTTACCCTCGGTCGATGCCTGCAGGTACGGCCCCGCTTGTCCTTCCTTAGGGCACGGTGTTGGTGCCCCGACAAGGTGAGGCGGTCAGGAGTCCTACTGACCCGTGCTCCCAAGGCCTTGGGGATCAACTCCACTTGTGCCTGTGTGGGTACTGGGGTACTACTAAGCTGCGACCTAGGAAGAACCTCGATGGGTGCAGACTCATGTGCTCTCCTGACCTCCGTTGGGTTGCTCATGAGAAAGTCGCTCACATCTACCAGGGGATCCTCGTGAGGGGATAACTAAACTGCGGGGTGGGTCGTGATACTTGTAGAACGGATATTGTTTAATCGTGCAATGCATCAATGCAAATAAATCTAAAGAGACAAAACTTACCTTCCATGTGGACCATGGCGTGTAGCCAATTGCCGTACCTGTCTTGCCCCGACAGCTAAGCGTCCAATGTGTGCTTCTCTGGCGCTACCAGGTACAGGTCCAGGAACGACGACGGTGTTGGTATGTACGGACATGCCCACGTTGGCCCTCCAGCCTGGCCTAGTAGTGGCGGTCACGGTGGCTGGGGGTACTCACATGCCCACCCTGACCCTCCAGGTTGGTCAATCAGTGGTGGGGCACGTGGATGTGGCCCTACGGGGCCTACTACGAGAGCTGCAGGGCATGGCGGCCTTGGCGTACGCGTTGACGTGGCCACCTCCAGGAGCGTCCTACACGACATCAAAGCCATGACATGCTTGAGCGTAGTATGGACCCAATGGATAACTTGAAGCACCTCATCGTGGGCCACCTCCAAACTGTGGGTGACCCTGTCCACGATTGACTTAGTGTCCCTCACAATCCCAGTGGCGATGTCTGTCTACAAGAAGTAGAAGAGAACGTCAAACTTGTAATTTTGGTAACCATACTTAGATATTTCGAAACACGATAGTACGTATCACGAGGGACAAGTTCTGCGCTAAGTATATAGGGTACACGTTGGTCGGTGCAGATACGTGGGTAGGGGAGGGTCAACAACATGTACCAGCATGGTGCGTGTCTGCGGAGTGTTCCAGCGTAGGTACTTGTCGTACGTGTTGGGGTTGTATGATATGGCCTCCTACACGAAGTCCTCAAGGGCCTTTGCCCCTGCTTGCACCCACTACGCCATCTTCGCTGTCCAGTTCGTCCTATCTCCACCCCTCTTGTTATACTTGCAAAACGTACCACTGTAATTAGAATGCATTATAATAGAACTTAAAACAATTTAGGGACATGTGTTGTGTGTAACTCACATGTGGACCGAGTCAAGCACCTGACTCCCGATAGGTACTTGAACAACCTGGCAGAGGCCGAATTGGCGCATCAATCTGTGCACTGTGTAGTCCTCGACAAATATGTCAAAGACGAGTTTCTTCCTTGTCAGTCAGTATGCTTGGTCGCGTCAGCACAGAGAGGATAGCCCCTCGAGAACATGGGCCTCCATCTCTTGAGCTGAGTACGGCTCGTAGCACACGTTGTCAGTGGTGAGGCAGTCGAGGTGCTCCTAGCAAACTGTGCTGATCATACATAAAAGATGGCATCTAATATACATATAGTAAAGATTCATGAGAATACGTACTCGTCTACAGCACCAAAGTGTAGGATCGATTCACACTAAGATAGGTAATCAGAGGGGGGTGAATGATTGCGAAAGTTAAAAATAAATTTTAAGACTCCCCCAAACACAAAACCTATTTAAGCTTCGTTTAAAGTTCTGGACAGAACATTGTATCCTTACTAAAACTGATCTCGATAAAAAAAACCGTAACTCCGATTGACCTTAAACTTTGTTGGAATAAATTAGACAAAGATATTGAACTAACTCAACTAGAATTACGTCAAACGAATGTCTAGAACTCGAGATATAAAATAAACAAGATCGCTGATGCAGATAATGATGAGAATTAATTAAGCCCTAATTATACGATTAAGCAAAATCCGTAAGGAATTAATCAACCAAACTTTCTAGATCACAAACTTGATGCCCTAGCTATATTAGATGGATTAAATCAAATATAAACTCATAAACAAAAATTTAATCTAAAATCAAAAGCTGTATATGCAAGTAATGAATAAAGGAAGACAAACGTAACTAGCACTCACTTCTTTTCCTGCGAGTATTCACGTGAGCACAACACAATAGCAATCACCTTTAGATGCTTTTACAAACTATTGTATTCTTTTATTACCTCGAAGAAGCCACGTCTCGCACATGGAACGAACACAGCCAAGGCTCCAGAAGACTCTCCTGTTGCGCGAGAAGCCGGGCGCTTTTCTGGCGGCGTGCGTTGCCGCGGCCACGTGTCCACAGCACGTCAAACCGATTATGCATGCAATCCAAGATGTAATCAAAGGAATCATGCAGGCACTAATCCATCTCCATACAAATACTGCAGCACTTCACCAAACAATGGGCCTGTTCTTTCCGGCTGCGGCTGATGGTTTTTGGCTACGACTGATGGCTTTTTGGCTGTTTGCGACAGAGATTGTGGAAAGAGAGATACTCGCTTGCGATTTTTGATGATACAGATATTAGTTTTTTAACGTGTACTACAATTAACTTATAAACCTCATCTTAAAAAAATATTCCGTTTAAAAGTTAATTACTGTAGCAAAAATCAAAAACGACTTTTAGAAGCCGTAAAGAACAAGATCATTAATGTCACGGCCGCCTGCCTCTATCTTTTCTCCAAAAATCACGTAACAAGCCGCCGGCCCTCTTTATTGCTTTCCAAAATCAAAAGCCGCGGCCGCCTACACAAACCGCCGTCAGCACCTCTCTTTTCTTCCGAGATTCACAACAGCACAAAGCAAATAGCCGCCGGCCTCCCCTCAAATTATCTAGTCGCCACCTTCAGTTCTGATCTGAAAAATCACGGCACCATGACTAGATTTTCAATGGAACTCACGGTCATGTATCACGTCACGTATACATGCATGCGAATCACTGTTTTTCTTCTTTTTCCCAAAACTCACGGCTGGACCAAAAAGCCACCGCCACTCCTATTACCAAAAAAAAATCACGGCCACATGAACAGTCGCAGGCCACTACAAAATTTATCTAGTCCCTCTCTGCGTTGTTCGTACATAAGTTTTGCTTTTTTATTTATACTCTTACGGTCACCGTTAGCTCTTCTAAAAATCCTTAACCTACTCCAATACATCATTAATTTTAATACAACTAATCCTGGGCTTTTCCGTCTCAACCAGACTTTTTGACCTACTACTTTTTAAGGGACCAAAAACCCTTCATAATATGGATTTTTTAATTATTTTTACGCTTTCGATTTTTCCAGCTTATCACGTGTTGAAGCCTCCAGGACCGTACCTCCTGTATCTTCTCCATGCATCATCCACCTTTGATCTTCATGTGCCCAAGCATGAGCTCAACCATCTCGTGACTTTCTCGACCGCCTGACCTCGGATCTCCCTATCCTAGTCTTGGTCCTTCTCGTCATCGACCACGATCGCCTCCATACTTCAACTTGTACATGCAAAGATCAAAGAATATTTTTTCGGCATAAGTTCTTCCGAATTTGACCAACGTCAATCCGTACACGCGCAACACACCATAAACAATATTATAATCAATATTGTCAATTATTCATTATCTAAAATAGCCGAGACCTGGCCATATGGTCTAACACAAAGGAGCCCTATGGTCGGCCGATCTAGGGTGCCCCCATGGTACATGTTTGCGTGGTACAGACCACTGTCAATTAACATAGGCTATTCGAGGGAGAAGTGCTCGAATAATCACAACTGCAATAGGAGGGGTAGCCTATGAGGACAGAGGTCGGCCTCATACTACAGCAAGCGTTGCACATGCTACGGTATGTCGCACCAGGAAGACGTAGTACGGTGCCGTAGCCACCGCCAGAAGGACCCCCTCAAACCTGCCCAACAGGTCATTGCGCCAGTTGGCAGGCATGTCCGACAAGGAGGCATCCTCTCCCGCGATGTGCAGGCCAAGCCGGTCTATAGAGTGGGTGCCATCTCCCTGAATGGGAGGTGGAAGGTGTGCGTCTCTGACCACAATCGGTCCATCAGAGCTGTCAGCAGTGACCGGTTGAATGGGAACTGTCATGACAGCTCGGGCCAGCCTGGATCTCCCTGTCATCATTGACTGATCGCCGTCCTCATCTATGGCCTCCACCATCCGTGCAAGAGGTAGGAGGCTGGCATCGCTCAGCTTGCAAAGTACGAAGAAGTCAGTACGTAGCGAAAATATCATAAAAATAAGTGCCACAATTTGTAGACAAACATGTCTCTCTAGCGTGGATCCAATTTCCAAGCTCGTCAGGGTGTCCACGTACGGATGGCCCCCAATTGGTTCACCTTGTCCCCGCCCTCAGGATGTAGGACATGACGTCTTGCGTGGTGTAATTATGCCTATTTAATTTCTCTTAGGTGCATACACATTTATCTTAAATAATAATTATAACAGAAAGTAAATCTTAAATAATACTTAAATGAACTATACTAAGGCGTCCCTATGAGATCCCTACATTTTATTTGTCATTTGTAGATTTTTACGACTCAAATGCTATTTACATCTTTAACTTATTACTAAAACTTATACATGTAGTGGAAAGAGATCGACCATATTGGAGAAACGGTCCCACCAATTTTTTGGTCTTCTAAAAAGATTCACTACTTGTAGGAGTAAGAGGCACATTCTCTTTCTTTCAAAACATAAAAGCTGATATGACATAGTTATAGTAACAAGTTTAGACAACTATCAGGGATGCCTGAAGGAGTACTTAGGTGTTTTCTCACATTAGAGTACTTGAATTTTCCATCCTTCAATTTGCCTAGAGATTCATGCCTCCGATGACATCTCCAGCGATTGGCGATCAACGGTGGAACTCCAGTGAGTTAGGTTTAGGATTCACTTGGTTTAAGGTTGGGTTCATCGAAGCCTCTCGGGTATAGAGGGAGGCCAGGGGTAGGGGCGGTATTGGCAGCGTGGTGAGGTGACGGTGGCCCAGCCAATGTCGTAGATCAGAGAAGGACAGTGGGTAGCGACTGACAGGTAGAACGGTGCTCAGGCGGGGATATGTGGTGGGGCCATGGACAGCGATGATGTGGTAGAGGGAGGCAGCACGCGCGGTGGGGGTGGGGGTCAGGGAGGGGATGCGCTAATGTGGGGTGGGAAGGGCAAGTGGAGGAGATAGACGCCGGCAAGGTGATAGGGGAGGCAATGGTAAGGTATATGGGGAATGGTTTGGAGGTGGAGTGAGGTGAGAGAATTTATATAATTAAGAGAGAGGATAAGGTCCATTGGATCTAGATCCTAGGGTTTAAATTTTTATTACTCTTAAACAAAATAGCACTCAAGTTTTGTGTAGACACCACCAACTTTCAAATCGGCCACTTTTAATTGTCACACACAACTATCAAATTGTGTATTTTCAATTGACACACAATAACTTTCAAATTGACAACTTCATTTGACATTCAAAAAAATTCAAATAAAAAACCCTACCGACCACCGACATGCCTCCCTAGTGTCGCTTCGTCCAAGCTAGACCCACCACATGTGTCAGCCCCTTAGCCAACTAGGCCTTGTTGTTGCGGTCGCCCTTACACCCAGAACTCATCCCTTACCTCCGGCTACTGCTGTGCCGCCTAGCCTGAGCTAGGCCCACCGCGTTGTCACCATAGCAGCCGGCCCGCTTCCCTCTTGTGGTGGCGACAGTGAGGAATGGTGATGGTGGCAGCAACTACAAAGAAGGATGGTGGCAGATGCAGCAATGTTGAGGTATGGCGATGATGGTGGTGATGTCTTTGGAATGGAGAGGACCTGGGAATGGAGGAAATTAGCTGCTACTACTCGTGAAGACTCGAACTCGAGGAGGATAGGATTGGGTGTTGAGCAGAAAGTAGCGACCCACGTGTTGTCATGACAATATAGCTTTGCCCATGTGTTGCAAATCTGTGGGGTGTCCGCAAGAATTGGTTGGTGCCGGTATACGCAACTTTATGTTTTTACATAAAAACATACAAGAAGATGCGCTCAGACGTCCACATGTGCAAAAATATTGGACACCCGGGCACTGTTAGATCTCACTTTAAGAGATAGATCTCATACGTTCGATCTGATGCAACAAAAATATATGAAGTGCAACAATGAGTTATTGAACTTGCGACAAATCCCCATCTTGGATGCATATCAATCACAAAATGCAATAGAATGACGTGCGACAAATAAGAGTATGCATATCAAACACAAAATGCAATAGAATGACGTGTGGCAAATAAGAGTTACCAGTGGAACAAACACACGAAACTACTTGAACAAAATATTATATCTTTGTTGCGACAATGGAAAACATTGGAACACCTGCAGCGAGACCGGCCCACACTATCACCTCCTGCTGTTAGCTCTGGGAGGTCTCGCTGCACCTGCCATAGAGCTTCACCACCTCATACCCCAAGCTCGCGAGGTCTTGTTACCCTGCTACGGAGCTTGGTGGCGGCCCACCCGATGGTGGCAGACCTTGGCTACCCATAGCAGAGTGTGGCCAGAGACTCGGAGAGGGAGAGGGGGATGGTAGAATAGAGGGTCGTCGTCACTCAGGGTGGGTGCGCGCGCTCGGCAGGAGCTCATGGAAGGGTGGCGACATGCGTGTCAAGAGAAGCAGGCGTGTGGGGAGAGGGGGAAGTAGAGGGAGAGCGAAGCAAATCGTCATGTGGTAGGGAGCACGAGGCATCTGATTTTTCTGTCTGGCGTCCAACTTCGCTTGCCAGCATTATCCAACGTATAATTACGAAAGGTGATGGTCAAACGTGTGTATTGTAGACCTTGTCTATGTCTGCAAAGACAATCTATTTAGAAACAGAGGGCGTAGCTAGGTAAATGTTCATGTAACGGTGTCTATAAGATGACCAACTTTAATTGACAACATCAGTTCTTATCGTAATTTATTAGAGAAGAGCTGTCACCAAATGTCAAAGGTATGATTGTCTTTTGTCCGATCGATGAATATAAATTCTTTTGCATATATCTGTGACCACCCTAAGTACCATACGTAAAATATTGCTTGTAGTCCTTGAAGTACATAATTAAACCTAGCTACCAGCTATTGGAATACGAAGCAATAAATTATACACTCAAAAGCATCTTGCAGCTTTGGCCTATGTTGCCCAGATACCTCGATACGGGTATTGATATCCTGATTCATCATTTTTCCAAAAATACCAATATGGCAAAACATATATGTATGTATGTATGTATATATATAATAATTAAGAAAGATAAAAAATAAGAAATTAATGAATTCTTATAAGGAATTGAGAAATCAAGAATACTTTGATATTGATGTAGCAAATTGCTTGGTTCTCCAGTTTTCCCTCTTAGCTATTAGGCCAATATAATGAACCATCTGCGAAGAATAAGAGAATAGATAAGTACATGTGGAATAAATAATAGAATCACAATCATAGAAAGTTAGATAGTAAATATTCGACAGACCACTTAGTAAATAAACTTAGTACACAATCTAATCACAAAGTCTACATCTAGACTATGCATTCCCTCCTGTGCTATTCCCAGTCTTCTCTAGCAACTCAACATACCTCCAAAGCGGCTTCTTTTCATTGTCAGTTGGAGGTACCACACGAGCAGCATTTAGGATGTATTTGGCCAAGGCGGCGCCACTGGATGGGGTAGGACATGCACTAGTACTAGTGATGCACAACACACTCGAGCCGCCGAATCCACCACCAGGTCCATCAACAAATGCCATGGTCTGACAAGATCAAACATTGAATGAGCTCATAGACACGCGGCTATTACATCTAAACATGCTTATAGTTCTTTAGCAGGAAACTGAATACAAAAATATGTCATAAACACAAACAAGAATATATCATATATACACGGCTATTACAACCAAATCGTATATAACAAGTGAGACATGCTAAATAAGCTAACGAAGATTACACTTCGAGCAGCTAATGAATATTGCACAGCTATTGCAATGGATATGTGAACAAGCTAATGAAGATTGCACGGCTATTGCAATGGAGCAGTAGAGATCGGGCATCAAAGATCAAGCTAGTTAAATATACTATACATAATTCAGAAATAAAGGGGGCACACTACCTCAAATGAAGGACGCAGCAGCCCGTTGCCATCAAAGCAGGGGCACACGCACACTGGGCGGCATCGAGGCGGCGGAGGCTGGGCAGTGTGGAGGGGAGGGTGCAGACAGGCGGGGTGGAGGCGGCGGCGTGGAGGGGAGGGTGGGCTGGGTGACATGGAGGAGATGGTGGTCGGGTGGCGTGGAGGGGAGGATGGGCCGGGTGGCGTGGAGGCGACAGCGACTGGGCGGTGTGGAGGGGAGAGTGGGCCAGGCGGCATGGAGGGGAGGGCGGCGACCGGGCGGCATGAAGGGGAGGGCATGCCGGGCGGTATGGAGGCGACGACAACCGGATGATGTGGAGGGAGAGTGGGCCGGGCAGCGTGGAGGTGGCGGCGGCCAGGCGGTGTGGAGGCGGCGGCCCTGAGCCATGGAGGCACGAGACGAGGGGACTTAGATCTGGATCTGGTGAGGGGTGTGGTGGCTGCCTCCAAGGGGTACTCAAATTAGGTCAAAAGTATCAGGGGGTATCCAAGAAGTATCGACTGAGTATCAGAATTATTTTCTATTTTTTGAAAATTTAAAAAAGTATGGATATAGGCAGGATACGTATTGGAGAAGTATCCGTATCTGATATGGTATTTGATACTGATACATGACTTTTGAGAAGTATCCGCGCAACGTAGGCCTTGGCTTGCCTGCATGTGGCGATATTGCACTGAATCAAAAGTACTGTACCCCATTGATCTTCTTTGGTTGGTTTTCGGCAAATAAAAGGGTGGAAGCGACTAATTCATGTGTTGACGATATACAGTATCATGAGAAGGCTATAAGTATACATGCACCGCTTTATGATTCTTATTCTTGCATCATGTGCAAGGTGCATCCATATTTGAAAAAATCGTCGACGTGTGAGAATCACTCACCGTCAATCACATCTTAGCTACAAAGTTATGGGTTTAAGAGGTATCGGGAATACTGAAGAAACCTTGAACGCACCTCGAAGTACCTTGTCTTAGAACGCATATCATTTTAGACGCCATGGATGAAGAATGCCGTCACACTCACTTCCCTGCATAAGGCAGAGCTGCTGTCTACCTAGAGAAAGATATGCCATGCTTGCTTTTGATCAGTCTTAAATACGCACATGTAGCAGAATATTTTTTTTAAGCTGTGTTTTGTATTTCTTGAGACTCATCGACCATGAGGTTAGACCTCATTCGTCAACCAAAAAGTTACATCCGTGAGGAATACAACTTAAAATAAAATCCGTGAATATTTAGGGTCTGAAACAATAAACAGCATACTTCTATATCTTGCTGTTGCATTAGAATCCGTGAATATTTAGGTTCTGCTTAGCCGTGCAATCTACTCTGGTTTCTCCTCTATCCTGGTCTTAGAATATTGCTCTTCCATTGTTTGTCATCCTGTTCTTCCCATTGGTGAAGTCCTGGTTACTGCTCTTTCAAATGTGAGTTGTTCCTCTCTAGAAAAACTGCAGTGACCCAGGAACTTCCCTAGTTTGTCGTGAGGAAAAAGGACCTAACAGAATCGATGCGCAGATTTTGCCCTCCATCAGCATGAATAGATTGACTTTGGTGCCTTGCGACTAATTTTACCTCATGTCCATAATCCATGTATTGTTGCATACCAAGTCCTGTACATTGATTCTTCTCACATGACACTGTGTGCAACTTTGTCCGACATCTTACTACTGGAAATGATTCGAATCTTCAGTCTGGTGGCAAAATGACTTGAGGCTTAAAGATTAGACCTTGCATATTTCGATCTTCTAATAAGTAGACAAGTAAGCGCATCACAAATTTTAAAATAGATCTACCATAAGAAGACAATTGTAATCTTGAATTGGGTTGCTACTTTTTAAGGCCATTATGAGCATAATACTCTTTTTGATAATCACCTATTTTTAACTCTGCCCCGTAGAGGCGTTTCATCACACACCTTCTAGTAGTGCATATGGGACAGGAGGAGCAGATCAAATGGTACATCTGTAGCCATGGAAGAATGTATTACGGCCCGGTGACTGTTCAATTAACCTCGGTTTCCTTTCGACGATTAACTTGGCTGAGCACTAACAGCTCAGAAATGTTTCTACACCATGAACAAGCTTGTGGTTAAAAAACAGTCTTAGAATCAATTGATACACCTGACTGTGAGTATTTGAGTATTGAGATCATTCCTACTACAAGGAACCGTAGTCAAAACCATTTTGTGGTAAAATGACAATCCAGCTCCACACAAGCCCTGCGAGAAAAATCAGAGCGCAGAGAAGTAGAGCTCCATGTGATTAAAACGAGCACTACACCAATGAAATCAGCTCTATACTTCCCACTCTAGTAGTTACAAAGCTTTGCAAAAAAAAGTTTTATTTGCTTCTCGAAGGAAACTACAGAAGCAACAAAAGATAAAATCAAATTGGATCCTTGAAGTTTGATGGACAAGTTCCTACTCTCCAACTATATAATTGGAAATCTCGCCTACATAATATTTTGATCACATATGGATCTTGTTGACAAACACAATAGTACAGTACTCACTGTTGATAGTCAACAGTGAGTCCTACAGTTATTCGATTATATACTTTGTTTCCGGAGCAAGAACTCACAAATCAATTAATGCAGATAATATCGAAGAATAATTTTAAGAAAAATATGTTCATCAAAGAATCTCATAGTGCTCTCCTTGGACAAGAACAAGTAACATGCATCAAATGAACATTCACTTCAACAAAGTCAGCGATCGGTGATAAAGTGGGCTGTCCTGTGAGGCCCTCCAGCCGCATGAGCATGCTGGAACATGCACCTCTGCAGGCACAATAATCAGAGAACAACGCCAATAAAGTCAGCCAAGCTTCCTCTAAACAAATGTGCAGGTCACATGTGAAGAATTGAAATGCAAGCTCGTGATATTAACTAACTACTTGTATGGAGCACTTGGTGCTAGGAGATTGCATTGGTACCCCTGTTTGATGAATAAAATCTCTCTTTCCGTCTCACAAAAACTACACAACACATTGCAGATGCACTCTCCAAGTTAAATCAGCTATTCAGCTTTACTGAAGAACACAGATTAATTAATCGGACGAGTGGAGCAACCCTAACGTGGGGTCGTGGGGATGTCCGAATTATGTGATTCAAGCCTCGATCTCAGGGCATCGATCCATGGTGGCAGCCACCTCGTCGATGCACCTCATGCTGCCCCACGCTGTGACCACACACGAATTAGGCCACGCACTCACAAACAGTCCAACACCTGACGTGCAACTGGAGTAGGCGTCGACGACGACGACAACAAGACGGCCATATCCATATCATGAAGACAATGAAGGATCGGAAATGGCAACAGAGGGGGGGTGAATGGTGCCTTTTTTAAAAAAAATTCCGCCTCAAGTATTTACTCACTCTTCAGCTAAGAACAAACTAAAGATAGCAAAGAAATCTTGTCAAAACAGTAGTGAATTGCACCCTAAAACAGCACTAAAAACTGCAGAAACCTGCTCTATAAAACAGCACTGCTGGCTGAGAATAGAGCAGAAAAACAGTAAATAAATTGCTATCCAAAGCAGCCTGAAAAGCACAAAGTAAAAGCTGAAAAGCACAAAGTAAAAACAGCTTAAAGTAAAAGTAGAAAATCACAAAGTAAAAGCTAAAAAGCACAACGTAAAAGCAGCTCAAAGTAAAAACTGAAAAGCAAAAATCAAAAGCTGAAAAGCATAAAGAAATCAGCAAAAAGAACTAAAGATTGCAGCAAAGAAATTCATGGATACTGCTATTTTGCTCTCGGGAATGTGCTAGTCATGGGACTTTGAGAAAATTTTCAGTTCAAAGCAAACTCATGTCCGCAGTTCCTCAAATAAGAACACACCTCAAAATAAAATAGATGAAGAACTGGAGAGGAGACTTTTACTCTTAGGAATATGCTAGCCAACTGGCTTTGAGATGAAATCCGAAATAGAGCAAAAGAATCTGCAGCAAATAGAGCACAAGTATAACAAGGAGATTTTCAGATTTTTGCTCTCGGGATATGCTAGCCAACTGGCTTTGGAGTAGATCCCAAAAGCAAATATAGCAGCAACTAGAGCATAAGTATAACAAGAAAATTTTCAGATTTTTGCTCTTGGGAATATGCTAGCTAACTGGCTTTGAGAAAGTACCCAAATCATAGCAAATATTCAACCAAGCTAAACTCCAAAAAGAAAGAAACACTGGAATCAAACAATTTACTTATGGAAAATAACCGACCAAATGGTCTTGAGACATATTTCCACCATAAGTACGAGAAAAGATTGCTCTCACAATATTTCAAAAAAGAGGAAGAAAGATACCCCGGATTATATAAAGAAAATATTTACAACCATCTCTCTCATCTCTCAATACACACACATGGAGAGAACAAGTAAAACACTACTTATCATGGAGCACAAACATTAGGAAACCCTAACACTCACACCCCTCTCACATGCACACCTCTCCTCATGAGAGTACCTCTATTTATAGCCTCCACTAATGGATTTACAAGCCTACTTTACCCATTAGGTCACACCAACTCTCCACTAATGGGTTTACAAGCCTACTTTACCCATTAGGTCACACCAACTCTCCACAAATGGGTTTACACACAATTTTACCCATTAGGTTATAATACCTCTCCACTAATGGATCATTTCCTAACAAAGTCCACTTTGCCCATTCTTTCTTAACCCAATCCACTTCCTTTTGTGCAGCCTTGCGTATTTACCAAAATACCCCTCCTGCACCTTCCTAGAAGCTTCCTCATTTCTTGCCGCGCACGCCTCGCAACCACTTCGAGTCCTCGCCGTCTTCGACACATCCCAACCGCTCTGACCTCAGCACCGCCTGTGCCTAGTCCGGTCACTCGTGTCTCGCCACAACTCCATCTCAAAGTCCTGCAGTCATCACCGACAAGAAAACACATTACATAGCACCGCACAAAATATTATAATTAAATATCCACATCAGTAATTAGTATAAAAATGCCCGGAACAAACTCAGACTTTTTAGAACACGAATCAATTACTCATCACACAACTGAGGTTACCTCCACATGGTCTCTCAATCTCCCCCTTGATGAGTATATTGACAAACACAGAAAAAGCATAAAGTTGAGTTTGAGAGTCAAACATGATCTAAAAGAAAATCAAGAAAATTAAGACTATATCGACAAAAGAGAAAACTGGAGCAGAAACTGAAAGAGCAAATTTTTCTGCAAAGCTCCAGAAGGCTTTTTCTCCAAACTTCTCCCCCTTTTAGCAATAAAATCATCAAGATGCTCAGGAGAGAATGTAATGACTGTGTGTTCTTTATTTTAAGCATTTGGAGCCATGAAGATTATCCATAATGTTTTTTTGAGTATTACACCAAGCCATAATTCATAAGAATGCTATCACGATCATGACAATTTATGTATAGAAAAGCTAAACCAAATAAGTCATAATCTGTGAATTAGGTTAATTTTTGAACATGTCAAGTCAAAAATAATTTTAGTCTAGCTAGAGGTATCCAAGGATGATACAAGCCATGTCAAATAATTTAAGTGAAATCAAGAAGCTAATATTGAGCCGGATTAGAGTGCTACAAGTTGAAGGACTCAATTGTTCAAGTACTTGGTCTTTTGTAAATAAGCAAATTTAGCACAAATGACTTTTTCTAAAAATCATATTTGGTTTTATCTTAGCAAAGCAAGTTCTGGACTAGGAGCCATCCACAACTGCCTTCTAAGCTTCAACCATTTTCACAAATTTTAATTTTTTAGCCATGTGCTAGATCTCAAGCCTTATGCGATCACTCCAAGTGAGAAGCTTAAGGAAATTATCTTAGTCAACCAAAACTCCCCCTGAGTTCATGCCTAGTGCAATGGCAAGCCGTCTCATGAGAGTGAATTGGTGAGATCAGTTTTTTCGCACAAAAAGAGATCATTTTGCTTTTGTTGCATTTAGTCCTTAGACCAAGGAGTTAATGATAATTCATGTTTCATAAAAGAACTAACATATCTCAATCTAAAGCTCAACAAAGATTCAAGACTGAACTCAACCTATTTGACATGGCCGGAATCATAAAAGGATAACTAAAAATAGACTAGTCTCAAGAACTACCATGACATGAATTAATTCAAGTAAAGCATTTTTAATTAACTTATCATGGCAAAGACTGTACCACACATATAAGGTCATGATAAATCAAGCAATTTTAGCATAGATCATGGCAAGATGTAATTCAGTGTAAACAGATCATACAAGGATAATAATCAAGGCTCCATGTAGTTATATTATAATGCAGCATGAAGAAATGCAAGAAGATCCAGCTCCCCCGCAACATGAGATGCAATTTTTAGTTCAAGTAGAGTTATGACAAAATTAAATTCTAGCATACCCAAATGAACTCCCCCTGAACCAAAGCAATAAAACGAGAAGCTGGCGAAGAAATCAGAAAGGCAGTCCTTAAAGTATAGACAAGATATAGAGAATATTATGGCTCAGACTGACTCTCATCTACCCCATGTGACTCTAGGACTATCAGCTGGTCTTCCAACACACTAGGGAGTAAACACGTTCCCTGTCTACCTAAGGGTGGCCCGACCCTTGCTAGACCTATAAGAAGTGAGTGAACTCAACCTAGTTAGAAGAGAGACAGCTAATAAGTAGCATCCTAGAAGCACAAGATAAGAGCAGATGTCTAAGCACCTAGACAAGAAGACCACTCTAACCTATGCTAGAAGGACTAACCCCAATGCACCCCGAATGCTATGCAACAGAAAGGAGTAAGAGCATAATCAATATAATAAAAGCAGTAAAGTATAAATCTCCCCCTCACAACAGTCCATACGGACAGACCACCCCAAGCTCTCCCCGCAAGGCTGAAAACCTAGAGCTATCCAAAGGCTTTGTAAAGATATCAGCCAACTGGTGGTCAGTCTCCACAAACTGGAGCATGATATCACCCTTCTCCACATGGTCTCTAAGAAAATGATAACGGATATTGATGTGCTTGGTCCGGGAGTGCTACACTGGGTTCTTGGCAATGTTAATCGCAGAAGTGTTATCACAAAAGAGTGGAACACTGTCGATAACTAACCCAAAGTCCCGTAAGGTCGAAGCCATCCAAAGAACTCAGTGCAACAAGCGGCGGCGACTACGTGCCAGCCTCTGCGGTGGACTGTGCAACACCAGACTGCTTCCTCGAAGACCAGGAAACAAGAGAAGTGCCAATAAATTGGCAAGTGCCAGAAGTGCTCTTCCTATCTATCCTACAGCCAGCGAAGTTTGCATCCGAGAAGGCTCTCAAGGAAAGACAGGATGAGGAAGAGTACCAGATACCATAGTCTATGGTAGCTCGAAGGTACCGAAAGATGCGTTTCACCGCCTAGCGGTGAGATACGCGAGGTGAAGCCTGAAATCGAGCACACAGACACACAGAGAAGTGTATGTCCGGTCTCGAGACAGTGAGGTACAAGAGGGAACCGATCATACTTCTGAACTCCTTCTGATCAACTAGCTCGCCATCCTCATCTGGATCAAGTGAAGTCGTTGTCGCCATCGGAGTAGATACTGGCTTGCCATCACTCATGTCAAAGCGCTTCAGGAGGTCTCGAGTGTACTTGCCCTGATGCAAGAAGGTACCCTCCCGAGTTTGCTTGATCTGTAAGCCAAGAAAGAAGCTCAACTCGCCCATCATGCTCATCTCAAACTCTGAGCTCATGACATCGGAAAACTGAGAAACGAGAGTATGAGAGGAGCCACCAAAAATGATGTCATCCACATAAATCTGAACGAGTAGAAGGTCATTGCCATGCCTACGAATGAACAAGGTCTTGTCTACCTTACCCATATCAAAACCATGACTTAATAAGTAGAACTTAAGCCTCTCACACCAAGCTCTAGGAGCTTGCTTAAGTCCATACAAAGCTTTGGAAAGCTTGAAGACATGGTTTGGGTATTTGGGTTTTCGAAACCAGGGGACTGTCAGACGTAGACCTCTTCCTCAATAAAGCCATTAAGAAAGGCACTATTGACGTCCATCTGGTAAAGCTTGAAACACTTAGAAGCTGCAAAGGCAAGCAGGATTCTAATAGCTTCAAGTCTGGCTACAAGGGCAAAGGTCTCCTCGAAATCTAGACCCTCAACCTGGGAGAACCCCTGAGCTACCAGTCTAGCCTTGTTCCGAATAACCACTCCATCCTCGCTCTGCTTGTTCTTGAGCACCCACTTAGTACCAATAACATTGTGACCTCGCGGGGGCTCGACAAGCGACCAGACCTTGTTTCTCTCGAAATTTTCTAACTCCTCATGCATGGCATTGACCCAAGACTCATCAGAAAGTGCATGACAAACATCCTTGGGTTCGAAAGTGGCAAGAAAGGCGGAGTGTAGGCAGAAAAGAGATAAGCCAGATTTTGAGTGCGTGACTCGCTCATAAAGATCTCCTATCATCTGCTCAGAAGGATGACGACGCTGAATGTGTTGCGGAGGTCCTGGATGAGAAGAAGTGGCCTCTACCTCATGAGCTGATGAGGTAGGAACAGAGCCACTAGCTCCTGAGGATGCGGAAGGAATGAGATGATCTCCTTGAGGTGCGGTGGAAGAAGCAGGCACCTCAAGAGGAAGAGAAACTGAATCGGGTGGACAACTCTTATCGTCATCCTCCTCATCATCCACAAAGATGGGCTTGGACTGCTCTACTGAACCTGAGATATCGGGCGTAGTCCCCGGACTGGCCTCATCGAAGATCACCTCGCAGGTCTCTACCATTTTGCTAGACTCGCAGTTCCAGACCCTATACGCTTGCGAAGAAGTCGAGTAACTCAGAAAGATCCCATCACATGAACGTGACTCGAATTTATCTAGGTTCCCAAACTTCAAAATCAAACACTTGCAACCAAACACGCGAAAATGCGAGATGCTAGGCTTTCGCTCATATCTCAACTCATAAGAAGTGCGATGCAAGTGTGCCCTCAGAAAAACTCTGTTTGAAACATGGCACGCGGTGGCTATCGCCTCAGCCCAAAACTTCCTAGGTGTAGAATATTCATTAAGCATTGTCCTGGCCATCTCGACCAAGGTACGGTTCTTCCTCTCCACAACGCTATTTTGCTAGGGGACGTATGGAGAAGAGAACTGGTGCTCTACACCTGTCTCATCGCAAAACCTCTCAAAGTAGGAATTCTTGAACTCCGTGCCATTGTTACTGCGGATCGCTCGTAAGGCACTCAGGAGCTCAACAGAAAGCCTACTAAAAGACCCCGAAAGTGGGTAAATGTCTCATCCTTCGAGGCTAAGAAAAATACCCAAGAACACCTCGAGAAATCTTCGACTAGGACAAGAACATACCACTTCCCTCCTGCTGACTGCACTCTAGCTGGTCCAACTGTGTCCATGTGGAGCAGCTGTCCCGGTGCATCGGTCATCGTGACTGTGACTGGAGGATGGGAAGCGGCGACCATCTTGCCGTGCCGGTAAGGAGCGCAAACAAGATCTTTGACCATCTTGAGCTTCGGCAGACCACGAATGATGTCGTGACCGCTAACTCGGGTCAAATGGTCAAATCCAATATGACCAAATCTCCTATGTCAGAAAGAAAGGTCACGGAAATCAGAAGCAACTAAACACCTGAGAGGATCACCAGAAGACTCAGAAAAATCAGCACAAAAGATCCTCCCAAAACGAGAAATCCCGCAAACCAGACTACCCGAAGAGTCAAGAATTTTGCAATTATTTTTCTTAAAGCTCACCACAAAGTCGTCATCGGTAAGCTGAGAAACGGAAAGCAAATTATACTGCAGCTTACTAACCAAGGCCATGTCTTTTAAAATAAAAGAATCATTAATGCACACCGTACCTTTGGCGTGACACGCCCAGATGAAGCATCTCCGAAGGTGATCGTCTCATCACCTGGAGCACGGGAAAGGGAAAAAAACCAACGGGAATCTCCGGTCATATGTCGTGAACACCCAGAGTCTACGAGCCAAACCTTTCCCTTCCCTGCCCGGCGAACCTGAGTCAAACAGAGAGTAAAGTCTCAGTACTAGGGTAAATCAACAGTGATTTTGGCACCTAATACTGAAGAACACGTCGAGCAGATGAAGTAGTCAAACACGACTGACCTCTATCTACCCTACGCTCTCTGTCACTCAAAGAAGTAGATGGTCTCAGTGTAGACTGAAGTCATTATTGGGTCCGCGCTCACGGAGAGCGAGTCGGAGTACCAACAACATGCTGATCTCGCCGCGGGTGGCTATCTCGATGGAAACGAGATCTACCCTCAGAACGTCGGATATCATGACCCGGGGCAAATCGAGGACGAAAATCAGAAGAACCAGAAAAACCAAGTCCTCGATGCTGCCCAAAAGCATCAACAGTAGCAAACATAGACCTTGTGTTGGTCTTAGGTACACTTAAGGTCTGGGGCTGACCCTGAATACGCCTAAGAGCTGCAACACGGTCTCTCTGCGCGATCCTGGCGTGCTTGAAGCATCGATCGATCGTATGTCCATCCTTCTGACAGAAGGTGCAATGATACTTCGCCTTCTGAGAGGCCAAAGTTGTAGGTGGAATTACCTTGCTGTCAGAAATCCCTTGGACAAAGCCCGCAGACTTAAATTGGACTTTCTCAGTCCTGGGCTCAGTCTCGATCACACCTGGTGCTATGGGTCTGAGCACGGCAGGTGGATGCTTCCTCATGTCCTCATAAAAATCATATCCTAGACCCTGATTAAATCTGCAGATCTTAGATTGGTCTAGAATAAGATTGAGCTTTTTCTTGCCTCCTACAAATCTCTCGAGAGTGTTCATAAGGTACTGACACTCCCGAAAGAGAGATGTGCAAGAAGAGCAGGGAGAAGAAAAGACAGCAGAAGGTAAGTGAGCAGAAGAAGAACCAGTAGCAGAAGAGTGAATGGCTTGTGCATGCACAGCCAACTCAGAATGGGCAGTCCTACTGCTAGCCATTTGGTTCACGTTGCTAAGCGTCTCCACCTTATCTTTGGGCTTCTCCCCCACACCGGCACACACATCACAACAAGATTGTGGCTTCTCTAATAAAAATTCTTAGTTAGTTTCACACATTTTTCTTCCAAAGCAATCAAGTCAGATTTTAGTTTATCACAATTTTTGCATGGTGAGCTAACATGGTCCTTAGAAGCATACTTAGCCATTTTCTTGTTATGATCAACCATTTTTTGAAACTATTTTGAGACAGATTCAAGTTCAGCAGTTAATTTGGGACAATTCAAGCAAGAGACAATAGGCTCAAGCAAAGAGGCATACAATTCAGCAATTTTATGATCTACTCTTTTTAAGTTCATTTTCAAATTATTACAATTTTCACAAGTTTCAGGTAGATCAATAAGCATAGTGTAAAGACCTCTAAAAGCATTGTCCTTATCCTCACATGAGGTGCAAGAAATAGTCTGAACAGTAGAGGAAATAGAAGCAGCCATACTCATCTCTAGTTCAGCCAAGAGACTAAGATTCTCCACCTTAACAATATCAAGCTCGGAGGACAAACTATCATGCGAGGTCCTTAACTTCTCCATATCACCCAACAAAGCAGAGCATGTATCACAATCATCACTAGAGGGAGCAGATGTAAGAGCAATAATCTCTAGTGACAATCTATCTACTTCCTTCTCTAACTTAGTACACCTAGCCCTAGCTCTAGCATGAAATCCACCTAGCTTAAGAAAAGCATGATTGAGCTGGTCGTAGGTGGGGCATACCTCGTCCGAGTCGGAGTACAGCTCGCTGTCGCTCAGTTCGCCCTCGAGGGCCATGAAGCACATGCCGAAGAAGTCATCGCCGCTCTTGGGGTCTTGGTCACCCATCCCGTCGTCGTCGCTCCATCCCTCCACCTCACTGAGGTCGAGGTCATCGAACGCGGCGAGGACGCAGTAGAAGAGCTTCTTGGCCTTCCCGAAGTCGCGGAACTTCTTCTTGCCTTGTGGATGCGCTGGAGGCTTCTTGTTGTGGTTCTTGTCGGTGTAGTCATTCTTGCTCGAACTGCCGAAGTCAGCTTTGCCCTTCTCCAGCTTGGGGCAATTTGCCCGAATTTGGTTGGGGCCACCACACTCGAAGCAAATGATAGGTCTTCCTCTCTTTCTGTCCCTCCTCCTCTTGTAAGCATGGGAAAACTTCCGAGCTAGGAGGGCCAGTTGCTCATCCTCGAGCTGCTCTAACTGATCATCAGTTACATCACAGAGAGCAGGAAAGAAGAAACCACACGAATCGAGACGAAAGACCGAGTTTAACCGGGATCGGTGACTAGGGCCATCGACTGTGACTTCGACTTGCGAGAGACAATGTCAATCTCGTGAGTCTTAAGACGCGAGTACAGCGCATCAAGAGTCAAAGTCGAGAGGTCTGTGGTGTCCTTGATGATAGTCACTTTCATCTTGCAAACACGCAGATCGAGTGCAGTGAGCATCTGTCGAGCGTTATCCGAGTCGGAGTATGTGAGACCGACCGCTCGGAGGTTGCTCAGAATGCTCGGAGGTTGCTCAGAATCTTGTGAAAACGCGCAAAACACTCATCAAGGGACTCGCCAGCGAGCATTTCAAACTTGTTATACTCTCGCTTGAACTGGTCCTGTCGTACTGTCTTTATTTGGGTGGTGCCCTCATGGTAAGCATCGAGGGTCTCCCAAATATCGAAGGCGGACGAAAGATGAAATATGCGATCAAACTCACTACGACTCAGGCCCTAGATGATGATGTTTCTTGCCTTTGCATTCGCCTCAACATCAGCCATATTCCCAGCATTGATGTTCTCATCGGCAGGAACAACAAACCGGACTTTAACCCTACGCCACATGGCGTACCCCTGGGCCTGGATGTATGTCTCCATTCGGCTCTTCCAGAAGGGGTAATCAATGCCATCGAAAACGGGCGGCTTGGTCGAATACCTGTCTGTTGCCATGGTTCGTAGACCGGTTAAGATCTATAGACGAGAGTTAACCGGCTCTGATACCAATTGAAGGATCGGAAATGGCAAAACAGGGGGGTGAATGGTGCCTTTTTAAAAAAATTTCGCTCCAAGTATTCACTCACTTTTCAGCCAAGAGCAAACTAAAGATAGCAAAGAAATCTTGTCAAAACAGTAGTGAACTGCACCCTAAAACAGCACTAAAAACTGCAGAAACCTTCTCTACAAAACAGCACTGCTGGCTGAGAATAGAGCAGAAAAACAGTAAATAAATTGCTGTCCAAAGCAGCCTGAAAAGCATAAAGTAAAAGCTGAAAAGTACAAAGTAAAAGCAGTTTAAAGTAAAAGCAGAAAAACACAAAGTAAAAGCTAAAAAGCACAAAGTAAAAGCAGCTCAAAGTAAAAGCTAAAAAGCAAAAAGCAAAAGCTGAAAAGTATAAAGAAATCAGCAAAAAGAACTAGAGATTGCAGCAATGCAATTCATGGATACTGCTATTTTGCTCTCGGGAATGTGCTAGTCATGGGACTTTGAGAAAATTCCCAGTTCAAAGCAAACTCGTGTCCGCAGTTTCTCAAATAAGAACACACCTCAAAATAAAATAGATGAAGAACTGGAGAGGAGACTTTTGGTCTTAGGAATATGCTAGCCAACTGACTTTGAGATGAAATCCGAAATAGAGCAAAAGAATCTGCAGCAAATAGAGCACAAGTATAACAAGGAGATTTTCAGATTTTTGCTCTCGGGATATGCTAGCCAACTGGCTTTGGAGTAGATCCCAGTTCAAAGCAAATATAGCAGCAACTAGAGTATAAGTATAACAAGAAAATTTTCAGATTTTTGCTCTTGGGAATATGCTAGCCAACTGGCTTTGAGAAAGTACCCAAATCATAGCAACGATTCAACCAAGCTAAACTCCAAAAAGAAAGAAACACTGGAATCAAACAATTTGCTTATGGAAAATAACCGACCAAATGGTCTTGATACATATTTCCACCATAAGCACGAGAAAAGATTGCTCTCACAATATTTCAAAAAAGAGGAAGAGAGATACCCCGAATTATATAAAGAAAATGTTTACAACCATCTCTCCCATCTCTCAACACACACACATGGAGAGAACAAGTAAAACATTACTTCTCATGGAGCACAAGCATTAGAAAACCCTAACACTCACACCCCTCTCACATGCACACCTCTCCTCATGAGAGCACCTCTATTTATAGCCTCCACTAATAGGTTTACAAGCCTACTTTACCCATTAGGTCACACCAACTCTCCACTAATGGGTTTACACACAATTTTACCCATTAGGTTACAATACCTCTCTACTAATGGATCATTTCCTAACAAAATCCACTTTGCCCATTCTTTCTTAACCCAATCCGCTTCCTTTTGTGCAGCCTTGCGTATTTATCAAAATACCCCTCCTGCACCTTCCTTGTGCAGCCTTGCGTATTTATCAAAATACCCCTCCTGCACCTTCCTAGAAGCTTCCTCATTTCTTGCCGCGCACGCCTCGCAACCACTTCGAGTCATCGCCGTCTTCGACACATCTCGACCGCTCTGACCTCAGCACCGCCTGTGCCTAGTCCGGTCACCCGTGTCTCGCCACGACTCCATCTCAAAGTCCTACAGTCATCACCGACAAGAAAACACATTACATAGCACCGCACAAAATATTATAATTAAATATCCACATCAGTAATTAGCACAAAAATGCCCAGAACAAACTCAGACTTTTTAGAACACGAGTCAATTACTCATCACACAATTGGGGTTACCTCCACATGGTCTCTCAGACAACAATGGACACCATGAATCAACTTTCCCTCCATGGCTTCCAGTTTTCGATCCACCGTCATTCGATGCCAACGACAGCCTATTTCAGTTCCCAAGGAATGCTTCTTTCCATCATTTCCTTTTTCTTTATTATTATTTTATAATTGAGAAATTTTTGTTTATGTCAATGAAAATATGTACAATTTTGGTTATGATCAAGAATATCCACATTTGACTTTGCCACTTCAATTTTTACGTACATATCATTTTTGCCATTTCCGTTGGTCAAGGCAACAATCAACATAACGGATAGGACAAAAGACCATACTATCCCTAGTTGCTCACCTTCATCTCTCATTCTCCTCTCTCCCACCGAACCGAATAGCGCCATGCAAGCCTCTGTTCCCACCGCGCCGCTAGAGCCACTCACCCCCACTGCCATGAGGCCGTGTCGTTCGAGCCTTTGCTCTTGCATCACGGTTGGAACATGCCGTGTAGGACCGAAAGGCAATAGGGGGGCTAAATGACGTCGGCTAAAATTTTTTCCCGAGTATTCTGAATTCTTTTCTCAAATAACTACAGAGTTACTAAGAATCAAATCCAAAACCAAAAAACCAAAGTAAATCACTCAAGAACACAAAATCTTGAAGAACTCAGCTCCTAGAGGTCAGACCTCCAACTAGACGACGGTTTGACCACCAATCAAGGGGCGGACTGACATCTATTCTAGTGGTCTGACCGCTATAAACGATAATTTCAAGCAAATAAACAGTACAATCAGCGTGGTTGCGAAACTTTAAACTCGTGTAACTTTTGATTGTATGATCCAAAAGACGTGAAACTTTGTACACACCTTGTTTAAGGTCTCAAAAACCTATTTCATCCATGGATCACAAAACCCACATCAAAATTCAGACCTTTTGTGATTTAAGCAAGGTTGCACAAAAAATAAGCAAAAATCAAAATCGATTAAGACTTACTCATGGGCAAAGAATAGCCAAGAATGCTTTGCATATGTTCCCACATGTCACAGTAAGCAAGCATACAAAAGAAATTACTCCAAAAACCCTGCAAAAACTAAGTTTCTTAATGAACTTGCTACAAATATGTCTAGATGAGTAGAGAATGATTTCAGCCGTAAAGAAGATCAAAGATTGATTCTATTGTTTGTTGAGGAGAAAAGTTTTACAGTCACTCCACCTTAGAAGACAGAGAGCATACCAAGCACTCAACTCTTAAATCCTAACCCTAACAAGAGAGCATAAGAGAGGTGAGTTGGATGGTTAATCATAAGTCTCCATTATAACACCTTAAATAAATGGATTAGTTAGTCACATCTAACTTTTAGTGGATGCTATCCACTTAGTACAATGGGGAAAACGTAATAACCCCCCCCCCACACACACAAGGTTTTACTCACATATGTTTACTTGGCATGTTTTTGAAAGTGCATAAGTTTGAAACCGCTAAGTCCTTAGTTTTGATCCAACTTCATCAAACTAGATTCTTCATGACTTAAACTGCCTTCCCAAACACCACTCCTGTGCCACAGTTTCATTCCAAATCTGTTTATGATATTCTGGTCAAACTACCAAAATACATGTTCTTGACCTGGTCATCATCTTCCATTGCAAGTAATAACCATGTTTGCCACGTGTAGGTGCACCATTGGCTTGTCGCGTGTCGTCAAGTCTCTCCTATTTTGGTTCCACCAGACCACGCCTCACTTAGACCGATCAGGCCACATGGTGCAATCCTGTCATTCGAACTGGCCTTCAATATTTCTCGCTTTCTCGTGACATGCTTGAGCTCACTGTCTCACTCGGCATCGTCGATCATTCTGGACCTTGTCTCCTCCATGAGATAGCCCTTGTAAGATCGAGGATAACCGGTTAGAGTGGGGATGAATAAGAGGTTATAAAAATTCTTACATTCTAAAGCTAATTTACCACAAATTGAAGCTAAGCACGATTTTTGTCCAAATGAAATCTACACAATTCTAGTATACCTAAGGCACCAGAAACACTCGTCTCTACAAGTATATCTAGCATAAGCAAATTAAGTAATCACAATTATTACAAAATGCTAGGAATACAAGTGCGGAAAGAGAGACAAAGAAATAACCAATTGACACATGATGGTTTACCGTGGTGTTCAGAAACTTGTCGGTTTCCTCTAATCCACATTGAGGAAAGCCTAAACGACTTGGACTGGTTTCATGAATTAAACTTTAGCTCCTCAATCCAGTAGTAGTTGCCCTTCCTCTGCTCTGGAGATGGTGGACACCAAACCACTCACAAGTTGATGACGGGCCTCTTCACAATCGTTTTGAAGAGGTTACCTCGCAATCTTCCATCAGACCATCTCGGTGCCGACAAACACTAAGAGTAACATATCATAGCTTTGTTTGACGACGATCAAGTTCCAAGAATCAATCTAGAGATAAAATGCACTTGATATGACTCAACTACCTCAAATAAATGCACAATATGAAATTGAGGTGTGGGAAGAATGCTCAATGCTTAAGGATATTCGATGAAGTCTCTTCTTCCTGTTCTTGAGCTGGTAAAGGAGTATTATACTTCCACCAACCAAATATAGCTATTGTATAAAATAATCCTAAAAAATCAGAGAAATCAATTGTACTGCTATGCAATTTGCCGAACTACCGCATTGTATTGTAGCAAGTAGCAAATGTTGGTAGTTCTGATGCAGTACTACTGCCGTTGAAATCATGTTAGTTCTGATGATTGGTAGTTCCAATTTATGATGCGGTACTTTCGATTGCTTTGAGACCAAATGTTGGTCCTTTCTGTAAAAAACATACCGTCCAAATTTTGGTACTTTTGAGGTCTGGTAGTTCTGTTTCATAGTGCGGTCGTACCACTTTGCGGTAGTTCCGACGTTCATTTTCTGGTACTACCGATATCAAAGAGCCTAAGTGTCAAGTGAGTGTTCTCTGAAAAACATGTACCACTCAAAGTGACGGTGCTTTCGAGTTCCAGAAGTATCGTTGTGTACATGCTGGTACTGTCGGAGTCTGGTAGTTCCGCTAAACACACTCTGATACTTCCAATTTTCTTGACAAAGCACAGTTGGCTTTCAAATTTAATTCTATGTGTATGCATGATCCTAAATTGATCCAAATAACATAAAAACATATTTTTAAGTTATTTTCTATGATCCCTCTTAATAGTACAGTAATTAACCTATAATTCGATTTTCTAACCTTTCTCCCAAAATCGGTTAAAAAACAAAATGTATCCTAAACTATTTGTACCTTTGTCTTAAACCATTTTGATCCTCATGTTGGCTTTTAGCATACATTTCCAATTTATGACGTTCATTATTAGGGACTGAGCATATGTGATACTCAGCAAACATATTAGTCCTATATTCATATATTATCATTAGTTACCAAAATAATTATTATGGGTCTAGATGCTTTCAATCTCTCCCTTTTTGGTAATTGATGACAACACCAATCTTATTTGAGAAGAATTTAGTTTTGAATATACCATTAGTTTGAGAATAAGTTGTATATTCTTTTGTGACTTTTGAAAACAATTAATTCTTACAATGAACTTAGATGAGTTTAAAGAATTAATTGCTTTCTCAGGTCAATTTAGGAGAACTCCCCCTAAATGTGTGCATATAGATGACAAGATGCATTATAAGCACATGTTAAGAGAAAATTTTGGCAGAGTTTCCTTTGTTTGTTGAACTTTGAGGAAATAGACAATTACAATAATATAAATTATATAATAAAAGAGCACAAGTTGCACTTGAAGTTCAACATCAATTTATATAATAACCATAAATTTAAGTTCAATAAAATCATAGCATGATACTTAATAAAAACATTACATGGTTCTAAAAGCATCACATGGTTCATTACACCATAAAAATATTACATAATATTAAAAGATAAACTTGGCATCTTCTCCTTTGGCCTTTCATCAATCTTTCCTTCAATGTTCTTCATTTGTTCTTTCCTTCTTCCCCTTTAGCATCAAAGTACCAAAAGGTTAGTCTTGTGACCCTTGAGGAGACGAATGACAGCGGCGATGACATCCAAAACGAATAGGAAAGGGAGGGCGACCAATTACTTGCTCAAGGGAGGACACTCGGTCACTGGTGGTGGAACTGTGGCAGCCAGAGAGGTGACTTGTCTTTCAATCCTAAGGACTGCTGAGTAGACTTGAGAAAGAGTGACCTCTTTCTCTCCTTGATGCTCTACTGCAGCCTCTTCTAGTTAAGCTCTGAGACGAGGTGTAGGAATAGGAGGACCTTCTCTGGACTTTTATGGCTTGTGAACAAAGCCTAGACCACCTCGGTACCTGGTCTTCCTGATGATTAGAGCCATAATGTAAGGAGCATAATTGATCCTTTTGTCTCTGTCATTTTTGGAAGAGGCTATATCCCTAATAATAAGATTAACCACATCAAACTTTCGATCAGTCATAACATAATTGATCAAGTTCCACGCATTGCCATGAATAGCATCAACATTCCCACTCTTGGAAAGAATAGTGTGGTTGATGATTATGTTCACAAGACTTGAAATAGGAAGGAGGCCTGGGAGCTTGCCTGTCACATATCTCACATTCTGAACATAGTATTCAGTGCATGTGGCAAGTTTAAGAGCGGGTCTATCATAGACCTTGTCAAAAGCACTGGACTCAGTGTGAAGAGCTTGCTCAAATTCTCACCTATTAGAGTTCAGATACTGATGTCCAGTCATCCAAAATATATACTCATAATTTTGAGAAATATACAATGTAGCATAGAGTTGTCATGATCTCCTCATCGTAATCAGATTTTAATGCTACAATGTGATCTTAGGAGAGGCAATATATATTTTAGGCATAAAGATCTATTGAGATAGAACTAAATGCTAATTGGATTAAACCAAGATACGTACATTGAAATGGTGTTGAAGCAGTTCAATATGTAAGATTCAAAGAAGGATTTTTTTTGTCTATATCACATGACATTAGTTTTAGAAAGACTCAGTGTCCATGACACCTTATGAGTGAGACCAGATGAGTAAGATTCTATAAGCTTATGCCATTAGGTCTACCATGTATGGCATACTTTGTACACACCCAAATACGTCATATGCTCTAAGTGTTATGAGTAGATATCGGCCAGATTTAAGTGAAGATTACTAGATAGCTGTAATGAGCATTCTAAAATATCTGAGAAGGACTAGGGATGTGTTCCTTATTTATATAGGTGAGAAAGAGACGGTTATAAATGGTTGCACTAATGCTAGCTTCCAAACTGATAATGATGATTTTTTATTGTATCTGTATTTGTGTTTTGTCTTAATGGAGTAGTGAGTTGAAAAAGTTCTAAGCAAGTGACGGTTGCTGATTTTACAACAGAGTTTGAGTATATTGCGTCTTCTAAAGCTACAAAGGAGGCTATTTGGATAAGAAAGTTCATCTCTAAGTTGGAAATGGTCTATAGTGTTTCTAGTTCAATAGATCTCTATTGTAATAATAGTAGAGCTATTACACAAGCCAAGAAACCTATATCACATCAAAAGTCTAAGCACATACTTCGGTATTTTTACTTCATTCGCGAGATTGTTGATAGAGATGATATGAAGATATGCAAAATACACATGGATTTAAATATTCCTGATCCATTTACAAAGCCTACGTCCCGCAGCCAAATCATGAGACGCACATAAGAGCTATGGGTATTAGATACTTACATGATTGATTGTAATGCAGGTGGAAGATTATTAGTGAAATGCTCTAGAGACAATCATGAAGATGATTGTATCACTTTTATGTTTATAACCTTTTGAATAATATGTTATTTTCTCTTTAATAAATATCTTTCGTATTTCAACAACAAGTGTGCGACTTGTTCAGGGAATTTTTTATTCATATTTTGATGTTATTCTAAATTATCTTTGATATTATATCATTATATGGTACAATTATAATTTATATATTAGCACAAGTATCGATTGATGATCATGTATCATGAATCATGAATATGGGGATATCAAATTAATAATATAGACATATGTTAGAGAACATAGTGTATGATTGACCTACCATGAGACGCTACAAAAATTGTTATATTCTTAAGTATCATCAGTTGGTCTCATACATAATATATGTAGGATTCTTAGACCTGTGATCGTCATAGTTTCTTATATGTGTAATAGTTTACACCACTATAGAGAAGGTCATACTAGATGCCTCATCACAGACGGTTTTACAGAATCCATCAGTGTTAAGCTGTAGTGTAGTTATCTCAGATGGTTTTACTAGTGTAATCATCTATGTTGCAACCGATGGTAAGAACTTTCAGTGATGACCAACTTATCACAGATGGTTTTTTTATATAAACCATCTGTGATACATCACAGATGGTTCGTAATAAAAATAATCTGTGATGAGTTGGTCATCACTGATGGTTTTTGTGAAAAGCCATCAGTGATACTTCACAGATAGTTTTTGTAAAAAACCATATGTGATGACCTACTTATCGTAGATGAGTTGTGAATGGAAGCATCTGTACGACGTCCACAAGGTGTGCGTCTCTCCATAAGTAGAGGCAGCAGAATTGAAGTATGGACTGGGAGAAAACTGTGGTGTACGTCTCTCCATAAGTCTCTTCTCCTCTTGAATAGCACAATTCACAAGATCTTGCACACTACCAAAATATTTATGTTGAAGTGTAGCGGCAATCTTAGAATTCAATCCCCTTTTGAAGTATGTCTTCTTTTGTAGTTCACTAATGACACCGGCTCGACGTAATGCATCTTGTAGCTCAAAATAATATTCTTGCACTGTATTACTCCCTTGTGTGATACTCTCCAAATAGAGAAACAATCCCTGTGCATAATAGGGTGGCACAAATTCTCTCCTCATGAGTGCCTTCAAATCTGACCAAGATTTAATGAATTCGTTTCCAGATTGTTGATGCCACCAACTATAAGCATAATTTTCAAATTCTCTAGTGGCACACATCACCTCTTGGTCTTTGGGAAGCTTTTGAAATCTAAATACTTTCTCCATTCGCCATTCCCACTCAAGATACTCCTCTGGATCCTCACTGCCATAGAAAGAATTAAAGCTATCTTCGACTTGTTGTGGATGAAGTGCCCGCATAACATCATTCACGATGTTCGAGCGTAACACTTTCATTTGATGATTGAATTCAATGTGCATATCTTGTGCGAAATTGTTCATCTTGGTCTTGAGTTGTGCTTTCAAGGTGGAAGAAGTGGTGGTGAACTCATTGCGCAAAGTTCCCCTCAAAGTGTGGAATTGAAAATGATCCACCGGGGTATGCTTCTCTTCCATATTATTGTCTCTACCTGTCATGATTAGTGGCACAAAGAACGCACAAATACCATAACATATATTCGATATGTGGAGTTCACACTATCTCACTTTTTACTCACCAAGTAAAGTTCTTACCTTTCCGAAGTGAATTGAGGCCCAAAAGAAACTTACACTCGGTGGTGGCTACAATATCAAGTGATGATCAAGCGGATTTAAAAGTGACCCACAATTGCACGGCAAAGGATATTTAGGGGAGCTTGGTATGAAAGTGTTTATCCTACACAATCTGAATTTCACGATGTTGTAAAATTAAGTAATAATCCAAGGTAGAAAGTATTGCCTATGTGCCGATCCAAATGATATAAGTGAAGTATATGAACTCACACGCAATGATCAATGTGACTCAATGCAAACAAAAGGAATGAGCTAAAGGAAACAATCGGGAATATTAGCTCGTTTTGCACCAAATACTAGGAGAGACGCTAGCCAATTGCAATAATATGAATTTGAGGGCACAAGATTGTCCAAAGAAATTAAATACACAATCTGAATTTATGGACTAAAATTAACTCACCCAAATTCGGCCAATGCTTTCTTTTCTTGCTTTCTTTTTCTTTCTTTCTTTCTTTCTTTCTTTCTTTTTTTTTTGCTCAAGCCGTGACTCTTCTTTTTTTTTCAATTGGCTGTCTTCTTTTTTTTTGCTCTTTTTTTTATACTCAAGGCCGAACTAGATTTAATTGTTCGTAAGTCCAAAGTTGTTCAGCAATGTGTAGATAATTTTAGAACAGCCCTAAAGCAATTATCAACGACTAGTCTCAAGGTTCAAAGGATTTAAGTGAAGATCTGAATATGTGCAACTAAGATTCTTGTGGCCAAATCAATCAAGAAAAAGGAAACCCAGATATATTCGGATGCGATATTCTTTCAAGATGCACAAAGATCTTATGTGGACAGAAGAACAAGGTTTCAAAAGTAAATTGAATCTACTTTTTTGGATGCTAATTGAAAGATCAACTAGCAGATTTTCAAGAAATAAAAAAAACAACGAACAAGCAACGCAAAAGGACACTAAGATCAGCACGTAAACAAAATTTCTAATGGATCAAAACTTAATAAAACTCACGAAAATAACAGATGCGAAACTAGGGTTTGGATTTTCGTTGCAATTTTCGGTTTAATGGACTATAGGACAGAAATAAATCAATCTAAAAGTAAAGGGATAAGATCCTACCGAGTAAACCGCGCTCTGATACCAGATGATACGGGGTCGCCCGATCTTCTCGACGTAGGATGGATACTCGCGGGAGTCTTGATGAATCGTAGCTATCCTCCAATGCCAATGCAAGGGACGAACACTCTTTAATCCGCCAAAACACACTTGCGTCGATTTCGCCGACCACCAAGCGAAGATCTATCGTGCTCCCAATTCCCAGCGGAAAGGTTGAACGATCTTGATTGAAGAACACTCCTAATTCCCTCACGGAATTTCAAAGCAAAGAATGATAAACTCGAACAAAGTTTAATAGATTGATTATTCTCAAAGGTGGTCTGAGCCCTTAGGCTGCCAATACATGGCTTATATAGGACCTTGGGACGTCCATAGAGTCCACAAACCTAGTACAACTCAACCCTATATGGTTTTAGATACGAACTCTCACAAAAAGGAAACTAGATTTTACAGCCGTCACATTGTTTCGGCCATAACTTTTGATCCGTGATGAATTTGATGCTGAGACTAGATCCACTGCGTATCCCTTGAAAATATCTTTCCAAGGAGTACAAGAACACCCAAATCGGAGTCCGATTGTGAAAGTTATGACCTTTTTAGTAAGCACCTGTCAGGCTGTCCCGAACCGAATCCGAATTGAATTCTGAGTTGAATCCGAGTTTGAATCCAATTGGCCTTGTGGGAGGTACGAATTTTGCTTGAAAATCTTATCCAAAACTTGTAGTTTAAGTCCTTGGGCTTCTCCCTTTTGCTCTCCCACTGTATGGGCTTTCTTCCTTCATGTCTTTGGCACCTAATGTCGTTATCTTCTTCCTTTTGTCTCTCCATTCCTTTGCCATTGACAAATCTAAGAATGTACCATTTGATAACATGAGGTAGTATTTCATTCTTATGAGTAATAACATAATATTTTATTTGAAATGAGTTCACCTGGCAATGTTTCATGCGGCTCAATAGTTCCTTCCAGTTGAATAATATATTTAACTGAAAAGTACAAGACACGTGCGTATCCGCATCAACAGTTGTTTGTATTTGCCATCTATGATAAATCGGATATCATATACGGTTATTTTTAAAAACCACCTATGTTATGACTTATCACAAACATTTTTTGTATTAGTCATTTGTGTATTATTCTTCTATATATACGGACACTTAGGGCAAAAATCTAACTCACTACTCATGCTGCGCACACTTAGGTTTTCCTCAACACACTCATGCCTTTTCAGCTTCCTTTGCCGCCAGATCTGGGCCTGCTCAGCTTCCTCCGCCACCTCCCTTGCCGCCCGCACTCGACACAGGGAAGGGAAACATCGACGGTGACTAGATCTGAGTGACCGCTATCCCTTCTTCTTTCGATCTTAGTCTTCCTCCCCTCCCTCACCTTCGAGTGAAGTTATTGCAGGAACCGAGGTATGGATCCTAAATCCCACTTTTTTTTACCTCAAATTGCATGGTAATATAGTTGATTCATGCTTCTTGTTGCTAGATCTAGTTATCACATAATTGTTTTGGTAGATCTGAGAGAAAATCCCTTGTATTTTGTTACATAATTTTTGTTGTACTTGTTGCTGGTAGCTAATGTTCATGCACACTATGGCTATGTAGATATGTACTTTGCTTGCTTGTTTTCAGAGAGCGTGGTTAGTATTTCCTGATGCTAGCTAAAAACAAATTTTTTTTAGCTATACAAGAACTATCACAAATGATTTTTTATATTAGCTGTCTATGATATGTTGAATATCATAAATGATTATTTTAAAAACCGTCTATCTTTTGATTTATGACAAATGGTTTGGGAGCCGTCTGTGATAACTAACTGATATCAGTAACACAAAAAAATTAAACGATTCAGGAATTGTTTATGATGAGGGTTATAAATCATCTGTGATGACCTCATGTGCGGCAGTGTTACTTAAGAGTTATCAAGCTCTATTTCGTAACTAGGTGGTCATAAATATAGTTTTAGGTTTACTATGAAACATGCGGACGAATGTGAGCTATCAAGATGAAAGTTTCCTAACTATATAAAATGAGAGATATCACTAAGCCTCTTGATGTGGTTCAATTAAGGAAGTGAATGGCCATATTAAATGTGGTTGAGGAATCAATCATAACTAAGTAATCCATTATAAATTTGAGTGGCGAATCGAGCTATCATAGGATGACATGTTTCTCATCTTGAGTTCGATATGGTATCATGAGGCAAAGGGATCGCAACATGAGCACTATATAAATTCGTTCGATATGATCTTTATACGTATTTGGGAGTCACTATGTCCTACTAAGGATCGCTACCGACTTATGGACCGAAAAGGAGTTTTCAGCCACAGCCAAATATACATAAACCTATAGGGTCACATACTTAATAGGTTAGAACACATTAGTTTGGATTTGATTAGTTACTAATGGACCAAGTGGGCTTCACACCTTGTTGAGCCCCTAACATAGGGTTCCACCAAGGGGCTAGATTAAGAGAGACATAGAGCTGAGGGAGGTACGCGAACACATCAATTGAAATCCTAGCCACCACCTCTCATAGGTCATGCTGTTCACACTAGTGCTAGCATACCGGCACACCATGGTCCTCTTTGGATGTGTGGACTTTAGTAGAGGCACTAGCGCAATTACAACACTGATAGGGACGATCGTGAGGAGGAGACAATTAGCTCATGGAAATCATCTACTTCCACTCCACTAACACACACTATGTTGAACTGCTGCTTCAACTCTTCTTCAGCTGCACTGTGTATCTAGTGGTAATGATTTATGATCTTTTACTCACATGACTTTCTAGTTTACACGATAAAAATTTAATTTACGCTAGTATAACACACCACCCTCCAGTCACGTAAGCATGCTAGAACATGCACCTCTACAGGCACAATAATCAGAAAACAACGCCAATGAGTCAACTAGGCTTCCTCTAAACAAATGTTCAGTTCACATGTGAAGAATTGAAATGCAAGCTCATGATATTAACTAACAACTACTAAAAACTACACAGCACATTGCAGATGACTCTCCCAGTTAAATCAGCTATTCAACTTTATTAAAGAACACAGATTAATTAATCAAGTGAGTGGAGCAACCCTAACGTGGGGGATGCCCAAATCATGTGATTCAAGCCTCGATCTTAGGGCATCGATCCATGGTGGCGAACGGTGACAGCAAGACTGCCATGTCCATATCATGAAGACAACAATGGACATAGGGATGGTAATTGTGCCCGTTTACCCGCGTGCCTGCGGGTAAATGCCCTAATAGAGCTGGACATGGAATGTTTTCTTTGCCCATGAGTATGAAAATGGGGGAAACTCTCTACCTATCAGCTAAATGGGCACAGGCATAGGTAACTTCCACCCGTACCCGTCTTGCCTATTTACCCGTGACATACACTAATAGGTGGGTCAACAGTCAACACTACTACTAAAACCCTAGTATAGTTATTACTTATTGGTCACTCGGTTACCCAGTTGACATACTTTCAATTGAGTAGTCCTCTCCTTTTGTAAGTTAACATACTTTTAGTTGACAGTTTACAGTGGATTTGTATTTCATTAGTTGATAGTTTATGTGCGAATGTGAATATATGATGTATTGTTCGTGGGTACATAGGCATGCCCGTGGACGACGAGCATAAGCGAGGTACTTCACTCGTCATACTTTGCGGATATACCTATGAAAATAAATTGATCTATATAGATATAGATGATCATTACTTATACCTATCACGACCGATTGCCATCTCTAAGTGGACACCATGAATCAACTTTCCCTCCATGTCTATCCGTTTTCGATCCACCGTTATTCGATGCTCGCGACGGCCTATTTCAGTTGCCAAGGAATGCTTCTTTCCATCAATTCCTTTTTTCTTTATTATTATTTTGTAATACGGCAACAGACTATGCGCTGATCACGTGTTCAATCAAATCGTGTGGTGCAAAAGAATGCGTAATGTCGTGGAACGTGGAATGTGTCCTAGTTTCAAGCAGCAGCGCCTTTTCCTTTTTCTTTCTTGAGGGGCAACACCTGTTGATAGAGGGCCTTGGACTCGGGGGATAGAGAAATAAGGGAAGAAGTGATGTGTCGTCATATTAATGCGTTACATAATTAAAGCTTGCTACTTTCTCTGCCTGTAATATAAGTTTCACAAAGGTACATTATTTAAATAATATTTAATAAAATTATATCATATATTTTTTAATAAAAATAGTAGTATTATATCTATCTAAAAGCTAGGACAACTAGTGTCTAATTACATTAAATATTATTTAAATATTATGCTTCTATATATACATGTCAGACTAATATTATAGGAAGAAGGAAGTTCTAACTATTAGAAAGCAACAAGTTGTACACTCTCGAAAGCATCCTGCAGCAGGGCTGACTTGCATGTGGCGAGATATATTGCACTGAATCAAAAAGTACTGTTCCCATTGATCTTCTCTATAAAATGAAAGGGTGGAATTGAAGCGAATAATCCATGTGCTGCGGATATACCATGAGAAGGCTATATGCACCCATACGTTGCTTTATGTTTTGCATTCATGCATTATGTGCCAGGTGCATCCACATTTGAAAAATCCGTCGACGAGAGAGAATCGCTCATCGTCAATCACATCCTGGTACAAAGGTGTAGGCTTAGGAGGTGCTGGGAACAATCTCGATGGAACCGGCAAGATTCAAGATTGAGTAGGGCCCAGTTTCTCTAGTCCAATCAAGATCGAGAGGACTTCAAAGTATCTTTTTAGATGCCATGGCTGAACTCTGCCATCTTGATTCGAACATTGCCGGCACAATCACCTTCCTAGTTCCTACTAGTGCAGCTACCGATGAACAGCAGGTGGTGAAAAAGGCTCAGTCCCGAGTAGAATTCCACGGGCATGTCTTTTCAATCTTCTCGATTTTTCTAGAGCGTAATTAGCTTGTTAATTTCTCTCTTGGCACCTGCTTCGGTAGTGTAACTTCTACTCCCTTATGTAGAGCTTCTGCTATATTCGTCGAGAAATATACGTCGTGCTTGCTACGAGTATGCCGTAAAACCTACATATTCACTTGCTTTGATCAGTGTTAAATATGCAAATGTACCAGCTATCATGTCTTAAGCGGTCTTCTGTATTCCTGAGACTCGACGACGAGCTTAGCCTTTTCTTCATCAACCAAAAAAGTTGTAGTCCTGAATAATACAGCTTAAAACAAGAAAAATCCACCACATAGTTTAAATTTTTAAATATAGCAAATGAGGTCAAAAAATTATGAAATTTTATATGCAGCTTTCTGACACAATGTACTTCATTGTGGAATTTTTTTGATAATTTTATCCACTCTGAATGTTGCTCAAAAATTTATACGATTGAGATATTTGTTGGAGTTGTTACATATAGTAAACGAGCTCCAAAAATTATGAAATTTTTTATGAAGCCTCTCGATGTAGTCAACCTAATTGTGTAATGTTTTAGAAATTTTATATACTCCAAATTTGCTATGTTAATTTAATCATAATTAGCGATATGCGATGCATTTTTTGCAGTGTGTGACCTCTGTTTTTCACACATATGTCGGTCTGTTGCTGCTGTATTTCCTTTCCCACCATGTCCTTTGCACAATTATCACTTTATCCGTGCTGTCCCCTTTCGCGCGCTCCCTCATCCGCACTGATGTCGTTATGTCTGTGCCATTCCCCCTCGCCCACTCCCTCATCTCTACATTTGTCAGTGTTACCATGTCATCCCCCTCACCTGAAGTGCTACATGTGGACAAGTAGTCCTTAATTTGCGGGGTTGAGCGCACTAGGTTCCCTTTTCACTAGGCCATAAATACGAACCTCTCGTAGTTAGTCATCGGTCATCTCAGTCACTCGTCGCAGAAGCTCATTTTCACAGTCGTCGCTCAAAATTAAGAGTGCATAGCTAATTAATTTGAGAAGCCAATGCATAGCCTATTAAGCACGCAGCAGTGGTAATTGCTTCTCCCGAAAGATAGGTAAATTTGTGTCGCATGCTTCCGATGTTATTCCTATAGTCCTAGTTAGTTACTGTTATTTAGTTAGTCGTAATTAACGTAGTTTGTATTATGAAGTAAATAGGTCGTAGTAATTTAGACATAGTTTGTACTATTTTTGTGTACATACGGTACCCATAATTTGTTATTGTATGGTAGTGTGTAATTAAATAGTCATAATTACTGTAGTGGTAATTAGTTAGGGTTAAGTAATGAGTTAGTGCTAAGAATTAAGTGCTACAGATGACGATAATGAATCACTTGTAATTTTTTTAGTGGGTAATTAAATTGTCGGTAATTAATAAATTATTCATTTGTAGTTACACGCATATAATCATTAACTTGCATGTTAATTGTCATGATTTTTTGTTATAACGCTTACTACTGATCTAGTTGTTGTGGCTTCAGGTAGTCGCAGACATGGAACACTTGGCAATATTCTATGGCAATGGTCTTGTACATGCTGGAACCGATGGGTTGGACCTATCGACATGCCAATGCAAGGTGCTCTAGGCCGAGGGGCTTGGTGTCATAAATATTCACGAGCTATGAAGTTGCATCTGGAGGGAGTTCGCCACAGAGGCAATGTCAATGAAACTTGCGATCGAGGGGATCACCTGCACGAATGGCGCGTGGGAGCTCGTGAAGGTGAATGACACCATAGCATGGAGGCCGTACATGCAAATTGCCTCCCAGCCCGAGGTGGCCATTTACGGGAGGCTAATGGTGTACCTCAGTTTCGTGCACCAGGTGTGCTGTATCACAGGTAGAGCTTCAAGATAATACCACTAAATGTGCTGTATCGAAGGGGAGACTCGCCCCTAATTTCGTGCGAAATGATGGAGCAGGCCTGTGGTGGTCAGCTTGCATCGACTGCCATAAGTATCTACTGGACCAAGCGCTCGGGTTGGAATCCAACCAGGATACCGACCCAGGCTCTGATGATACTGATGATGACGCACACTAGACGGTTGGTCTATCTGTGGAAATTGTGTCATTAAAGGTGCCCTATGTGTCATGCAAACTCGATGATGTTGCCGTGCATTCCCTCGTATTGCCGCAAGAAGGGTCCCAGTGGGGGTTTCAAACTGACACCCTCCTAGTTGGGTAGCGCTTTCCTAGCAAGATGACTGTGCAGCAAGCTATTCCACAATACGCCTAACCCAGCCAATTACGCAGTGAAGTGTGTAGTGAAGGCTATCCTACAAAGGTCAGTGCTCAACTAGTCAAGACTTTTGGCTCGGTCTTCTTGATCAAGGTGATGATCAACCACAATTACGTCCTCAGCAAGCCCTACGCCATCATCGGAACGTGACTTCCGCATATATGGCAAGCATCATCAGCCACCTAGTTGCGCCGGACGTGTCTGTCTCCCCGAAGACGCTCATGTCGAAAGTCACCAATATGGTTGGCCATTTTGTCAACTACAGTAAGGTCCGACGAGGCAAGCAGAAGGTCATCGAGTCCATGTACGGGATGTATGAAGAGGCGTATAACCTTGTGCTGAGATTACTTCACCAGACAGCCGAAGCAAACCCTGACTCGTACATAAACAAGCTTGAGCGTCTATATACTAATAGAGGGCCCAACTGCTTATACTAGACCAGTTATTCTGGGCTTTAGCCCAGACCATGGAGGGATTCAAGTTTTGTCGTCCCGTGCTCACGATGGATGGTATTTTTCTAACAGGGAGGTACAAGGGAACCATTCTCACCGTAGTGGCAGCCAACACGAGCGATCAACTTATCCCAGTGGTATTTGCGATTGTGGAGAGTGAGAACACATCCAGTTAGCTCTAGTTCCTGGCGAACATGAAGAAAGCGGTGGTTGGTTGACCCAATGTTTGCGTTATCACGGATCACAATGGTGGGTTGATGATGAATGCACTGAACACCATGCAGCATGGGACCGCCCCCCTCAACAGTGGAACAACATGCGAACCTGGTGGTGTATGAGGTATATTGCATCTAACTTATTCACAGTTCTATAGCCAAGAAGTTTCGAAGATGTTCAAGGTATTGTGTCTGCAAACCTAGAGGTGCAAGTTCGAGTCCATTTGGACAGAGCTAGAAAGGAAAACTACGGAGAGAGAGCAACCCTGCGGTGTCATAAGTTTTTTGGAGTGGATTCGTCGGTACACTCCCAAATTAGAGAAATGGTCACTTCTCTATGAATGGACAGTGCGAGGTATGGGATTATGACGACCAATATGTTTAAAGTGTACAACAACGTCCTGAAAGGTATGCGGTGCCTCCCCATCACCACGATCATGGAGGAGACATGGACTCACAATGTCAGTTATTTCATCAATAGAGCTACCGTAGCCAGGTGACAAATAGACAAAGGTAAGAAGTGGTCTGAGAACATGCACAGACGCATGGACCAGAAGATGGAGAAAGTCCGAATGCACAACATTCGTGTAATCAATGGCCTCTGGAGGAAGTATAAGATCATGCTTCGATAGAAATATGTGAACAGTCATGCCAGGAGTGAAATAAAATAGGTATACACCTTGGGTGATGTGGCAACATGCACCTGCAACAAGTCGAAGCTTCTGCACAAGCCATGCTCGCATGTGTACAAGACATGTGCCCAAATGAGGTAGATGTCCAAGCTGTACATCTCAAAGTACTATGACATGCAACACCTTTTCAGTACATAGAGTGTAGAGCTTCACTCGTATGGCTTGGACATGAACTCGTACGATGAGCAAACTAAGCATATACGTCGGGAGATGAAGGCTCTTCTCGAGGCGTGCATGCACAAGGAGCATGAGGCTTGTAAGAAGGAGCACGAGAAAAAGAGGAAAATAGATGCCAAGGCCAAAGAGGCCACTAGGGGTTTAACACCCGAACTTGCAAGAAAGAGAAAATGATCCCGGTCCAAAAAGCAGGTCATGCCGTTCTGAACTAGTCATTTGAAGCTCAAATTTATTGTCATTTGAAAAAGGCATATATGTATCATAGGAGTACTCCAGTTTATTTTATCGTGTATGATGTTGTTTCTTATGCATATAACTAAATCCTATGCGTCATGTTATTTTCAGTTGTATTATAAAGTCTATTTTAATTTGCAACATCAAATGTCGTCGTCTTTTCGCATTCAATTCTTCAAAACGAAATCATTTTGTTACCATATTACCACCAAATTCTAAGGTTCCAAATCTATAAATTAAGTCTGAACTAAATTGAACTATTATATCAATTTATAATTTACAAACCAACTGCAATCACGCATGCATGCTAATTAAATGAGCATCGCATATCGCTAATTTTCTGATTAAATTAACATGACAAATGTAGAGTACATAAAATTTCCAAAAAAAATTACACAATTATGACGACTATGTCGGAAGATTGCACATAAAATTTTATAATTTTTAGATATCGTTTACTATATGTAACAACTCCTAAAAAATACCAAAATCTTACTAATTTTTTAGCAACATTCAGAGTGGGTAAAATTGTCAAAACATTTCATTGTCAAGAAGGTTGTGCCGAAAGGCTGTACATAAAATTTTATAATTTTTTAAGCTAATTTGCTATATTTAAAAATTCAAACAAACAGCATAAAAAATAAGGCAGGTAATTATTCGGCTTAATTACCTGCTGTATTGCCACCAGACGGCAAGCCAGCTGTCGTATTGTGGTGGGGCGACAGGCCGCCTGCTGTCTAGTGCCAGGCGGTTGGCACCTACCACTGGTGGTCAGGCCACATGTCACCTGCAGGCAACTGCCGTCCGGTGACCGGATGATAGAAGTGCTATTTTTTTCAATTATATGCGTATACGACTATTTTTGCAAATATGAGTGCAAAACGTGCTATATATGCTAAAAATTCACATTTATCCAGGATCCAGTTCTCAAGCTAGCCGTCTTTTCAAGGTATTTACCAATATCCGTTATTGTCGAAATTAAGTATTTCTTTGGGGGAAATTGAAATAAAATTACTAATAACTATTAATTCAGAACAGTCTTGGTTTTATGATTATTTCATGGATTTCTAGTTTAATGAAGCAACTTTGGACCGTGTATTTCCGTGCTTTGTGCCCCAATGTGAATCTAGCATTATATGAAGCATTATTAGATGTCGTTTTGTTGCTTAATTTTTTGTCAAGAGACAAGCATGCATATTGAGAGTTGGTTAAGTGCTCACGGTGTTCGAACTTCCACGGTTGTCTCGCAATGGATAAAAGCAAGAGTACTGTGAAGGAGGAGGCCTCGTCAAAAACAAAAGGTCAAGAAAATATTTCCATCAGAAAATATTTCCATCTTTTCTATTTTGCTGGATGTTTAGAGCAGTGGAGGCAAAATGTAGATCATCCATGTATTAAACATGAGGTACTCTCCTTGTATCCACGTCATTGTTTTTTCCTCTTTGACGGACGCCTGTGCGTACACTTGCTTTCTCTTCACCTGACACGTCTGTGCGCGTTTGCTTTCCCTTCGCTGCCGCTTGCGTGCTTGTTACCTCAGCGGTTAATGGGCCACGGCCCACGGCTTGCACTGAGTGGCGCTGCGCACATGCACCTAGTACTGTTGGCATGCTGGGACTTGGGAGTTCCAAGTCATTTTCTCACACTTGCATTCTTTTTCCTTTTATTTTCTAATGATCTTTTCTTTGCAAGACCCTTTTAAATTTTTTCTATTAATATTGAGTCGGTGGGAGTCATAATCCCTCTCAAGAATCGATGCAGAGAAGAGTTGGGTTCTTGGTAGGAGTTGCCTGTTCAAAAGAGATACACCAACTTTGTAGGCAAAGATGTTTTCATAAGAGCAGAAAGCCAAAATGCTTATAGCTTAGCTAACCCCCTTTGTAGGCTGTTCTTGAATCGAAAGTATTCCATTTTGTATTGACAAGCAATACAATTTTTTTTTGAACTCGCCTTCCATGCAAGGCTAATAGCCCTGAAGGAAAGAAAAGAGAGGCTAAGATTTTTTTTTAAAAAAAAAATTGCAAATGGGTGAGATATCTAGAAGATGATAGAAATTCCATGTGCCGTGTTGTGCAGGCCCGGCACAGAAATGGCTGGCTGGTGGGAGTTCTCACGGGACTGGCCCAATTGGGTTAGCGCAGCTGAGCGCGTAGGAGCGAGCCATTAGTACCACATCGCTGCCCTGTGAAAGAGGCGCAGTGAGGGAGAAGCATATAAGGAGGGAAGGGCGGCTTCGAGGGCTTACGCAGCTGCGCGGTGAGCACAAAGCGAACTATTCTTTCGCCTTTTACTAAAGAATACCGTGTGCGCGCCGCATATCGAAGAATACGCCAGTTTTTGGAGGGTATTCTCCCTACTCTAGGGGGCCCAACAATTCGAGATGCCAAGATTTTCAACGAAACCTTAAAACGACTTAACCGAACAGGATGGCATTTTGCACCTGTTTTGATCACCAGATTACGTTGGTAGTTGTGCTTTGATAAATCGCACACATGTTCCATTGTGCATTTGTTATTCGACAAAAATTGTGATGGCTTGAGATCTTCCAGGTCAAGGTGAGCTTGCTCCGGGCTCTGCAGTTAGAAATCAAAGATGTCCTGGGTAATTTCCTACATTGTTCTGTGCTCACGCTTTTTTTACTACTGGTAAATTTGGTTGTACTAATTGCTGCTCCATGAGCATTTGCAGGATTGCCTCCTTTGGTTATCAATATAACAGATTTAAATCTTGATTTGGACGAGGGAAAACCGAGATACATTGCTGCGGATAGCCCCTAATTAAACGATGTTATGGATGTTTGGTGCGCTTAACTTGCAAATCTATTGCTCCTATATGCGGAGGTGGTAGATTGGTATCATGACTGCTTTTATTTTGAATAGAGTGGCGTTCTAGCTCTAGCCATCCGCAAATAAGTAGTATCACTTGTGTCTTGATCTTATGATGTGAACGGTTGGTATCCACTAAATAAAGTAGTATAGTTGTATATATTACTATCTATCTAAGTTGAATAGCGTGCTATTTTACCCCTTAAATAAAGTTCCGCTGATGATCTATGGTAGAAGTTCATCGAAAATAAAAATGATCCACAATATTTAGTTAGATGTGTCAAGTTTCTTTATTTGAACTAGATGACACCCATCGCGTTGCCGCAGGATTTAGGGAATATTGGAAACATTACATGTTAGTGGAATGAACAGCAACCAAAATAATACGATGGAAACAAGGGACATCTTAGCAGCATGCTGCAAAGATAAAATTCACCGTGCAACAAATGCACTGGAGTATATAGAAAGGGGAAAAAAACTAGTGAAGCACACAAAGTTCAGGCTTGACATTGTCAGAATAACTGAAGATAATCTTTTTAAGCTTGTATAGCTTGGCTACGCACGTTAACACCTTTTCAGCTTGCACCGCAAGAGCCAGTCTAGAGAAATGGTAGCAAAGATGCCTCTGCAGCAGCAATAAAACATAAAGAAGACATTTCAAAAAGCAAAAGGGTACGTAAGATTCGAAAATTGTGGGCATTCATCATGGTCTTCAGCTCTTCATTGCCTAACACACCGTCTTGCCCTGCAAGGTGAATACTAGTTGAGATGTACCCTCCTCATGATAAGAAGAATAATACGGTAATCCTAGCTGCCATACGTTGTTGGCTTGAACCAGGACCAATGCAAATGTAGATGAACCCCAAAAGAATATGAATGCGAACACGAGAGAAATTTGCGACGTGGCACAACTTGCACCCTTTTTCTGATTTTCTTCTCACGTTGGCTAAAACAGATTACATGGAACTCAGTTATATAGACGAGGACACAATGACTCATACTCAAAATCGTGTGGCAATCGGACTCAGCTTGAACTTGCCATAGACATACTTAGTTTGTTCTAAGTTGGTCTCTACTTCAACTTGGGCTACAAGCACACAGACCGAGATTTACTCAAACTATATCTCTGACTCTACTCAAACACGTCAACTAAATATAGAAACTAATACAAGATTAAAACTCATGTTCACTATTGAAACCCATGTTCACTCCTTTAATCTTGTTGTTTCTCCTTTACTTCTCAAAGCCCAATGTTTTTGCGTAACTCTTCAAACTTCAGCTTATCAATTGGCTTAGTTAAGATGTCATCTAACTGATCATCTGTGTTCACATATTCAACATCGATCTTGTCACTCTTCACACATTCTTGGATGAAGTGATATCTTGTTTCGATATACTTATTCCGTCATGATCAGGGGCGGATCTAGGCCTCGGGCTAGGTGGCCTATAGCCCGAGGCCCAAAGAAAATAGCAAAGAAACTATACCTACATAAGCCCAAGAAAAATCAAATCACAATGGTCCAACCCGAGGCGGCTCAACCCAGCCTGAGGCCTCGCCCTCCACCCTCTCTCTCCCCCTCGCTCTCCCCGCCGCCTCCTCCTCCCCCTTCCCCGCCGCCTCCCCTCCGCAGATCCGCCGCCTCCTCCCCTCCTGGCCTCCCCGCCGCCCCGCCGCTCTCCTCCCCTCGCTCTCCTCCGCCGCCCCGCCGCCTCCTCCCTCCCGGCCTCCCTCTCGCCCCCTCCTCCCCCTCCCCCCGCCGCCCTCCTCGGTCCCCCCTCCCCGCCGCCTCCCCGCCGCCTCCTCCTCCCCTCAGCCCCCCGCCGCCCGCGCCCTCCTCGACACGGCGACGCCGCGGTCCGCCGCCCTCGCGGACTGCGCCCGGTCTCCGGTGCCCCGTCGGCCGTCGCCGCGTCGCGCGAGAGCGCCACACGGCCGCACACCGCACGACGCCACCGCCTCGCGCCCAGCGAGTCCAACACTCCACTCAACGCGACAACGCCACTGATCCACTCATCCATCGCTCCACGGCCACCAACGAGCAGCAGAGCAGCAGCGATGAGGTAGCATATTTTAGCACAACCCTTTTGAGTTGATTAAGAAGTGCAATTGGTGGATCTGGATCTAGGTGCATGAATTTTTTTAAGCTACAAATTTTGCAATTTGCATGATATGTTGATCTATGTATCTGTTAATTCTGTTATGAGTGCGATTGTGGATTTGTGGGAAAGAACACCATTGAGTTGTACTTTGTTTAAATTCGCACACATTTGCTACTTCAATAAAATTTCTGAATTGGTTTGTTGATACAATGAGAATGCAATTAGTAAGAATTATGTTTTATGTTTCGAATTAGTAGGAATGATCAGATGAAATGATGAATGACATATGTTTAATGTTTTATTAGCATTTCGTGTTTTTGAGCATTTATCTGAAATATTTGTAGAGAAGAGATAGGATCAATGAGAAGCTGAAGGCACTGTAAGAGCTACTTCCAAATTGCACCAAGGTAATATTTGTTGTATCTTTGATCACATCTCTTCAAGTATTGAGCATTAAGCAGAATTTTCATATCAATGATGCATTTGTGACGTATTTTTTGTTATATCGTAATATAGTTCTGGACTTCTAGTATGTTAAACTATTACTTGATTGAAATTTAGCCCGGGGCGTGATCCAATTCTGGATCCGCCACTAGTCATGATAGACCGGGTTTTTGCAAAGGGCAATTGTTGACTTGTTATCAATTCTCATTTCTCAACATTACTCCAACACATGTTTACTCTTTCAAATTTGCCAACAAGCATCCAAGCCATACTCCCTGGCATCTAGTAGTGCTTGCCGTCACAGGAAGAAAGTGCCACGACCTTTTGCTTCAGCGACAACCAACTGAACATGCTATCTCCAAGGAAGAATGCAACATGCATTTTTGCGGTCATCCACATCTCTAGCTAAGTTGCTATCCCAGTACCCAATGAGACGTGAACTTTCTCCCCCTTTTTTCTCATAGAAACACTCGAACATGAGTGTCCCTTGTACATATCCCAAGATTTGTTTTACTGCTGCAACATGTTGTGTCATAGGCTTCTCCATGTACCTACTCACAATCCCAACAACAAACGCTATATCTGACCTCGTGCTTACCAGATATCTGAGGCTTCCCACAATATTCCTATACTGTATCACATCAACCGGTGGGTTTGGACTTTTTTTTACTCAACTTCAATTTTGGCTCCATCAGTGTTTGACACGGGTTGCACTTAGACATGCCTAGCTTTTCGAGTATTTTTTTGTAGCGTATGTGGATTGGCACAAGGATATACTTGCTGCTGCTTTTGCCACTTCAATTCCCATGTAGTAGGATAACAACCTGAGATTGCTCATGCTAAACATTTGTTTGATTTGCACTTTGAACTTTACGATCTCAACACTCTTTGATCCTAATATAATTAGGTCATCCACATGCACTCTGTCCAACAAACTCGGTATCTTTGTTTTCCTCTTATATACACACCGCACTCTCTAGTAGAACTTTTCAAACCCTAGGGAGATGAGAGTTCGATCAAGCTTGGAATTCCATGTGTGTGGAGCTTGACGAAGTCCATAAAGAGCCTTTCTCAATCTCAAGACCTTGGTTTCACTCCCCTTTTCAGTGTAACTGGGTGGTTGTGACACATACACCTCCTCATTGAGCTCGCCATTGAGAAATGTAGATTTAACGTCCATGTGATGAACCTCCAAATCTTCTTGGGCAGCAGGTGTGATAAGCAAATGCACTACGATAAGCAAATGCACTATCTCAAGTCTTGCAATTGAAGCAAATACTTCTTTAAAGTCCACTCTGTTGATGCACATAACCCTTTGCAACACATCGTGCCTTGTATTTCATAATGTTGCCTTTTGGATCCTTCTTCACTTCATAGACCTACTTCAAACCGATAGGCTGGTGTGCATGTGGTAAGTTCACCAACTCCCATGTGCCATTGTTTTCAATGGCACTAAGCTCCTCTCACATTGCTTCCCATTGGTACACCTCCTTCTTGGCTTCAGCATAAGACACAGGCTCATCCATTGCTATCAAACACAACCCAAAGTGCTATGTCCCAATCTCCGAAGTGGCATAGTAAATCTCATTGAGAGACCAACAATGTAGTGGCCCCTTTGACAGTGGTGTATTTTCTGGCTCTGCCGCTAGTGATGACACAATCAGCGGGTTGAGGTTGCCAACCATTCATGCCTGTCCACCCTGGTAGGTAGACTAGCCAGCTCTCGGTCATTGCCATGAAGCGATCCACTGCTACCATTCTTGCAACTTCTTGCAAGAGAAGAAATATAGTAATGTATGGTGAACACATCACCTACATTAGTCACATCTAGTCCAGATTGTACGTCCCATTTCCATTGCTTTCCCTCCTTAAAGATCACGTCACAAGGTACTTGCAACTTCTCGGCTACCAGATAAAACACACGATATGCTTTAGAACTAGGTTCGTAGCCAAGTAAGACCATATTTGTGCTGCAATCTGCTACCTTCTTAATGTGTGAGCTCACATCTTTCACATGAGCTTAGCATCCAAATGTCTGAAGATGGTGTACCTTTTGTTTTCATGTGATACCATGCCTCATATGGTGTTTTCTAGACTAAGCTCCTCATTGGTGAACATTTCAACAAGTACACGGTCATTGCCATAGCCTCTCCCCAAAACCTCCCTAGCATGCCATTTCTCTTCAATAGGCTTCTTGCCATGACAACCACAGTTTGTTTTCTATGCTCCACTACTCTGTTTTGTTGCAGCAAGTATAGAGAGGTAAGAAATCATTTCACACCAAGACTCCCACGATAGCCCTGGAATTCTTTGGATGTAAAATCCCCTCCATGGTCCGTGTGCAGCGGCTTCATCATTTGATCAACTTCCAACTCTATACCGGGCCTCAATTTCTTGAAAGCACCATGAGCTTCATCCTTGATCTTAATCAAAATAACCCACATGTAATGAGTATAATCATCCACCAGTAAAAGAAAATACTTGTTACCACTAGGTGTGGCATGTGTGATCGGACCACACAACTCAAACGGGAATGGGGTGCCATGTTGCTTGCCTACTGAGCAGCCATTGCATATTTGCTCCACTTGGCCAATCAACAACATACCTTCAACCGTCTTCATGTGTGTCAAGTTTTGTCAAAGCTTGAAAGTTTAGATTCCCATGACGTGCATGCCAAAGCCATGCATTGTTATTTAAACTTACCATGAGACACATGAGCCGAGTTATTTTGAGATTGAGCACATATAACCAGTTCCTTAACCTTTTCACCTTTGCCAAGAGTTTCCTGTTCTGGTAATGTTTGCATAAAAAAGCATCTTCCAAGACAGTCTTGCACCCGTTCTCATCAAGTTGTCCCAAACTAATGATGTTGCTTCTCAACCACGGATTGTAGTAGACGTCCGTTTGAACCCTATGTTCTCTGGTTTGGCACTTAAACAACATAGTGCCACGCCCACAAATCTCAAGGACAAAACCATCATCAAACTTGACATTTCCCTTTATCGATGTGTCAAGCTGCAAAAACTACTCTCTGCATCCCATTATGTGATTGCTTGCACCGATGTCGAGGTACCACACATTATCTCCACTACTCCCACTGTTGTCTAGTTGTGGCTTCACTTTTTGTTCATAGAGAATGATATGACCGCTTGTCTTAGTAGCAGCTTGTGAGAGCATACACATCTCCACCATTAGTAGTGCTAATTCATCATCCTCCTTTTAAATAACAAAAGCCTTCTCTTGCTTTTTTTCTTGGAATGACAGTCAAATGCAAAGTGCCTATAATTTTGGCAATTATAGCACCGAGCTAGTTATGTCAAATTTCCTATTACGTTAGCTAGAATTATTACCGCTGTTGTTGCGATCTCCTTCTTCTTGACTACAACCAAACCCATGGTCACGCCCTTAGCCATGACCATGACTATCGCCATTACTTCTTCCCCTAGACAGATTGGAGGAGGTTTCACCTCCAGATTTTGCCTCATTGGCCTTCTAATCGGCACGGTGAGTTGTAGATGTTCCTCCCCAACATCGCCATAGGTAGCAAGATGGTCCTCGTATACCTTAAGCCTTCTGGTCAACTCATCCAAGGTCATGGATTTAAGATTAGCAAATGCTCATGGTGGATATAACCAAAAGGAATTGGCAAGAAAACTCAGAGGAATTTCTTAATGACATACGTATCCTCCATCTCTTCCCAAGTGTGTGGATTTTGCTGACCACCGTTGTCAACTGTATGGTAAAATCACCAATGGACTCTGCTCCCTTCATTCACAAACCCTCAAACTAAGACATGAGGGTCTGAACTCGTGCTTCCATGACACGCTTCGCGCCCATGTGCAAGAGGGTGTCCTCAATATGCCATAATGATGGCCACTAGAGCCTATTGATCTCTGCATGTGTCAACTAGTTTCTTCGAGTCGATCGCATGCCACACACCCTGCGCTTCAAATAAACCTTCATCTTGATGGCCCAAGCCACATAAATGCTCTTGGTGGCAATCAGATATTGTAACAAAATAGAGCCTTCCTTCACTGTGCTTGGTTCTCTATCTTCCTTCGGCATGGCTCAAATATCAATTGTTGGTTTGAACCAAGACCAATGCAACTAAAGATGAACCCTGAAAGAAGAAGAACGCGAACACGAGAGAAATTTGTGGCCTAACACGACTTGTGCCTTTTTTATGATTTTCTTCTCATGTTAACTAAAATAGATTATAGGGGACTCGGTTATATAGACGAGGACACAACGACTCAAACTTAGACTCGAATTCATGTGGCAATCGGACTCAGCTTCAACTTGCCATACACATACTTAGTTTGCTCCAAATTAAGTCTCTACTTTAACCTGGGTTACACACACGTGGATAGAGATGGACTCAAACTACATCTCATACTCTACTCAAACATGTCAACTAAACATAGAAACTAATACAAGATTAAAACTCACATACGTCTAATGGGAACCAAAATATCAGAAGCATTGAACTCCTACTTGATCCCACCAAGCCACTACCATACTCGTCCTTTGAAAATAATCCCATGAGACTAGGTCTCAATGCATATGAGATTGGACCCAACTCATAACATGACATGTGACATAAAGTGATATTTAACTTCTCCTTCTACCCTCCCATTTCTTCTTCTTCACCACCTCCCCACCAACTAAAAGAAATTCCCCACCACCACCCCCTTACTTGCCCATTCTTCTTCCCCTCTTAGATCCACCACCAACAATGGAGCTTCAATAACTCTGGCAAATTTCCACTCTTTTATTCCTCTCCCTCCCTTAGGCCCACCACCATCCATGGAATTATTCCTCTCCCCTGTCAAATCCACCATGATTAATGGAGCTTCAGCTTCAATGATTACAACGAGCTTCCACTCCTTTATTCCTATCCCTCCATCTGATCCACCACCATCCATGGAACTTCGGCATCTTCGATGAGTTGTTGCTAGCCACTTTGTTGTTGAGCCTCTTCTGCATCAAGCAGTAGTGCGTTGAGCCATCTTTGCAACCAAATCGCACCCTTGTTGTTTCATCCACACCATACCACGACGGCAACAAGCCCCATCGAGATCCAAGTGCGAGATGCCACACCATTAAGCCACTATGACACCCGTCGACAAGTCCATCAGATGTTGCAATAAGCTATTTGAGATATTGTACTAGGTAATTTGGGATGTTGCATCAGTTTGTTTTGATTGTTGCAACAACATTTTCTAAAATGTTGCATTTAGACTTTGGAGTGTTGCATCTTGTTCTTGCAAATATTACTTCTATTACTTTTGGATTTTGCACAACAATTTTAGATTTTTTTTCAATAATAACTTTAGTTCTTTTTGGTAGTTCACAACATTTTTTCTGCAAAAGCATGACTTGGAGTGTTGCTTCTTGTTCTTGAAAATGTTGTTTCTATTACTTTTGCTGTTGCATAACAATCTTAGATCTTCTTTATAGTAACAATTTTAGATGTCATTAAGAATTTTTGATCTTTTCAGTAGTTCACGACATTTTTTTGCAAAAGCTCCTTGAGTTATTGCAACTGATTCTATGCAATGTTTTTTTATTTGTGATTACAAGGAAGATACATGCCATCACATGCTGTCGAGACTCGAATATACAAATCCGGACACTCTGTGTGTACAGTGTAAACATAGATAAAATATCGATCATATACACGATTAATAAAGAAAAAAAACTCAAATATTATTAATTATAGAGTACGACCTTATAGCCAAGCTTGTAAATAATAACCTGAAGGGCTTAGAAAACTAGCAGCGAAAAAACTAAAATAAGTGTAATAGTCATTCGACATACCCACAGGCAATTGACTAGGAAGCGAAGTCCTAATATACAAAGTCGTTGAAGTATCCTCCTTCTGATACATCTTGCTGATATGGTTCTTCTTCTTTAACTGAGTAACAGTAGGCATAAAGCCGTGAGTACATTGGTACTCAGCAAGTCGTTTGTAACAAAGATGCATATAATATGTAAGGCTTAGCAACGGATGGCTGAAAGGTTATTTTGCAGAAAGCAATAATTTAAAGTAAATATAGTAGATAGATTGTAAGCAAACTTTAAATGAAATGATACTAAATAAATAATTAAAGGAATTAAATAGATTATACGTAAACTACACATTCACTTAGTAAACCATCAGTGAACTAATCATTCACTTTCCATAGCTTTTTCAACCAAGTTTTTAGGAAATATCTACCTCTTGTGTGAAATCACCGAGCATTGTTCATAACCGGAGACACGGCTATTCGAATAATTTTACATTCTGCAAAGGTTGCACAACTTTACCCACATAACATGATCATCTCATATTGCCACGTGATTAACACACTTCCTTTGGTGTGCGGCAGAGAGTTCATGACAAGGCCTTTATAATATTCAATCTCAATCCAGTTCTGCCCGCTAAGGTTTCATCGTCGAGTAGATTAACCACCTAGTCAATAATTGCCCCTCTTGCACTCCGTAGAAATGTCTAATCAACACCCATTAACATCTCAATGACGGAAGCAAAGTTGAAACATTACAAATTAGTCAACCAAGTCTATCTCATACTAGACATGTGGTTGCACAATAAGGCTCAAATCAATGCTGCACAAAGTTAAGTCATTAGATATTACCCTATGTATGATAAAGAATTGTGCCCACGTCATGCACCCTAGTGCCCTCGTGCCTGGCCGCTAGGGGTGCAAACGGAGCGGATACGGATGGATATTACTTATGTCGTATCCTTTTCTATATTTTTTAACGGAGTCGGAATCGAACACAGATAATGCCGGATACGAATACGAATACGGATATTCTCGATCACGAATACGGAGCGAATACATGCCGCTCCGAATACGGTTAGTCTTGGTCACGAATATTTAGTCGGATAATGCGCGAAAATAAAAACCATATATATCACATGTGTAAGGATCGATCACTATACTACATATCTATAATGGAACTATATTAGTAGTTTAACAAGCAAATTTCATATGATGACAGGGACAAGTTAAGCAACTAGTAAATTATAATTAGCAAAGTAGCAAGTAAATGATAGAGACTAGTTAAACAAGTAGTAACTAACTAGCTACATGCCACATAGTTCGAAAGTAAGAATTATCCATAGCCAAGTAGTTAGGTACATCACTTGATACGTGGTCGCCCGATCATCTCGACGTAGGATGGATACTCATGGGAGTCTTGATGAATCGTAATGATCCTTCAATGCTAGTGTAAGGGACGAACACTCTTTAATCCGCCAAAACACGCTCGCGTTGATTTCGCCGACCACCAAGTAAAGATCTATCGTGCATTCAATTCTTAGCGGAAAGGGTGAACGATCTTGATTGAAGAACACTCTTAATTTCATATGGAATTTCGGCAGAATGATGAACTCGAACAAACTTTAGTAGATTGATTTTTCTTAAAGATAGTCTAAGTCTTAAAGGCTACGATTACAAGTCTTATATAGCCCCTTAGGACGTCCATATGGTCTCCAAACTAAATGCAACTCAATCCTATATTATTTTAAATTAAAACAGACGGACGGTTGAAAAATATCCGCTCCATTTGCACCCCTACTGACGGCCCGTGCACCCGCGTCATGTGCCCCGGCGTCCTCACGCTTGCGCGCCCTCGCGCTCGCACACCCGTGTGCCTGCATGTCTAACCATGCCATGCGCCTTGGCGCCCTCGTGCCTAGCCGCCCGTACGCCCTGGTGCTCGCATGCCTGGCCATCCTCAGGCTCGTGCGCCCTGGCCCCAATTATGTAGAAGATGAGATCTTGCAAATGGCAAATGATCATGCATGTGCACCTTGTAGGGTTTTTGGCACCCTGCCACCAAAGGTCACCCTCACCAAGCCCAGGCGACTTGCCCGCCAAAACATCTCGAGCCCTGTCTAACGGGAAATCTATGCACCCGCAGTCATCCGCATGCCATCTATACATCGGCATATTACCTATGTGTTATCCTTGTGGTAGAACACATGGGCAAGCCCTATTCACGGTTGGAAAGCCGATTTCTGGTCCTGTGTGTTTTAGAGACACAGGGAGCGCATGGGCACAAGTCATGTTCACAGCAGAAAGTCCCTTGGACGTTTCCCTCTACATGGCCATCCAACTCCCAAAGCTCCAAAGCCAACTACCAGGCGTGCATCATCTAACACCACTAAGGCCAGGCTCAACTTCTCTAGCGTCTACGATGGGCATTAGACGCCAACCTTTTTTTTACTGTTGTTTTTTTTTATTTCTTGGTTTTTTGTGTTTTCTTTTTTTCCGTATTTCTTTGTATTATCTGTGATGGGCTAACATATTTTTCTATTTTTAATTTTTTTAAATTTAGTTATATCAAATAAGTCAACTCAACTACAGTAAAAAATAAGTCAGTTACAGTAAAAAAAGTTATAAACCACCGTTATTTTGAACACCCCTAATGCTATGTCGTGGTTGCGCCTCCATACTTCAGCAGTTGTTGTGCGTCCTTCGATGCAACGCTCCGGCACCCATGCGCCCTACGCCTTGCAGTGCAACACCATGTTCTTTCATGTCACACCAGACACTCGCTCACGAGGACCTGTCACCCTGTGCCCTTTGGCTCAGGCCCGCTCAACTTCGCGTTGGGCGGTGGCTTCTGCGATGGCGTTTGTTTTAAATCACTGTAGCGATTTTGTCTTTTTGTTTTTTGTTTTTTTGTTGTGTTTTGTTTTTTTTGTATTTTTTTTGCATTGTCCATGATAGGTTAACATGTCAGTTTTATTTTTATATATTTTTTAAATTTAATTATGCCTAATAAGTCAATTTAGTTATAGTAAAAAATCAGCCAGCTACAGTAAAATTTTAACAAAAAAATCAAAAGTCATCGCTATTCCGAACACCCTCTCAATACCCCGCAGCCGAACCTAGTCCCTCCAAAGCCTGAAAGGCTAAAACATGTTCTTCCTATCAAAAGATTCTTCCTTGTGCAAACCACCTACCACACCTACTGCTGTCTACAAACATTCAATGGGCAAGCCCTGTTCACTAAGCTAAGAGGGCGTTTGAAATAGCGATAGATTTTGGCTGAAATTTTACTGTAGCTGGTTTATTTTTTACTGTAGCTGAGTTGACTTATTGAGTATAATTAAAATTTTTTTAAAAAGTAAAAATAAAAACGATATGTTAATCTATCACATACAATACAAAGAAATACGAGAAAAAACAAAATACAAAAAAACACAAAAAACAGAAAGAAACAAAAAAAAAGTAAAACAAAAGCTAGCTTCAATCGCAAATGCTCACCGCACAGCGGACTTGAGCCGTGCCTAAAGTTGCTTCCTACGCCTGTGAATTATAGGGACACAGTGACCGCAGGGACAAGTCCTATTGACGATAAGTTCCCCAGGGCGTGCTCAAAATGCTGAAGCCAGCTCATTCCGGCATGCCCTGGTGCCCTGCAACCTGTGCTCCGAAGCGCGCTACCGCTCCATGCGATTAAACGTCCTACACGCCCTGCGGAGCACCACGTGACATGCCCTGCATCGCGCCCACGACACGCCCGAGCGCCCTGCAGCCGGGCGCCAAGCGTCCTATGGCCTCGCGCCTTGCACCTTGCGGTCGTGCGCCCAGCACCCTGCAGCCGCGTGCGCTGCGACCTACAATCGTGTGCCTTGCGCCCTACAGGCCAGCGCCCAATGCACGCCTGCGCATCCTGCAAGACTCCGCTGTGTGCATGTGTGCACCCAAACACCGTCGCCTTGCTGGACGCATGCCCACATGGTCCAGTGCCAGCGTCAAGTCTGTTGGGATTTTTCTTAATTCCTTGCTTCTGGATCACGCGCCTTGACGTGATGATGCTTCTGGAGCTTGCCTGCACCCACGCAATGGAGCAGCACCTCTCCCCTATGTGCCCTCACGTGCTGGAAAGAAACAACGAACAAACTGAGCAACAACTAATCGATTTTCTCACACTCTGCTTTCTATTATTTCTCTTCCTCTCAACTCGATCACATCGATCTCATTGCTCTGCTTTTTTTCTTACACCTGAAGCATGCTTCTCTTGCCTTGCTTTCTCTACGTGACCAGCCTTGCTTATAAAGCCTCCCTGTGTCGACTCGATTCTGACCATATGCACCGCAATAGACTTGTATACGGACTTGTACACCAGACGTATACGCGCAAACCTGCACACTAATACGACTTGCAAACGGAAACGGACTGCTTCTCTCGTATACACTTGGATACGACTAAGCAACAAAAAACAAGATTAAACTCTAACAATCACCCCTTTAATCTTGTTTCTCCGTTTTGATCACACCGATCTTCTCTCTTTCCGGCATCTGAATTGAGTCCATTCTTCCTTACACGCCTACCTGGGCTGGAGCACCTGCTCCCACAGTCGCCTTGGCTTCGCCGTTACCAGAGCCTCCTGCTCCTCTCTCTTGGACAAAATCCGTCCACTTTTCATGCATATTTTAGCTGAGGCTACACCGCCTCTCACTCCCGCGCTTGTGCGTCCTATCTTCAACGTTGATCGCGTTCTATCTGCAAAACCACAAAAAATGCACAAACTTGTACTCCAATTATTCCTCTTGAAACTTGTGCACTTTTTTCACCTATGAGCCCACCGCCCGCATGAAGTCCATCATCTGTAGCTGTGTGTGTGCCGCCTTCAATTTCACATGCACTTGCTCTAGCCTGAGGGACACCACCTTGTGCGCCCGAGCCGCTCTCCATGCGCACCCCCTAAGCGTGCACGTGCCGTACCATTTTGGCCTTTTTGGCCTTCTGCATGCCCTATTTGGCTGCCCCCATCTACGCTCAGTGAGTCTCGCCTTTGGGTCCTGCCACCTCCTGACTCTTCCAAGCCGTTCTTTAGACAAACCTGCTTACAAGTTTTCAAAGAAATTTTGTACAACCGGTTTGGAGATCTATTCACCTTCATTAACAGATCATTGTTCTTGGTATAGACACGCAAGAACTCATCCTGTAGCACCACTCTGCACCATTTTTCTGTCATCTGTCCGAGACTAAGTATGTTGTTGCACAGACTTGGTATATAGTAAATTCCTGTTAACAACTTCTTATCTCCATTCTTGCATTGCAGCATCATCGTCCCTTTGCCTCTTATCTTTACCATGGAACCATCACCAAACTTGACATTGTTTCAAACCTTCTCGTCAAGCTCATAGAATATAGAGCGATCTCCCGTCATGTGATTGCTTGCTCCATTATCCAAATACCACTGATCTGAATTATTGTAGTTGCCTTCCTTCATGCGTAGTTTTGGAACTACGTCCTCCTCGTTTAACATCACCATGACCGATGCCTTTTTAACATATGATGAGAGAAGTAGTACTGGATCGTCATCTACTTCTTGGACAAGGTTTACCTCCCCGTTCTTGTTTTTTGCTTTGACAATACGAAGCATAATGTCCATACTCATTGCAGTTGAAGCACTTTATGTTATGCCGGGACGCGTAGTGCCCGTATTCGCCACATTCAAAGCACTAGATATGTGATTTATCACGGAATCTGTCACCACCGCCTTGCCAAGCATTATCTTCACAGCCACCTCTGCTGCCTCGACCACTCTGGCTACCTCGCCCGTGCCAGCTTGATGAGCCACCGCTCCTTGTATCTCCCTTTGTCAGTAACACTTGCTAATTATCAGACTGAAAGCTCTGTTCAGTACGAGACTAAAACCCTTTCAGTAGCTCCTCGTGCGCTTTGAGAGCGCCGGTGATCTCCTCGATCTTCTTTTTCTCCAAGTCAGGGGAGTACATGAGCGTGGTGACGACAGGCACATACTTTTTTGGTAGCACGTGCAAGTACTTCTTTACTGCTACAGATTCCTCCATCTTGTCACCAAGATAAACCATCTGATTGTATAGAGAAGTCAACTCACCAGCGAACTTGTCCACCGACTAGGTCTCTCCCATCTGGAGATTCTCGAACTCGCTCCGTAAATTCTGGAGCCGCACCTTCTTCACACGATCAACTCCCTCGTGCATCTTCTGAAGCATCTCCCACGCCTCTCGTGCCGTCTCCTTCCCGACGAGCTGAAGCATCATCGAGTCTGGCACCGCTTGGTAGATGATAGTCAAAGCCGCCTGATCCACCTTGTCTTCCAGCTCCTTGTCCTTCCCCTTTGGATCGACTGCACCCCAGACTCTCTAAGCGCGCATGTTCGCCTTCATCTTCATTGCCCACACCGGGTAATTGTCGGTCGTCAGAAAAGGGTACTGGAGGGAGATTAGCCCACCTTGGGCCTTCGCCTTCTCGCCCATATTCTTCAGGCACCACCAAGATCAACAGGTTTTGATACCAAATGTTGGGATTTTTCTTAATTCCTTGCTTCTGGATCACGCGCCTTGATGTGATGACGCTTCTGGAGCTTGCCTGCACCCACGCAATGGAGCAGCACCTCTCCCCTATGTGCCCTCACGTGCTGGAAAGAAACAACAAACAAACCGAGCAACAACTAATCGATTTTCCCACACTCTGCTTTCTATTATTTCTCTTCCTCTCAACTCGATCACATCGATCTCATTGCTCTGCTTTTTTTCTTACACCTGAAGCATGCTTCTCTTGCCTTGCTTTCTCTACGTGACCAGCCTTGCTTATAAAGCCTCCCTGTGTCGACTCAGTTACGGCCATATGCACCGCAATAGACTTGTATACGGACTTGTACACCTGTACGTATACGCGGCAAACCTGCACACTAATACGACTTGCAAACGGAAACGGACTGCTTCTCTCGTATACACTTGGATACGACTAAGCAACAAAAAACAAGATTAAACTCTAACAAAGTCTAGGGGCCGTGCTTATATGCCCAGCTCCGAACGTGCATCACACGCGTGCTACACACGGCGTCATCGTGTTCCAACGCCGTGCGCCCCGCAGAGCGCCCTGTGCCGTGGCGCTCTGCATCAGGACGCCTGGCTCCCTACGTCTTGGCGTTCGCCCGTAAAGCCAACTACCCAGAACCGCCATCCATATGTTTATCTATTAGAAGATAACAAGTCATCAGCATCCTACGGCTCGCTTGCTATCAAGAATGCAAAAGTCTGTCGGTTACACCACCTCAAGCCGACAGAGAAGGAACCTGCGCCTTGAGCACCCTGGCTTCCTACTTCTGTGTACATACGCCTTGACCAAAAAAAGGCTCGGTGCCCTGGCGTCGGACCCCAAGCACCTTGACGCCCGACTGCGCTCTGGATTGCCTCACCATCTGTGCATAGGCAGTCGCCTGCGCCTCACCGTGGCCTACGGCGTCTTGCAGCCAAGGCGCCCGGGCAGAACTATACGAGTGCTCCGACAACTCTCCGTCCGCCAGCGCCCTGACAGTGTACATGGGCCATGGCCGTGTTAGAAATAGTAAGTGTGTTAGTGTTGAGTTAAGCATATGCTTGTAACAGTTAGTAGTTAGCAGATTACGCGCGGGACGCGTCTTGTTAGCTCTTCAGTTACGTCGTGTGCAGGCACGTCCTGAATAACTGGATCGTGGATCCTTGTATTTCTCTAGCCGTTTTGCTCAGTATATAAACCAAAGATGATCCCAGGAGGATCATTGAGATTTTGGCAAAACTCTTTCATGGTATCAGAGCGACGATCTTCAACCACAAAATCGCTATGTCCAACAGTCCATCTTCCGCTAGCAGTCGCCCAATCTCCACTTCGTCTTCCACATCAATACAACTCAATTCCATGCCTGCGCCCTCGATCAATCACATGATCAGTGTGAAGCTCACACAGGAAAATTACCTGTTGTGGTCTGCACAAATTTTGCCGTATCTTCGAAGTCAAGGCCTCGTCTGTTATGTCGATGGTTCTCTGCCGGCGCCAAGTCAGACAATTGTCGTCGAGCCAACTGAAGGGAGTGCACGGCGAATCGCCATCAATCCGGAGTATACCCACTGGTATCATCAGGATCAGCTGGTACTCAGCGCCATTCTCTCGTCTGTCACCGAAGATGTTCTCGGCACCATGGTGGGAGCCACCACCGCACGAGACGCATGGAGCATCCTAGAGAAGATGTTTGCGTCCAGTTCGCGCGCGCGGATCATGCAAATCCGCATGCAGCTAGCCACGATCCAAAAGAAGGATCTCAGTGTGGCAGAATATTTTCGCCAGGTCAAGCGCCTCGGCGATACTCTTGCAGCCATTGGGAAGCGGCTTGAAGACGAAGAACTCGTTGCATATATGCTGCGCGGACTCGGCCCGGATTTTGATCCACTGGTGACAAGCATCACCACGCGCACCGACGCCTACTCCATCAGTGATGTCTATGCGCCATGCTCAGCTACGAGATGAGGCAGGAGCACAACAGCACGATTGTTCAGGTATCATCGATTAACAATGTTGATAGGATTATTGGACGTGCTGGTGGCAATGGAGGCCGGTTCAGCCGCGGGCGTGGTCGCGGCAGAAGCAACCGCATTCAGCACGTGCGGACCAATCGACCAGCAGCAAGAGGGCAGAACAACATCAGCAACAACAGCCCATTCTGTCAGATCTGCGCCGAACCCAATCATGACGCCCTTCAGTGCTGGCATCGATTTGATCAGACGTACCAAGCAGATGACAATGTGAAGCAAGCTGCTGCTGTCACCAACGGGTATTCTATTGACCCAAACTGGTATGTTGACACAGGAGCTACTGATCACATCACCAACGACCTTGAGCGTCTTACCACCAAAGACCGCTATACTGGAGGAGATCAAGTTCATGTGGCGAATGGGGCAGGTTTGTCTATTTCTCATGTTGGTCATTCTTCCGTTGCTGGTTTAACTCGTTCCCTCCGCTTAAATCATGTCCTGTGTGCACCTAAAATCAATAAGCATTTGATTTCAGTTAGAAAACTAGTCTCAGATAATGATGCCTTTGTAGAGTTTCATCCTAACTCTTTTTTTGTCAAGGATCGAGCCACGAAGAGTCTGCTACTTAAAGGCAAGTGTAGGAACGGTCTTTACGTTCTGCCAAATAAGCGCCAAGCTCTTCTGACAGCCAGAGTTTCTCAAGAACAATGGCATCAAAGACTAGGACATCCAGCTTCTCCTGTCGTGCTTCGCATTTTACAAGACAATAAGATAGCAGTAGATAGCAAGTCTTCTTCTTCCCAGATTTGTAATGCATGTCAGTTGGCAAAAGCACATCAACTTCCTTTCAATTCTTCACAACATGTATCTACTGCCCCTTTGCAATTGATTCACACTGACGTTTGGGGACCAGCTCTCCCGTCAGTTAACAATTCAAAGTACTATGTCTCCTTCATCGATGACTACAGTAGGCATGTATGGATTTACTTCCTAAAGTGTAAGTCTGATGTTGAACCAGTGTTTCTTCAGTTTCAGAAATATGTTGAACACTTGCTCAATTCCAAAATCAAATCAATTCAATCTGATTGGGGAGGAGAGTATCATCGTTTGCACAGATACTTCCAAACCGTTGGCATTGATCATCGTATATCTTGTCCTCATACCCACCAGCAAAACGGGACTGGCAGAAAGGAAGCATCGACACCTCGTAGAGACCGGTCTCGCTCTCCTCGCACAGGCACAAGTGCCGCTTCGCTTCTGGGATGAAGCATTCAACACAGCATGTTATTTAATCAATAGGATGCCAAGTCGCACAATTGAACATGATACTCCGTTGCATAAACTTTTTGGCACAACACCTGATTACTCACGGCTTCGTGTTTTCGGCTGTGCATGCTGGCCGAATCTGCGAGCGTACAATGACAAGAAGCTGAGTTTCAGAACAAAGAAGTGCATTTTCTTAGGCTACAGCTCCACACATAAGGGGTACAAGTGCTTCGATCGCACTTCGGGCCGAATTTATATCTCTCGGGACGTAGTGTTTGATGAAGCTGTGTTTCCCTTTGCAGAACATTCGTCTCAAAATACTGAGTCACCACAGACTTCTCATCATCCTACCATTTTGCCATCGTTACCCAAAAACTTCAAATATACAGAAAGTTCTTTAACTATTCCTCCGACAATTGAGCCTTCAAGTTCACCTGAACCAGCAATAGAAGTTGTCAGCATGAATAATAGTCAAACTAACCCTGGCGCTAATCATGATCTCTCTAGCATTGGTCTGTCACCTGCAGGCGTCTCAACTGCCAGATCTCGTGATTCAACCTCAGGATCAGGAGAAGAAGGAGTTGCTGGTTTATCCTCACTACCAGAAGGCGTCGGCCATCATCCAATGAGAACAAGGCTTAAGAACAACATTCTGAGACCAAAAGAGTTCACTGATGGAACGGTCAGGTATCCAGAGAGAGTGCGCGGCCTTGTCTGTTCAGTGTTTGACGAAAATCCGACAACAGAGACATCAGCACTTTCAGAACCGAGAAATCTTCAGGAAGCGATGGCAAGCTCAGAATGGAAAGAGGCTATGGATGTTGAATATTCTGCACTGCTGAGAAATGACACATGGGAACTGGTGCCACCCAAGAAGGGGATTAACCTTATCGACAGCAGATGGGTGTTTAAGGTAAAGAGAAAATGGCTGGCTCGGCGATGAGTTCAAAGCACGCACGTAGCGAAAGGATATAAACAGAGGTATGGCGTGGACTATCTTGACACATATTGTCCGGTCATAAAGCCTGCTACAATTCGGATTATCCTTTCGCTAGCAGTCTCTTGGGGCTGGACTATGAGACAAATAGACATACAAAATGCATTCTTACATGGTGTGCTTCGGGAAGAAGTATATATGCAGCAACCTCCAGGTTATACTGACTCTAGCAAGCCATCAAACTACATCTGTCGACTGAAAAAGGCGCTATACGGACTGAAGCAAGCACCGAGGGCTTGGCACTCTCGTCTGACCAGCAAGCTGCAGGATTTGGGATTCAGTCCTTCAGTAGCTGATGCCTCCTTGTTTGTGCTCAGAAGAAATGGGATGACTGTGTACATGCTGATATATGTGGATGATATTATTATTGTTAGCTCGTCAAGCACAGCTGCAGACAAATTGATTCAACAACTGAAAGATGATTTTGCCGTTAAGGACTTGGGACCTCTCGAGTATTTTCTGGGCATTGAAGTCAGACAAGAGAAGAATGGAGTTCTGTTGTCTCAGAAGCGTTATGCACTTGATCTGCTTACAAAAGCTAACATGAGCAGTTGCAAAGCAATCTCCACGCCCATGGTCAGCTCGAGAAATTATCCAGACCAAGGAAAACAATCGTCCAAGAAGAGCAATTCGAGATCTGAGAGTATAGTTGGAGGACTACAGTATTTGACCTTGACTCGACCTGATCTTGCATTTGTAGTAAACCGAGTCAGTCAATACATTCAGTCACCAACTGAGACACATTGGGCAGCCGTAAAGAGAATTCTTCGCTTTGTCAAAGGAACTGCAAATCATGGTCTGAGATTTCAGAAATCTGAGACAACCATGCTGTCAGGATTCTCAGATGCCGATTGGGCCGGCTGTCCTGACGATCGACGCTCAACCAGCGGATTCGCAGTGTTCTTGGGCACGAATTTGGTGTCATGGAGCTCCCGGAAACAGGCTACCGTTTCAAGATCGAGCACTGAAGCAGAGTACAAGGCAATCGCGAATGTCACTGCAGAGCTGATATGGATTCAATCACTGTTAAAGGAGCTGGGAATATTTCAACACAAACCACCTCAACTTTGGTGTGACAACCTTGGAGCTACTTACCTGACTACCAATCCTATGTTTCACGCACGGACCAAGCATATTGAAGTCGATTTCCATTTCGTTCGTGAGCAGGTAGCTCGCAAGGCTATGGAAGTACGGTTTATTTCATCAAAGGATCAGATAGCAGATGGTCTGACAAAGCCTCTTCCAAAAGCCTTATTTGTTGTCAATAGCTGCAATCTCAACGTCAGTGCACCCGTTGTGATTGAGGGGGATTGTTAGAAATAGTAAGTGTGTTAGTGTTGAGTTAAGCATATGCTTGTAACAGTTAGTAGTTAGCAGATTACGCGCGGGGACGCGTCTTGTTAGCTCTTGATACGCGTCGTGTGCACGCGTCTGAATAATCGGATCGTGGATCCTTGTATTTCTCTAGCCGTTTTGCTCAGTATATAAACCAAAGATGATCCCAGGAGGATCATTGAGATTTTGGCAAAACTCTTTCAGAGTCTTGGGCGCCCAGGAGGTAGGCCTTCGGCTCCCTACCAAGGAGGCCCGTAGCGCCCTGGCAGCAAGCTAGTGCAAGCCCCACATCAGCTACAACCACTACATGAGAGCCGGGATCCATACACGACAATGGGACAAAGCATTTCATGAGTATCACTCGAACAGAAGTTTATAACAGGAGACGAAGAACACGAGGGTCTTCTAGCACCCAGCACCCTTGGTGCAATGGTAGTCCTTCGGTGCACCCCAGTAGCCCGCTCTGCTGGACGCCCAGGCGAAGTCCTCGGCAACGCCCGTGTTCCGGCTTCCGGCGACGGCCTCCGACACCGGCACCCTGGCGACGGCCTATGGCGCCAACGCCTTGGCAAGAATCCATGGCGCGCCCAGTGCGCACAGCACATTGCGTCGGGCTCTTCCTCCGTGCACGTTCACTACTTCCAGCACCCGGCGCCCCGGCAAGCGGATTCCCAGCGCCCTGTGCCACAGCATGTTAGGGCCCCTGCACTCTGGCCGACTGCATGATTGCAGAGCAGTGTTAAAGTATAAGAGCAGTGTTAAAGCAAAAGTGAGGACAATGAAATAGTGTTGTATATAATGCGAGATAAACCCATACTTAAATTTAATTCCAATATAAACTATAAACACAAAGACATAATATAAATGGTATATGAACGACTTAATTAACATGATAACAAAGCAATCTTTTAAGTCATTGAAATATGAACATATACCCAACATAAATATCATGTAAAGCATCATAAACATTATGATTATCAGATCTAGTATATAAAGTTAAAATTGATTAATGTTGCTCTCAGAATGTAGGGTTACACAAGTTGAGACTTAGCTATCCCGCTACAATAACTTTATACTCTTCATTAATTGATTATGTCGATAAAAAATTCAAACATAGAGCTCTAAAATCAACTTTAACATTATCAATTTTCAGACTGTATACAGTATGCACATACTTTGGACAACAGAGCAATGCAAAAGTATTATCAATCAATACAAATCGGCCAACTAACTTGATAAAATTCCAGTGAGCAGAATCAACTTTTAACAAGTTATGCAACAAGCCGATTTGGCTAACAGAGATATGTGATATGACTATACAATGTCAATACCAAATGTATCTAACTGCAGTGAACAAGTGAGAACAACAGACAAGATTTAGAGCTCCGGTATGAGTAATCAATTTCAGTATAAAGCTATTTTCCTCATCGAGCAATTAGCCCACAATTACTTTGCATTGCAAACTCACAGTGGTGGTGATAATCGAAATCACCAGGTAGAACCGATTAATGGCAAAGCACACACGAGTGTTGTACCAGAAAACCAAACACACTATTGTGGTAGCAAGAGCGAAGGTAGTCGGAGATACGATGCCACACTTCTCCCCAATTCGTCAAGGTCGAAGTCGAGGTTCAGGGAATGCCGCACAGGACAACCAAGCACCCAATCAGAGAGCGCACAGGAACCACAAAGAGAAACTTTAGATCGAGTGAAAGTAGACTCACTTTTCTGGATGCTCGGAACAGAGAAAGGGGAGTGCCTTTTATAGCCGAGCGGAGGGGTCGACAGGCTGCGGCCAACGGCCGAAGCTACTGGGCCGATGGCGCCTCCTACACCGCCCCTTTCCCGCTTGACTCGGCCACCTCCTGCATGCAAGACCCGCTCACCATTGCCAAGCACGCCCAGCACCCCTCGGCCAGGAGGACCCACGCGCCATGCGTCGTGCGCCTACTGCGGAGCGGCCCGGAGGCCCCGCCCGTTGTGCACCCGTGCAGCGGCCCGAAGGATCTGGTCGCTTCCCGCCCGCACGACTCGGTCCCATGGCCCACACGTCGCACACTGCCACGGAAAGCCCCGGAGGACTGGACGCCGAGCGGAACGACCGGAGGACCCGAACCCCGAACGGAACGGCCAGAGGACCCGGAGGCTGAGCGGAACAGTGGGGCGACGCGGTCGCCTGAGCCCTATGGGCTCGGCTCTCCCAGGTCAAATGCCCAGCAAAGAGATAAGCCAACGCCGGCAAGGCCTTATCTCCTCCCTGCCTCATCGACAGGTGGGGTCCGCATCCCATTTTCTCTTTTTTCTCAACAATTATGAAATTGTGCAAATGCCCTTCTGAGCCAACAAATAGTAGGTTACGCCAGCTCCTACCAACAAGCTGCCAGGGTGCCTCGGCTCCGCGCCCTGCCTCTCTGTGCACTCCCTGGCAAAGCAACGCGCACGCCTTGCCAAAAAGCAACTACAGCGGCTTGCGCCCTGGCAAAGCAACCCTGTGCCCTAGCAAAGACACCCCTAAGGCGCGCCCTAGCAAAAGCTACATGCCTGCAAGAGCTACCTTCCAAGCGCCCTAGCAAAGCAACGCCTTCTGCCCTGCCGAAACAACTACACCGCCTTGCGCCCTGCCAAAACCATGCCCTATCAAAACAACTCAAAAACATATGCGCCCTGCTAAAAACGCTCTCCCGCGCCCTGTCAAAACAACTCAATGCATGCCCGGTCCACTTCCCCTCGACGCCCTTACGCCACGGAACAAAAGAGCAAGGCAGGAGAGGAAAGGGGAAACCAGGTGGCGGCGACCCTGGGCTTACCTCGAGCTCGGCGTCAAGCCACCTCCAGGAAGCACTGGCCTCGCCAGCGCCCTCCAGCCAGCAAGCACGGCCTCGCCTCGGCGTGACGCGTCGCACCAAGCGCGGCTTGCCGACATCCTGGCAAGGCAGGTCCACACAGGCGCCTCCACGGCGCACTGCCCCCCGGTGACACCTCAGCAAGTCCAAACCAGCGCCAGGTGGCCATCACTCGACGCCCCGGCGTCCAGGCGGTCTCCATGCAGCGCCCAGGCGAGTCTGAGGCAACACTATTGTCGGACCCGGATTTTTAATCCAGAATCCTCTGTGATTCCAGTGCATTATTCCCTGGATCAGTAGATAGTGCTCACAGATACAGTACTGAACATCAAGTACATATCAAGCGAAAACGTAATTATAATAGAATACTTACACATGGGCCGATTAGGCCGAAAATATGAAAGCAGCAGCGGAAACGAAGCACACAGGTGGAACCCACATTACATCCTCACAGGCAGCCAACTGAGGGTTCGCGACCTAGTTCTTGGCCTTCTTAACTGCTTCTCCACCTTGACTTGGCGCATTGCTGAAATGTAGCTATACGACTTCTGATCCTGGATTTTGTTATGCGAGTGTGAGCACTCCAACCCCGTGCTCAGCGAGCCAATACACATAATGCAATTATATAACATGAATGGCTTGACAAAGGTAGGCTCAGGTTATTTTATTTGCTGGAAATTGCAACTTCGAAAGACTTAAGATTAAATATGAACAATCCCTAACTTAGCCATTGGACCAAAATTTATAATACCTTTGAACAAGAAATTTTATTGAATAAGTGCAAATCTCATCCATCAACTCGGGTTGTTTGTACCACAAACCAGTTTTCAGCGTTATAGCCACTTAACTTACCACTGGGACGACACCCCGGACAACATAAACCAGGACAGTCCTTCGTCCTTCATTTTCCCATTCCAGATCCCAACCATTTTTAAAAATTGTTTTGAAACAGAACTATATCAGAGTTAAGTTCCCATGTCCGCCCTTAACCGTGGGCACGGCTATTCGAATAATTTTGACTCTGCAGAGTTTGTACACTTTCACCACGAGAGACAATCCGCCCAATGCCCCGCATGATTCCTTGGTCATGCAATCGAGTAGATCATCACATTAACCTTTCAACACTATCTGGCTTCGAGGTCTCATCTCACCCTATGAGTCTGCCCCACTTGCGGTGGGACCCATAGTTGCACGGGATATTAATCACTCTTTTACTAGCGCCTCGAGCTCCACTCCCCTTACTCTAGTAAAATAAGAGAAACAATTCAGCCTCCACTCGGTGTCCCTTTAGCCACTACATGCTCTGGCCTTCTCTCCCCCAAGTTGTGAGATGAGTCCGAGGTTTCGATAGAATTTACTTAGCCAAGTTGCACTTTGCAGACTTGTGGTTGTACTGTTTTACAATGGGAGGTCATGACTGATTCGGTCCTTGATCATCCGGGCGGTTCTACCACGAACCCCACTCGTGCACACCGATGCACCACACCACCAAACCATCCGCCTGCACACACCCAGCATTTTAGGGAGTTTTGGAGGCATAAAATAATAATCATACCGTAAATACATCACCATTCTCATCTACCGCTTTTCCCAAAATTACTCTTTGCCTTTGCATATGATGTCAGTATTCTCGACTTCCTTGACAACTACGCAACTCTAGGCCATATGACATAAATATATTATCCACTTTTGGAAATAGATACATATGTAGTTATCACTAGGGTTAACAAGGTTCGCAGAATAATATGCCGGGAAGTTATAATAATTAATGGAATACGCGTAGGCTACTGGGCGTAAAACAAAACTTTTCTACCGCGCACCCAAGAACATCATGCTAAGGAAGGATCATGGATCGTTACCACTCGACGCCAGCGCAAATGGAAGAAGAATTGAAACCGATCCAATCACGCGTCGAGGTAGTAGTGGAAGTAGCCGATCGTCCCGAACAGATCGTCTCCTCCACGCACGCCGATCAAGATCGCAACGAGCAGCGCCTCCACCGGTATCCACACGTCCGGGGCTTGAACGCCGATCGCGAGTGTACTAGCACTCGTGAGCAGCTAGGGTTTGGCTCGGGAGGTGGCGGCTAGGGTTTTGCTAGATGTTAACAGGGATACATCCCCTCCGCCCCTCGCCTCCATATATATAGACCTCCTCACGTGGGCCTCGTGGACCGAGGCCCAATAGGAGTCTATTCGGATCTCTATCCGAATTGAGCCCATATCCGAATCATATTCGAATTAGTGTTCCAACCCGTTAAGCGTGCGACCCTGCAGGTTCACGATACTTGGTCGTGACCCGGAAACGCCTTTCCGGTTACCATGTTAATAGCGGTCTCTAGTAAGACATATTAACCCCAAAGTATATGTAAAGATCATATCGGCTGAACCTGTAATGTCCTCTCATGTACGAATCCCTTTGCCTCACGATATAGATTGAGCTCAAGGCGAGACCTGTGTCATCCTCTTAATAGCTCAATCACTCTCTCGATTCCGTGATGGATTATAAACTCGTGATTGACTCCTCAATCACCTTGGCATGGCCATGCACTTTCATAATCCATTACATCGAGGGGCCCAGAGATATCTCTCCCATAAGGAGGGGCAAATTCTATCTTGATCATTCACATCCCACTACATGTTTCATGGCAAACCCGAAGACTACTTTTATGACTACCCAGTTACGGAGTAGTGATTAGTAGTCCCAAAATAAGCTACTACTCATGTTGGGAACCATGATGACCTCAAGTCTAAGGACTCTACATAAACACTACTTGAGACCAACTGATGACACATGGAATCTCTGCAGTGTCTCATGGCAGTCTATCCAACATATGTTCACTAACACATGTCCATATTATTGATTTGGTATCACCATACCATGATCCATGAGACATGATCATCAATCAATACATATGCTGATCTTTGTCTTTGAATCATATTTGTTCCTCATATGATATACGATCAGGATCATTTAGAAATAGCAACATCTTAGTATTTAAGAGTCTCATGAATAAGTCACATACTCATTGATCAATAATGATGATGTCTATTCCAAGGAACAAAGTAATGTATCATAAACATAGTATGTGATATATACAACATCTCCATGTTGCCTCTAGGGCATATCACTATGATCTCCCACTTGCACTAGAGTCAACCATGTAGGTATCTAATACCCATTGCCCTAGTGTGAGCCTCATGCTTTGGTGGGAAGCGGCTTTGTCAATGGATCTGCAATGTTCAAATCCGTTTGTACTTTGCATATCTTCACATCGCCTCTCTCCACTATCTCGCGGATGAGATGAAATCGCCGTAAAATGTGCTTGGACTTCAGTGCGATCTAGGCTCTTTGGCTTGCGCAATGGCCCCACTATTGTCACTGAGAGAGGTCCATTGGGCTGGAGGCACTAGCCATCACACCAAGCTCGAAATAAATTTCTTGATCCAAACGGCCTCTTTGGCGGCTTGAAGTCGCTATGTACTCGGCTTCGTTGTAGAATCAGCAACCGTCTCACGCTTGGAACTCTTCCACTACCGCACCGCCATTCAGCAGTAACACAAATCCAGATTGCGATCTAAAATCATCTTTGTCGGTTTGGAAGCTAGCATCGGTGTAACCATTTACAACGAGCTCTTCCTCACCTCCATAGACAAGGAACACATCTTTAGTTCTTCTCAAGTACTTCAAGATGTTCTTTACGGCAATCCAGGTGACTTTCACTGGATCTCGATCGTATCTACTCGTAGCACTTAAAGCATACTGAAACATCCGGACGTGTACAAAGCATGGCATACATAATGGACCCAATAGCCAAGCATATGGAATCGTATTCATTTTATCCCGCTCATCGGTGTACTAGGACACCGATTCTTGCTAAGATTTATACCATGTGACATAGGTAGAAAACCTTTCTTGGAATCATGCATGTTGAACCTTTTCAACACCTTGTCAATGTACATATCTTGGCTTAATCCAATTAGCCTTTTGATCTATCTCTATAGATCTTGATGCCGAGAATATATGCTGCCTCTCCTAAGTCTTTCATAGAGAAACTATTTTTAATGAAGACTTAATGATTCGAGCAAAGGAATGTCATTTTCGATCAAGAATATGTCATCCACATATAAGACCAGTAAATACGAGTGCGCTCCCACTAGCCTTTTGTAAACACAAGGCTCTTCTTCGTTCTTGATGAAACCAAACCCTTTGATTACTTCATCAAAACGAATGTTCCAACTCCGAGATGCTGCTTTAATCCATAAATGGATCTTTGGAGCTTGCATATCTTTCCAACGGATTGCGGATCGACAAAACACGTGGGCTGTGTCATGTACACATCCTCACTCAGATTTCCATTAAGGAAAGCTGTTTTGACATCCATTTGCCATATTTCATAGTCGAAATATGCAGCAATCGCTAGAATGATCCGAATAGACTTTAGCATTGCGACGGGCTAAAAGTTTCATCATAATCAATACCTTGAATTTGTTTGAAACCTTTGGCCACCAATCGCGCTTTATAGATGTGAACATTTCCATCTATGTCTATCTTTTCTTGAAAACCCATTTGCATTCAATGGTTTTAACACCATCGGATGGATCAACCAAGTTCCAAACTTGATTACTATGCATGGATTCAATTTGGATCTCATGGCTTCAAGCCATTTCTCGTAGTCGGTCCCACCATTGCTTCTTCATAGGTCTTAGGCTCATCGTTGTCTAACAACAATATGTCCCGTTGTTGAGTAGTCAAGAACATGTACCTCTCGGTGCACGACGTGACCTTCGACCACGTGGTGCGGTGTGTCCACAATGAGTTCTTCAACAGTTTGTTCATCCTGTTGTGGTTACTAGGAGCTGAAACGTTATCGTGTGTTTCTTGAATTTCTTCAAGTTGCACTGTGCTCCCACTATCCCTTCTTGAGAGAAACTCTTTCTCTAAGAAGACACCATGCCAAGCGACAAACACTTTGCCTTCTCCTCGATTATAAAAGTAATATCCTTTTGTTTCCTTAGGATACCCGATAAAGAAGCATTTATCGATTTAGGAGTGAGCTTATCAGATTGTAAACGTTTTACATAAGCCTCACATCCCCAAATCTTAAGAAAAGACAAGCTAGGGACGTTGTCCCGTCCACATCTCATATGGTGTCTTTTCTCACGATTTTGATGGAACCCTGTTTAGTGTGAACGCGTTTGTTTCAAGAGCGCGTACCCAAAAAGACAACGGAAGATCACTTTGGCTCATCATGGAGCGCACCATATCTAATAAGGTGCGATTTCTCCGTTCGATACCCCATTCCATTGAGGTGTTCTGGCGGAGTCAATTGTGGAACAATTCCACAATCCTTTAGATGATTGCCAAACTCATGGCTCAAATACTCGCCTCCACGATCAGATCGTAGAAACTTGATTGTCTTGCCTAAATGATTTTGCACTTCATTTTGGAATTCTTTGAACTTTTCAAAGGATTCGGACTTATGCTTCATCGTAGATATACCCATATCTACTAAAGTCATCGATAAAAGTTATGAAATCACGAAAACCACCTCTGGTCGTTAAGCTCATTGGTCCACATACATCGGTATGTACGAGTGCCAATAAGTCATTTGCCCGCTCACCTTGACCGGTGAAAGGTGCCTTTGTCATCTTGCCAAGTAAACAAGATTCGCATGTCTCTAATGATTCAAAATCAAATGAGTGCAGAATACCATCTCTATGGAGCTTCTGCATGCGTTTCTCATTTATGTGACCTAAGCGACAATGCCAAATAAACGTGGGATTCAAATCATTCGGACGTTGCCTCTTTGCATTAATGTTATAGACCGTGACCCTTCAAGAGTAAGAACGTATAACCCATTCACCAATGGAGTATGACAATAGAACATATCTTTGAAATAAAGAGAACAACCATTGTCCATAGATTTAAAGTCATAACCTTCTGCTTGCAAACATGAAGCAGAAATAATGTTCTTTGAAAGAGATGGAACACAATAACAATTATTCAATTCCAAAACTAATCCTGAAGGTAAAGACAATGGCATGGTGCCAACAGCTACCGCAGCAACTTTTGCTCCATTGCCAACGCCAAGATCCACTTCGCTCCTCCTCAAACTTCTACTTCTTATTAGCCCCCGCAACGATTTGCGGATGTGAGCAACCGATCCGGTATCAAATACCCAAGAATTAGTGGAAGAAGTAGCAAGATTGATTTCTATAACATTTATACCGGAGTGGAAGTCATACTTCCTTCTTTTCTCAAGATCCTCCAAGTACTTTGGGCGGTTCCTTTTCCAATGTCACGATTGCTTACAGAGTAACAATCGCATCGGGATGAGCATCGCCTTTCTTGTCTTTCTTGGCCTTAGAACCGCTCGCGATCGCATCAGGAGCTTTCTTTCTTTTGACCGCGATTCTCTTGACATAGGGCTTGCCCTTGCCTTTCTGCATCATCATCACATGATTGCTGCTTTTCTTAATGCTTTCTCGGCAGATTTTAGCATCCCATGCAACTCGGCCGTGGTCTTGTCAAGATTGTTCATGTGAAAGTTCATTATGAATGGCTCAAAGCTCGGGGAGCGGCGGAGAATCACATCGATAGCCAACTCTTGGCTAAGGGAAAACCAAGCTTTTCCGGACTCTCAATGTAACCAATCATCTTAATCACATGAGGGTGACGGGATTCCTCTACGCAAGCCTCGCACGCAAATAAGGACTTTGAAGTATTGAACCTCTCACCCTTGCTTGGTTCTCAAACATACCACGTAGCCCCACAATGATATTGTAGGCATCTGTGTTCTCATATTGCTTCTGAAGCTCAGAGGACATTGTGGCAAGCATGAGACAGCTCACATCAAGACAATCATTCGTGTGCTTCTCATAAGCTCTCCGTGCAGCCACAGTAGCATTATCGAGCAAGTCTTCGGGTAAGGAGACTCAAGGACATACTCCTTGCGCTCTTGCTTGAGAACAATTCTCAAGTTGCGATACCAATCCAAAAAGTTTGTTCCATTGAGTTTTCTTTCTCAAGAATAGATCGCAAATTAAAAGTCTTGGATGCAAGTTAATGACATGATCTACAACACAAGAATATGCAAAGTTTAGCACTATGTTTATGTTCATCTTTTATTAAACTATTTAGCAAAAGACTCCACTATGAGTTTTGCAACAAAAACTCCTCTAAGTTACATAGTGGGTAAAGATCCTCATTTCACTAATTCCTAGTGAGCTTTGGCATCACGGCTAGAAAACTAGTGACATGGGTAAGCAACACTTTGCAAATCACATCCCTATGTGACTCTACTTTGGGTGACATCAGTATGCCTCGGCCCCAATCTATGCCCCAAGGTCCAAAACTATTTTGATAACCTTGTTAAGTAAACCAAATGCTTCCGCATGTAGATGTCCGACATCTACCCCAAATGATGATGATAACCGATGGCACTCTACTTTGGTAGACCTGCCATACGGTGATCATTATCTTTTGGTGCAGCATATGGAAGGGCATTAACACCTAATTTTAAGAGGGATTCTATCCTACCAAAACAACATATCACATATATCATTGCATAAGAATAAGATAGATAACATCATAGATAAACACATTTAACTGTGAAGTAGTATGGCCCAAAAATGGTGATATCCATCTCCAAGTAGGTGTAGACGATCTCCATCCTCCACATCACTCCTTTAGGCCACCATGCTTAAAAGCTTGTAACCTCAAAACTAGGCTACTACCTATAATAGCTAGAAATCGAAGATTACAAAGATAGATTCAAGCATTAAGGTCGACACGCAGGTCATTAAATACAATATATACAGCTAACAATAGCTGAAATAATCATGACACGCAGGCCATGAACGAATGTTACATGCATCACATACATCTCATACATTCAAATAAGCTATAGGGCCATACTATTCACATTATTCTCTGCAAAAACAAGTTAGACGTAGAATCGCATTCTACCTAACGATCAAATCAACCCAAATCCGAGCCATTCAAAATGTCTCAATTTTCATTAGATCAATCATATTGATCATCGCGATCGGTATACTTGAGGAGACCACAACACAAGACCTCGATCCGTTGGCTCGATCTCGATTGTGCTTGCGCATTAGCCCCGATGGTGATTCCACGGTAGGGGCAAGTCGCGCGTACATCAAAGAAGGAGCACGAACTAATCTTTTGGCCTTATGATGCTATCAACTCATACCTATTTCAACCCCTTATGACCGATTGATCTCATCAACCCGTGCTACCTGATTTAGATCGTTATAGATCCAATCTACTACTATCGCATATCAACATATGCGATCCGATTGCAAACTAAGCAAGATGGCTCGATACCACTAATGGAATACGCGTAGGCTACGGAAGCGTAAAACAAAACTTTTCTACCGCGCACCCAAGAACATCATGCTAAGGAAGGATCATGGATCGTTACCACTCAGACGCCGCAGCGCAATGAAGAAGAATTGGAAACCGATCCAATCACGCGCGTCGAGGTAGTAGTGGAAGTAGCCGATCGTCCCAACAGATCGTCTCCTCCACGCACGCCGATCAAGATCGCAACGAGCAGCGCCTCCACCGGTATCCACACGTCCGGGTGGGCGCCGATCGCGAGTGTACTAGCACTCGTGAGCGACTAGGGTTTGGCTCGGGAGGTGGCGGCTAGGGTTTTGCTAGATGTTAACAGGATACATCCCCTCGCCCCTCGCCTCCATATATAGACCTCCTCACGTGGGCCTCGTGGACCGAGGCCCAATAGGAGTCTATTCGGATCTCTATCCGAATTGAGCCCATATCCGAATCATATTCGAATTAGTGTTCCAACCCGTTAAGCGTGCGACCACAGAGGTTCACGTATACTTGGTCGTGACCCGAAACGCCTTTCCGGTTACCATGTTAATAGCGGTCTCTAGTAAGACATATTAACCCCAAAGTATATGTAAAGATCATATCGGCTGAACTCGTAATGTCCTCTCATGTACGAATCCCTTTGCCTCACGATATAGATTGAGCTCAAGGCGAGACTGTGTCATCCTCTTAATAGCTCAATCACTCTCTCGATTCCGTGATGGATTATAAACTCGTGATTGACTCCTCAATCACCTTGGCATGGCCATGCACTTTCATAATCCATTACATCGAGGGCCAGAGATATCTCTCCCATAAGGAGGGCAAATTCTATCTTGATCATTCACATCCCACTACATGTTTCATGGCAAACCCGAAGACTACTTTTATGACTACCGATTACGGAGTAGTGATTAGTAGTCCCAAAATAAGCTACTACTCATGTTGGGAACCATGATGACCTCAAGTCTAAGGACTCTACATAAACACTACTTGAGACCAGCGATGACACATGGAATCTCTGCGCAGTTGTCTCATGGCAGGTCTATCCAACATATGTTCACTAACACATGTCCATATTATTGATTTGGTATCACCATACCATGATCCATGAGACATGATCATCAATCAATACATATGCTGATCTTTGTCTTTGAATCATATTTGTTCCTCATATGATATACGACCAGGGATCATTTAGAAATAGCAACATCTTAGTATTTAAGAGTCTCATGAATAAGTCACATACTCATTGATCAATAATGATGATGTCTATTCCAAGGAACAAAGTAATGTATCATAAACATAGTATGTGATATATACAACATCTCCATGTTGCCTCTAGGGCATATCACTAACAATAATGGCATTCATAAACGGGACAGCTTAACTAAAGTAGCAAAATCAACGTAAAATAGCACATAAAATAATAGCATGCACTTGATAATTTTAAATCTAAATAACTTGCAGAAATGGGTATTCAAATATGATCAAAGTATTGACTCGCCTGGCGCGGTTTTACCGCGGTCTTGAGCTCACTCAAGGCTCGCTTGTTTGTCGATCTCGTACTACTGATTTGCATCGTCTTCTAGATCGTGGTCTTGCTGGATCCATTGATTTCTTCAGGATTCCGAGCTCTAATTACGTGCTAAACAAACGAACGCAAATAACTCAAATTAAACTTTACGGGTTAAAGGGTGACTTTTGATAGAATTGATTGGATGTGGAGATTTGATAGAGTCAACGGAGTTGGAGTGGAGGGATGAATGGCGAAAGGAAAAAGAAGTATCATGGTAGAAGGAATATTTGCCAGAACAAAAGATTGGCTAGGTATAGCCGACTGCAGAATATCACGGCTCGACCCACTTTATTTAATAATCTTCTTTTTATAATTTTATATTTATCAAGGAAGTTCCATGAGTTAGGGTATACCTATTGACAGATGTATGTACTTAGTCGATCAATAATTTGCGGGGTTAGCACTTACGAATTGAGGCATGTGTTACATATATAAGGTACATGATAATTTTGATTTACCAAATTAGTCTTATAGTTTATATTTGCAGCACTTGGGAATGTATTGTTTTATGGGGCTCATTAACTTGTTTGCTAAAACACAATTGGCAAAAACTATTTTATTTACCGACGCTCGGGGAATTTTAAATAAATGCTTCATATGCCCCTTGTTTTAACTAAAGACGTTCCATTAATCATTTGACATTGATAATTCATGCGCTCTTTGATACAATCTTGTGACATTTGAGTATTTACTAATGGCTACCTTTTATAATGTTTTTATTTAACTTTTAGGCTACAACACAAATATCAATAATACATCTTTACTTTCTAGATCACTTACCAGCTTTATGAACATACAACTATTTTAGATTAGTTCTTCGAACATTATTACTTTATTAGAACCTTATTTGGTTTCCACAATTTTAGTCCTACTGCTTGTCACATGTATATATATACCCATAATTATTTTGTATGTCATTATGCTCCTATTTGAGTTTATGCTAACAATTTATAATAGCTACTCTTAAAAGGGGTTGTCATGATACCTAAATTTTAATTACACATGATTTACACAACATGTAAATACAGCCTACCTTTTAGGTTTAACTCTTAAATAGTTATATGCAAGATGATCTCTATTTATCCGTTTTTATTACCTAAGTTTATACAATGTACACATAAAGCATGCTTTAATTTAGGGAATAAATTAACTTGCCACCCCTCTTGCGTATGTTCAAATGTCTAAAGATAATAGTTACAAATTAAACTTATTTTAAGCATCTACAGCCTTTGCTAATATGAAAAGGAATGTGATTTATTCCTTATGCCACTTTGGATTTCATAATTACATTCCAGACTAATTACAAAATACCTCTTAGTACTCGGGATTATTTATCAAACCGACTTAGTTCTTCTAACAATGAAGCTTATTTGATTTTTAACAACTTACTCCTATTGCTTATCACCCATACATGTACATATACATATATATACTCACAACTAGATTGTAGGCCATTACATTCTTATATGAGTTTAGACCAATTACTTGCATCAGCTACTATTAAAAAGGCTTACATGACATTTAAACTTTATAGACCCAATCATTCAAAATTAGCTTCTTTTTTTTTTTAGTTTGGCGAGGCCCAACTAGGAACTTTGGAAGCGATCTTTGCATAGATTTAAGTCTCAAGCTTATGGGTACATGTGCATGTATACACATATATATACATATATCTGTACATTAAGTATTCTTGACAATTGACTTGTTATTATTTGGTTGGTAATCATTTAAGACTACTTTTATGTTCCTTTATATTGTATTACAATGAAAATTTTGAATCCATGATACTTATTTGCGATTTGGGGAATAGTTTATACATGATCTTGCTTTAGCTACTTTCATAGGAGGACTAATTCATAATCCTTATTGCCATAAAATCGACGCCAACTTTGTTTATTACAATTCCGCGAGTAATTCCTTAACCTTACAATTGTTCACATTCATACACATTTGGTAGAGTTGAATAGACACTTATATATGTATATGAACATGCATTCAAGGTTTTGATGTCTCACATATCACAGAGATGAAGGCAAGGGGGAATGCGCTCGGCCGAGCAGGACAGGGAGGCAGGCCGGCTCTGGGTTGGTGCCAGTGTCGTCGGTAGGGGGAGGTCGGCGAGCGGCAGACTGTAGCTAAGATGAGCCCACGGGAGGGCAGTAAACCTGCGGGTGGCGTCGCGACAACCGAGATGACACTGAGTGACAGCGGCAGCGGCGTGAGTCAACCGGCGGCGTGGCCCAACACGGAGCGGCGGCACCGGCAAAGAAAGGGTGGAAGGAGGAGGAGCACGAGTGGTAGGGAGGCACCATGAAGCTTACCACACGGCCGGCGTGGGTGGAGAGGAGCGAGGTGGCCTGGCGGTGAAGGCCGAGGGCGGCATAGGGAGGTCTCCGCGGAGGAGGAAGCTCGGGCGACGAGGGGGCAAATCGGCGGTTGGGGAAGCTTGCGAGCATCGAGGTGAAGCTCCCACCGCGGGAATCGGAGCGGGGAAGGCTGGGGAGGAGACGGCGGCGATAATGGTGATGGCCGGCCGGAATTGCGGGAGAAGCGAAATCGGCGAGCTTTGCCTCAAATGGCTTCAATCGGCCGCTGGTGGAGGTTCTATGGTGGGAGAGGTGCATGAGGATGCAGTCGGAGTGGTGGGGGCGTCGCCGAAGCTGCGGGAGCGGCGGCAGGGGCATGCACATGCGAAGCTGAGAGGTGGTTGGGGAAATGGGGGAAGGCGCAGGGGGACCCGGCGGCTTGGGAGTGGCTACTTATAGCCAGAGGCGGCATGGGCAAAAGTAGCATGGTATGGGTGCGCGGCGACGTGTGGAGCGGCATGGTGGCCACATGGGAGGCGACGCGTCGAGGGGAGAGCGCAAGGTATGGGGCGGCGCAGCAGGGCATGGAGGAGGAGGTAAACCCGGGGGCGGCGTGAAGAAATCGGGGGGGGGGGGGGGCGGTGAGTAGAAACCGGGGAAGGGGGGAGCAGGTGAGCTCGCTCAGAAGGAGGAAGAGACCGAGCGAGTGAGGGAGGAAAGAAAGGGGAGAGAGCAGGGGAAGGAGAGGGGGCTGGCCGGTAGGCTGGTTGGTGGAAAAAGGAGGAGGGAGAGAGAGAAAAAGAAGGATTTTGCCCCATGGAAAAATTGTGAAATTTTGGATTTCAAATTTAAACCTTAGCTAAATTCTAAATTGAATTACAATTTAGAGTTTAGTTCATTTTATTTTAATTTATTCATGTAGTTAATTGTCAAGCGTCGAAAAGTAATGTTTAATTTTGGAATTTAAATTATGCGTGAGAATTTGATAGAAAGTAGGAATATTAATTTTGATTTCAAAAACTCATTCTTAACCTTAGGATCGGTTTTCACCCTTTCATTTTACTAGCTTACATCCAATTTCAGCTTCTCATACATTGTATTTATAAATCATTTTGCATCTGGGAATTATGCTCCAATTATTAATTTGCATAACACAATTTTTGGAGAACTTAATTAAAATTGCAAAAGGAATTTTGAATACTAGTAAGATGCAAAAATAAAAATTTTAGTTATTGGCAATTTTGCTCATTCAAAATTTTAGAATGTTACAAACCTACCCCCCTTAAATGAATCTCGTCCCCGAGATTCCGGTAGAACAGAAAGAGTAGAGGTGTGGTCAATCTGGCTAGCAATAGGTTATAAATTCTTGCTCGACAGGTCGTCCGATCCTTGAAGCCGTCGAGGGAGATTGTAACTTTATTTTAGATTACTTATCCTTCCATATGCCGGTAACTTCGCAATGTTAATCGATGACTATTCTTTTATGTTGTAGGGGTGGCTCTTCGTCGAAGTGCTTGTCACTTTCGGTTGACCCTAGCTACCCCCCTTAAATGATGGGTGGCCAATACTAGTTGCTCTTGTCAGCTTCAACCATGACGAGGTTTTCAGCAATAAAGGTAAGAGGGAAACAGCATGAGGTACAAGGAGAGCTGCAGGGATGAGATATTTTAACCCAAATTAAGGAGAGCGCACCCAGAGAAATGGGGCAGCACACCCCCCACACAGAACATCCAAATTTTCATAAACAAACATTTTCCTGTGATTGCAAATAGGGCGCCCTAGGGCAAGAAGGCAGTGCACGGGCCAAATAAAATCTTGCAAAGAAGAAACATCTATGCGAGGCAACACACAAAAGAGAGCGTAGGGTTCCCAACACCAGGCTTCGTTGAGATCAGGGAGGAGGATAAAATCTCCTTTTGTAGACAAGGTAAGGAATGAAGGTATAGAGGATGCTTTTGGACAGCAAAGCTCTTGCTCCTCATTTCTATTTTGAAAGCGAAAAGCTTTGGGGCATGGTTTCCGAAAATATTTATAAAGATAGGCTTCTCTATGTTTTGCAGAATGAGTAGGTTTCCAAATTTTGGTTTCGAAAACTAATCCTCTGGGAATTAAGTTTTCTTGGGTTTTCAATTATTGAGGATGGGTTTCAAAGGAATTTAAATTCAGGTTTCCTTGTAAATGAGATGTACATAGAATTTTAAAATCACTTTTAGGTGCTTATGAAATGTTTGAAATCTTGAACCCAGTCTCTTTCCGCAAAGGTATCCTACCACCCTTCAACTTAATTCCATAACCTTCCATTCCTAGGTTTATAATCCATGGCCTTGTTAATTCTGCTTCTTCTTGATTGACTCCAGGCTTTCCATCTATTTATTTGTAACATTACTGCTGTCTAAAACTCTTGATCAGCAAGTCTGATCCACCAATCACAAAAATCTTTATCGCATAATCTGTGGGGTTTTTAAAACAATCAAATCAAGGTCACTTATTCACTCTTATGAAATCCCAAATTCCATCAATTTAGGGTCATCCATTTCCTATGAATACCAAGCTTATAATTCTAGTTTTGGGTTGGTTACTGGTCAATCCACCCGACTTTATATCTCTCAGTGATGTTGCATTGATCTGCCCTTCGTATCATGGTTTCTTAATAATCCAAACCTTTTCATCATGGATGCCTAATTCTAATCTGGTCATTAAGTGATCGAAATTTTCTATCCAAAATTTCCTTTCAAATTATCTCATCATCAATAATTATTCACCGGAAGTAAGGTTGCCAGTCAGTTTACAATCTAATGGTTATTACCAGCTCTTCTCAATTCATCAAATATCTCAGTAGTCCTTCAGTAATCAGCTACATCCAATTATCCCATCATGTATACATTCATCCGAAATTCACATTGCTTATTAAGGATGTAAATTGATAATCATGATTACTCTTCTCAATTCTTTAGATACCCAATAAATCCTAATAGTTAATTGTATCATTATTATCTCTCCATGTAAATGTTCTTCCAAAAACCACATTGTCAAATAAGGGTGCAACTTGGTAATTATGATCATACTTCCTTAGTTAATCCGAGTATTTAAATCAGACCATTATTCATCTGGAATAAAGTTGCTAGTCAATTTCATAATCCATGGTTAGCACTACTCTCAAATTCCAATAATTCTTTTGGTATTCGGCTATGTCCCGTTATCCCAACATATACGTATTCTTCCGAAATTCTTATTACCCATTAATCATGATTGTACTTCCTTTCTCTAGAGAATTCAATCAGCTTGCTTATTTACCCAATCCAATTTTAAATAAACCATCTATTGATCCATTCCAAGTATTTAAATCAGCTTATTTATGTAGTCAATCCAAGTTAAGTCCGACCATTTATTCACCCCTATACTATTGACCTTATAAGAATTGACATGAATCCATCAAGTTTGGTACATGTATATATACTCGAGAAATTCCAAATGAATTTTTGGAAATTAACTTGATTTGATCCATTTATTTGGCTTAGCTATCATCTAGCCAATCCAAGCATCTAAAGTGGTCTATCCATATTCCACTCAAGAATTTAGGCCATTAATTTTCTAAGATCTGATATGAATCCACCAGGGTTATATACATTTCTTAGAGAGTATGCGGCATATGTCATTATGCTTCTTCCCTACTAATTTGGTTAATCTAATCCCAAATCAATCCAAATATTCGAAAAGGGGTCCAGCCATTATTCTTTCAGAAATTCCTTTTGAGCAATTATCATAAACCACCAAGATCTATCCAAAAACATGCACCACTGTTTCTCCCAATTGATTGGTATGAATTCATTGAATTTCATATGTATTTAAGCCTCTACGGTGAGTTTCAAGAATAGCTGAGAAAGAAGCTAAATTTTGCAAATTTCCTTGAAACTTCGGGTTTCTTGAAATGGATGTGAAAATAACCGTTGTGATTAGTATTGACACCCCAAATTTTTGAGGGTAAATAAATTTTTTTTATCAACCTTTTAAATTTTAGACTGCACAAATTTTGGCCCAAGATGAGGTTTTAGAAAGAGCTTTCGAGGGATGTCCTAACTTTCGTCATTTTAAATCCAAGGTGACAAGCTTTAGGACTTAAAAATGGACAAGGCACCATATGGATAAGAGGTAATCATCTAAGAAAGATGAGAATAAGAAATGGTATCTACATTATGCAAATAGGGTTTTTTTTAAGAAATAATTCTAGTTGTGAACTAATGGCCATGCTAACTAGGGTCACGACCTGCAGTCGATATGCTCTGATACCAGCTCTGTCGGACCCGGATTTTTAATCCAGAATCCTCTGTGATTCCAGTGCACTATTCCCTGGATCAGTAGATAGTGCTCACAGATATAGTACTGAACATCAAGTACATATTAAGCGAAAACGTAATTATAATAGAATACTTACACATGGGCCGATTAGGCCGAAAATATGAAAGCAGCAGCGGAAACGAAGCACACAGGTGGAACCCACATTACATGCTCACAGACAGCCAACTGGGGGTTCGCGACCTAGTTCTTGGCCTTCTTAACTGCTTCTCCACCTTGACTTGGCGCATTGCTGAAATGTAGCTATACGACTTCCGATCCTGGATTTTGTTATGCGAGTGTGAGCACTCCAACCCCGTGCTCAGCGAGCCAATACACATAATGCAATTATATAACATGAATGGCTTGACAAAGGTAGGCTCAGGTTATTTTATTTGCTGGAAATTGCAACTTCGAAAGACTTAAGATTAAATATGAACAATCCCTAACTTAGCCATTGGACCAAAATTTATAATACCTTTGAACAAGAAATTTTATTGAATAAGTGCAAATCTCATCCATCAACTCGGGTTGTTTGTACCACAAACCAGTTTTCAGCGTTATAGCCACTTAACTTACCACTGGGACGACACCCCGGACAACATAAACCAGGACAGTCCTTCGTCCTTCATTTTCCCATTCCAGATCCCAACCATTTTTAAAAATTGTTTTGAAACAGAACTATATCAGAGTTAAGTTCCCATGTCCGCCCTTAACCATGGGCACGGCTATTCGAATAGTTTTGACTCTGCAGAGTTTGTACACTTTCACCACAAGAGACAATCCGCCCATTGCCCCGCATGATTCCTTGGTCATGCAGTCGAGTAGATCATCACATTAACCTTTCAACACTACCTGGCTTCGAGGTCTCATCTCACCCTATGAGTCTGCCCCACTTGCGGTGGGACCCATAGTTGCACAGGATGTTAATCACTCTTTTACTAGCGCCTCGAGCTCCACTCCCCTTACGCTAGTAAAATAAGAGAAACAATTCAGCCTCCACTCGGTGTCCCTTTAGCCACTACATGCTCTGGCCTTCTCTCCCCCAAGTTGTGAGATGAGTCCGAGGTTTCGATAGAATTTACTTAGCCAAGTTGCACTTTGCAGACTTGTGGTTGTACTGTTTTACAATGGGAGGTCATGACCTGATTCGGTCCTTGATCATCTGGGCGGTTCTACCACGAACCCCACTCTCGTGCACACCGATGCACCACACCACCAAACCATCCGCCCAGACACACCCAGCATTTTAGGGAGTTTTGGAGGCATAAAATAATAATCATACCAGAAATACATCACCATTCTCATCTACCGCTTTTCCCAAAATTACTCTTTGCCTTTGCATATGATGCTGGGGTATTCCTGACTTCCTTGACAACTACGCAACTCTAGGCCATATGACATAAATATGTTATCCACTTTTGGAAATAGATACATATGTAGTTATCACTAGGGTTAACAAGGTTCGCAGAATAATATACCGGGAAGTTATAATAATGGCATTCATAAACGGGACAGCTTAACTAAAGTAGCAAAATCAACGTAAAATAGCACACAAAATAATAGCATGCACTTGATAATTTTAAATCTAAATAACTTGCAGAAATGGGTATTCAAATATGATCAAAGTATTGACTCGCCTGGTGCGGTTTTACCGCGGTCTTCAGCTCACTCAAGGCTCGCTTGTTTGTCGATCTCGTACTACTGATTTGCATCGTCTTCTAGATCGTGGTCTTGCTGGATCCATTGATTTCTTCAGGATTCCGAGCTCTAATTACGTGCTAAACAAACGAACGCAAATAACTCAAATTAAACTTTACGGGTTAAAGGGTGACTTTTGATAGAATTGATTGGATGTGGAGATTTGATAGAGTCAACGGAGTTGGAGTGGAGGGATGAATGTCGAAAGGAAAAAGAAGTATCATGGTAGAACGAATATTTGCCAAAACAAAAGATTGGCTAGGTATAGCCGACCACAGAATATCACGGCTCGACCCACTTTATTTAATAATCTTCTTTTTATAATTTTATATTTATCAAGGAAGTTCCATGAGTTAGGGTATACCTATTGACAGATGTATGTACTTAGCTGATCAATAATTTGCCGGGGTTAGCACTTACGAATTGAGGCATGTGTTACATATATAAGGTACATGATAATTTTGATTTACCAAATTAGTCTTATAGTTTATATTTGCAGCACTTGGGAATGTATTGTTTTATGGGGCTCATTAACTTCTTTGCTAAAACACAATTGGCAAAAACTATTTTATTTACCGACGCTCGGGGAATTTTAAATAAATGCTTCATATGCCCCTTGTTTTAACTAAAGACGTTCCATTAATCATTTGACATTGATAATTCATGCGCTCTTTGATACAATCTTGTGACATTTGAGTATTTACTAATGGCTACCTTTTATAATGTTTTTATTTAACTTTTAGGCTACAAAACAAATATCAATAATACATCTTTACTTTCTAGATCACTTACCAGCTTTATGAACATACAACTATTTTAGATTAGTTCTTCGAACATTATTACTTTATTAGAACCTTATTTGGTTTCCACAATTTTAGTCCTACTGCTTGTTACATGTATATATATACCCATAATTATTTTGTATGTCATTATGCTCCTATTTGAGTTTATGCTAACAATTTATAATAGCTACTCTTAAAAAGGGGTTGTCATGATACCTAAATTTTAATTACACATGATTTACACAACATGTAAATACAGCCTACCTTTTTAGGTTTAACTCTTAAATAGTTATATGCAAGATGATCTCTATTTATCCGTTTTTATTACCTAAGTTTATACAATGTACACATAAAGCATGCTTTAATTTAGGGAATAAATTAACTTGCCACCCCTCTTGCGTATGTTCAAATGTCTAAAGATAATAGTTACAAATTAAACTTATTTTAAGCATCTACAGCCTTTGCTAATATGAAAAGGAATGTGATTTATTCCTTATGCCACTTTGGATTTCATAATTACATTCCAGACTAATTACAAAATACCTCTTAGTACTCGGGATTATTTATCAAACCGACTTAGTTCTTCTAACAATGAAGCTTATTTGATTTTTAACAACTTACTCCTATTGCTTATCACCCATACATGTACATATACATATATATACTCACAACTAGATTGTAGGCCATTACATTCTTATATGAGTTTAGACCAATTACTTGCATCAGCTACTATTAAAAAGGCTTACATGACATTTAAACTTTATAGACCCAATCATTCAAAATTAGCTTCTTTTTTTTTTTAGTTTGGCGAGGCCCAACTAGGAACTTTGGAAGCGATCTTTGCATAGATTTAAGTCTCAAGCTTATGGGTACATGTGCATGTATACACATATATATACATATATCTGTACATTAAGTATTCTTGACAATTGACTTGTTATTATTTGGTTGGTAATCATTTAAGACTACTTTTATGTTCCTTTATATTGTATTACAATGAAAATTTTGAATCCATGATACTTATTTGCGATTTGGGAATAGTTTATACATGATCTTGCTTTAGCTACTTTCATAGGAGGACTAATTCATAATCCTTATTGCCATAAAATCGACGCCAACTTTGTTTATTACAATTCCGCGAGTAATTCCTTAACCTTACAATTGTTCACATTCATACACATTTGGTAGAGTTGAATAGACACGTATATATGTATATGAACATGCATTCAAGGTTTTGATGTCTCACATATCACAGAGATGAAGGCAGGGGAATGCGCTCGGCCGAGCAGACAGGAGGCAGGCGGCTGCAGGTTGGTGCCAGTGTCGTCGGTAGGGGGAGGTCGGCGAGCGGCAGACTGTAGCTAAGATGAGCCCACGGGAGGGCAGTAAACCTGCGGGTGGCGTCGCGACAACCGGGATGACACTGAGTGACAGTGGCAGCGGCGTGAGTCAACCGGCGGCGTGGCCCAACACGGAGCGGCGGCACCGGCAAAGAAAGGGTGGAAGGAGGAGGAGCACGAGTGGTAGGGAGGCACCATGAAGCTTACCACACGGCCGACGTGGGTGGAGAGGAGCCGAGGTGGCCTGGCGGTGAAGGCCGAGGGCGGCACAGGGAGGTCTCCACGGAGGAGGAAGCTCGGGCGACGAGGGGGCAAATCGGCGGTTGGGGAAGCTTGCGAGCATCAAGGTGAAGCTCCCACCGCGGGAATCGGAGCGGGGAAGGCTGGGGAGGAGACGGCGGCGATAATGGTGGTGGCCGGCCGGAATTGCGGGAGAAGCGAAATCGGCGAGCTTTGCCTCAAATGGCTTCAATCGGCCGCTGGTGGAGGTTCTATGGTGGGAGAGGTGCTTGAGGATGCAGTCGGAGTGGTGGGGGCGTCGCCGGAGCTGCGGGAGCGGCGGCGGGGGCATGCACATGCGAAGCTGAGAGGTGGTTGGGGAAATGGGGGAAGGCGCAGGGGGACTCGGCGGCTTGGGAGTGGCTACTTATAGACAGAGGCGGCATGGGCAAAAGTAGCATGGTAAGGGCGCGCGGCGACGTGTGGAGTGGCATGGCGGCCACATGGGAGGCGACGCGTCGAGGGGAGAGCGCAAGGTATGGGGCGGCGCAGCAGGGCATGGAGGAGGAGGTAAACCGGGCGTGAAGAAATCGGGGCGGTGAGTAGAAACCGGGAAGGGGAGAGGTGAGCTCGCTCAGAAGGAGGAAGAGACCGAGCGAGTGAGGGAGGAAAGAAAGGGGAGAGAGCAGGGGAAGGAGAGGGGGCTGGCCGGTAGGCCGGTTGGTGGAAAAAGGAGGAGGGAGAGAGAGAAAAAGAAGGATTTTGCCCCATGGAAAAATTGTGAAATTTTGGATTTCAAATTTAAACCTTAGCTAAATTCTAAATTGAATTACAATTTAGAGTTTAGTTCATTTTATTTTAATTTATTCCTGTAGTTAATTGTCAAGCCTCGAAAAGTAATGTTTAATTTCGGAATTTAAATTATGCGTGAGAATTTGATAGAAAGTAGGAATATTAATTTTGATTTCAAAAACTCATTCTTAACCTTAGGATCGGTTTTCACCCTTTCATTTTACTAGCTTACATCTGATTTCAGCTTCTCATACATTGTATTTATAAATCATTTTGCATCTGGGAATTATGCTCCAATTATTAATTTGCATAACACAATTTTTGGAGAACTTAATTAAAATTGCAAAAGGAATTTTGAATACCAGTAAGATGCAAAAATAAAAATTTTAGTTATTGGCAATTTTGCTCATTCAAAATTTTAGAATGTTACAACTATGGTGGCCATCGCTCGGTGCCTTGGCGGTGACCGTCTGGCGCCCCGGCGGCCTGCCACTGGTTCCCAGCGATGACCTCCCTGTGTTGTGCACCCCACGGCAAGAGCAAGAAAGAGGAGAAGATAAACATGGGGGCGGGTAAGTATTAGAGATGTATAACCGATTTTGTTGTCTATTTCCTAGTTTAGCTCCTCCGATTGAGGATCTCTATAACCTCCTGTAATCTGGCTATATCTATGATGCATCGCCCCCTGATTGTGCAAGGGGCGTCTCTCATTTCTCTACATGGTATCAAAGGGACCACGGTCCTGATTTTTTTTCCCTCGTTACCTCCGCCCATCTGCTTCCACCCGCCGCGCCCTCGCTTCTCCTCCTCCGGCGCCGCCCCGCGCCACGCCACACCCACGCTCCTCCTCCCCCAGCCACACCGCGCCTGTGCTCCTCCTCCCCCGGCGCCGCCCCTCGCCACGCCGCGCCCGCGCTCCTTCTCTACAGTAAGGAATCAGGGGCTCGGCAAATTGACCATGGGCTCACCTCGGTCAAGCTCATTGCTAGTCCTCGGCTCTCTATGCTCACAGACGGTAGCGCCCATGACCGCTCAGCTCCCCAGGCGTCCCAGACTCTGGTCGCATCCGAGTCGCACTGGCTTCGCTAGCGCCGCCCCCTTGACCGCGGAAGGCCTTGCCTCACTCGCGCAAGGTCAGAGCTGCTCCGATTCCTCCTTTTTAGCCGGCTCTCGGTCGTCCACTCGTCCTTTTCTTTGCTTCCAAACCGGCGGCTATAGAAGGCATAGGGAATAGGGAAAAAGTCTCCTCCCTCTCCCCACTTGTGCCTACACCCTTGCGTTCGGCCACAGTGAGTGGAGGCGGCGGCTATTAAATGGGAATGGAGCAGTTGTCTCCCTTCCGTGGAAAAGCCCAAGAGGGCGTGATTTCCAGGTGAATGGATGGGCCGGTCCAAATGGGAAGGAAGATTTAACCACCAGACGGATTAAATCACTTGGGCCAGCCAAAAGCAGGCCCTGGGAAGTCTGGAGGTCGGCATAAGCAACAGCCGATAATCTTGCACCAGCCCAGAGCCGATGACTTGATTAGGCGAAAGGCTTGCCATTGTTGTAAAATAATACGGATCGACGAACGATAATACAATCAAATAATCCAATCACCAGCGGAGACAATCAATCATAGCATAGATGAACACCAAAACACAAGAGCAATAGAACACCAGGAGGTAACTTTCATTAATGATTGGAGAGCACTTTACAATAGGGATTACATCTCTATTTATAATAAAAGCCTCCAGGGGTATTTTGGGTATTTGCCCACAAAAACCCTAATTGGTTGCGTAACACTCCCCCTTAGGCGAATACCGCGGTATGCACATACCTCATTAAAAACTCTTCCCAAAAACCCAGTGGAAAAAAGGGATAGAGAAAAGAGTATATTGCATCCGTTGCTTGTGTCACTTGTTGTCTCATTAAAAATCTTATGTGAAAAAACTTCAGGAAAAACTCACTAAGAGAAAAAGAGTGCAACATATTGATCTTCAAGATCATGTAAGTCTTCTGGTCTTACATATGGGCTGTTGATTCAAGGATTTACTCCCCCTGAACCTTGCATCTCTCTAAGTCGTCTCATACCAATGCCTCGGACATACTTATGGAAACTGGTGGCAGGTAGTGATTTTATGAATAAATCTGCAAGATTATCACAAGACTTAGCCTTCAATATTTTTATCTCCCCATTCTTTTTGAGCTCATAGGGATAGAAGAATTTAGGAGCAATATGCTTCGTGATATTACTCTTAACATAGCATATTTGCATTTGTGCGACACAAGCGGCATTATCTTCATAGATAATAGTGGGGTCTGTAATGGTGTTCATGCCACATGACTTCTGGATGTGGCTAACCATTCGTCTAAGCCAAACATACTCTCGTGAGGCTTCGTATAATGCGATTATTTCTGAGTGGTTTGTAGATGTGGCTACCAAGGTCTGTTTGAAAGACCGCCAAGATATAGCTGTACCATCACAAAGAAATACAAATCCTGTTTGGGATTTCGTATTATGTGGGTCAGACAGATATCCAGCATCTGTATACCCAACTATGCTCAATTCTTTGTTCTTCGGGTAATATAATCCAAGATCTTGTGTACCCTGAAGATACCTGAGTAATGTTTTAATGCCAGCCCAGTGTCTTCTAGTTGGAGCTGCACTGTGTCTAGCTAGCAAGTTTACTGCAAAAGCAATATCTGACCTTGTGCAGTTAGCTAGGTACATTAGTGCCCCAATGGCACTTAAATATGGGACTTCTGGCTCAAGGATTTCCTCATTTTCCATCCTTGGTCTAAAAGGATCTTTATCCACTTCTAGGGATTAAACTACCATTGGTGTTTTCACTAGATATGATTTATCCATATTAAACTTCTCTAATACCTTCTTGGTATAAAATGATTGGTGTACTAAGATTCCTTCAGGTAGGTGCTCAAGCTGCAGGCCTAAGCAAAACTTGGTTCGGCCCAAGTCTTTCATTTCAAATTCTTTAACAAGATAAGAACTTGCTTCCTTTATGTCCTCTGTCGTCCCGATGATATTCAGATCATTGACATATACTGAAATAATACAAAATCCTTTCTGGGATTTCTTTATGAATACGCAGGGACAGTCTTCACTATTTGTGTATCCCTTCTTCAGGAGGAATTCACTAAGTCTATTGTACCACATTCTACCAGATTGTTTTAAATCGTACAATGACCTTTCCAGCTTGACGCTGTACATGTTCTGATTTAATTTATCTTGGTCTGGAACCTTTACTCCTTCTGGGAGTCTCATATAAATATCTGAATCAAGTGACCCATATAGGTATGCGGTTACTACGTCCATTAACTGCATACATAAATTCATACCTGCTGCCATTGATATCAAATATCAGAACGTTATTCCACTCATAACAGGAGAATATATTTCATCATAATCGATGCCGGGTCTCTGCGTGAACCCTTGTGCCACAAGTCTCGCTTTGTATCTTACAACCTCATTGTTTTCGTTTCTCTTCCGGATGAAAACCCATTTGCATCCTACAGGGAATACCTTAGGCGGTGTTCGGGCTATCGGGCCAAACACCTTTCTTTTGTTTAGCGAGAGCAGCTCCGCCTCGATTGCTTCCTTCCACTTACCCCAGTCTGAACGCTTCTGGCATTCAGCTAAGGTCTTTGGTTCTGGATCCAGTTCAATGTTTTTAGCAATCTTTGAGGCGAAATATATGTCGACGACTGTAATTTTCCTCTTGTATAGTTCTCCTGACTCAACAAAATTTGTAGATATTTCATCGTTGATTTCATCCAACTCCTCGTGATTTCCCACAACGACGGAGTCTGGTTGTTCCGAAGTCCCAGTATTAGTTTGTGCGCGCGCGATTATACTGGGGTTACGATCTTCTAAATCAATCCCTTCAGGGGTTTTCTCAACTTCAGGTTGAGCTTCTTCAACTGATATGGGAGATGTCTTATTTTCATTTGGTTTCGATTTCTGCGGACGTCTCCGCTGAACTGAGGCCTCAAACTCTGACGCTCTCCCCCTCTTCCTCACATGAGGGGTTAGAGTGGCTCGAATATCCTTCTGGGGTATTTCCACTCTCTCTAGAGCATTCGCTGCTGGTATATAAGACTTTGTCACTCCCTTCTGATCAGTGAAGGTATCAGTAAATTATTTGCAATTTGTTGCGGTTTATTATTATTGAACTTCCATTCGATTACGTGGTGCGTGGATCCAAAGCCTGGATGCCTGAGACATTCCAGTCTATTTTTTGGCATTTATCATCATTTAGATGCTTTTCTCCCCCTAGTGCCAGGAAATTATCCTCATCAAAGATGCAATCGGCGTGTCTGGTTCTAAACATGTCACCCGTGGTAGGCTCAAGATATTTGAGTATCGACGGGGACTTAAATCCAACATATATTCCCAACTTCCGGTGGGGACCCATGGCTGTCCGTTGTGGTGGTGAAATTGACACATATACGGCATAACCAAATTTTCGCAGATGGGAAATACTTGGTTCTTGTCCACGCACTAATTTTAAGGGGGAAAACTCATGGTATGCAGTTGGTCTTAAGTTTATTAGTGCTGCTGCATGTAACACTGCATGTCCCCAACAGCTGGTGGGGAGCCTACTATTCTGCAGTAGGGGTCTTGCAATCAGCTTAATTCTTTTAATAAATCACCCTGCAAGGTCATTTTGAGTATGAACATGTGGTACAGAGTGCTCTACTTTAATACCTAATGCTAAACAATAGTCATTGAATGCCTTAGATGTAAACTCACCGGTATTGTCCATCCGAATGGACTTAATTCTTTCTTCTGGAAAGTGTGCCCTCAATTTGGTAATTTGAGCTATTAGTTTAGCAAAGGCGTGGTTCCTAGTAGACAGTAGGCATACATAGGACCACCTAGTAGAAGCATCTATAACCACCATAAAATATCAGAAAGGACCCGATAGAGGTTGGATAGGTCCACATATGTCGCCTTGAATTCTTTCAAGAAAAGCAGGCGATTTTGTTGCTACTTTCAGGTAAGAGGGTCTAGTAATAAATTTCCCTGTGGCACAGGCTGGACATAAGAAATCTTCAGGTTTAGGGAAGGATTGAGTTTTCAAGTTATGACATACAGAATTGGTCACTATTTTTCTCATCATGCCTATTCCAGGGTGCCCTAATTTGTCATGCCAGATTTTAAAAGGTTCTGAAGCTTTATACTCTATCTTCATGGCTACATATTCTTCAGGTTTTATGTAGGTGTAATACAACCCGGAGGAAAAAGGAGGGAAGTCTCTCAACCACTCCCTTCTGGTTGCCGTCAGGTCTGGTTAAAAGGAGGTATTCTGCACCGCCTTCCTGTTCAATCTCGATATGGGTATCATTCAATCGGATATCCTTAAAACTCAATAGGGTACATTTTGATTCAGGATACAAAAGGGCATCCTCAATCACTATTTTTGTACCCATAGGGAGAACAATTGTGGCCCTTCCGGTGCCAACAATTAGAACATCACTTCCGGCGATGGTCATGACATTTTCCGTTTTCTTTGTTAACGTATGGAAATACTTTGTTTCCCTGAGTATCGAGTTTGTAGTTCCGTTGTCTACCAGACAAATCTCTTCCTCCGCCATCGGGTTGGGTGATTCTATATATAGAGTATAATATAATCAAACAATAATACAACAGGAACAAAGACTTAAAAGAATAGGCAACTCGCTTTATTCATTGAAATAATGTTTAATGCTGTAAACAAATAATGCTCTAGGAGAGCATAAACAATCCATTATTCTTCTAGAATAACCTAAACCGATAAAGAAAATGTTATGACATCTTAGAGTTGCCCGAGGAGACAGCCTATGGCCTACTACAGGTCGCCATATAAGTCATCCTTCATGTGATCACCCCTAACTGTAGTGTCCTCAATCTATCATATCAAGCTCCATTATTGTACTCGGGGCATCACTAGTGCCAGCATCAGGCTGATCAACAAAGTGTGTCTCTGCAGCCTTCTTCGCTAGTGCATTCCTGCCTTTGGTCAGTGCAACTGACTCTTGGTAGAGTTCCATTAGATGTGCTGGAGTGCGACAAGTGCGGGACCAATGGTCCATGCAACCACACTTGTAGCAAGGCGTAGGAGGATAGGTCTTCTTGTTGCCCAAATCTGACTTCTGTACCTTGCCTCTACCTCGTCCCATCCGGCGGGACTTGCCATTATCCTGCTGTACACCTGGCTTCTTCCACTGTCCACCTCTCTGCATATGGCCTTTTCCGCGGCCACGGCTACCACTGATCCTCCGGGAATAAGCATGTGCTTCTGGCAACGGCTGTGACCCAGTGGGACGAGTCTGATAATTCTTCATCAGTAGCTCATCATTCTTCTCTGCCTCGAGAAGGGTGGTAATCAGTTCCGAGTACTTCTTGTACTTGGCCTGACGGTACTGCTGCTGGAGCGTCCGGTGAGTGGGGTGGAAAGTACTCAAAGTCTTGTCAATCATCTCAGTATCTGTAATCTCCTAGTTACAAAACCTGAGTTTAGTGACAAGCTTGTGAATGGCTGAATTGTACGCAGACACTTTTTTGAAATCTTGGAACCTAATATTAGTCCATTCACGCTGTGCTTCAGGCAGTATGATGGATCTTTGCTGGTCATACCTCTCTTTCAGGGAGTTCCATAGTGCCAGCGGGTCTTCTTCCAGAAGATACTCAGACTTCAGATCTGTGTGAATGTGGTGTCTCAAGAAATGCAGTGCCGCGCATTTGGCGGCCTCAGGAATGGCGGAAGCCCCAGCTACAGGCTGAGCTATGGTAGCGCCGAGTGATCTGGCAGTCAGGTTGATCTTAGCATCCATGGCCCATGTGAGGTAGTTGCTACCGTCAAGGGCAAGCTCGGCAAACTCCTTCTTAGCGATGTCAGACATTTCCTATATTATCCATGCGCAATTATAGATTTACTTCAGGTAAATATCATGGATATTGCAAAATCAGGAAGGTATTGAATATATCTATGCATCATATAAATTCTTGGATTTTTCTGAATTTTCTAGCAATTTTCTGATAATTTTTTGCTAATTAAGAAATGATATCTAGAATCAAGTAAGCAGAAAATAACATGTTGGATTAATTTCAGAAAATATAAACAAGTATCATAACATTAATTTAGATAACATAAATAAATAAAACTGAGAATAACCCATAGACTGGAATGTGGCAATAAATCTAGTCCAAAGGTTATTGCAAGTTCCAGTTCAGATACTTGCGATTTAGAAATTGTAACAAATTACAAGCTCATCACATATCTGTGATTTTGGAGGAGTCCAAGGGCCCTCATGCAAGATTCCAGCCTTGCCTTATCTCTCCACCGAAATGTGAAGTGGCCAGGAGCCTTATCTTCTTCCCTCCTGGTTTCTTGGCCTCTCACTCCATCTCACCACCATAATTGCCAAAAAAAATCCGGCCACACATCTGCTCTCCTCCCCCAAATTTTCCGGCCAGACACAGGTCCACCACCCCGAAAATTTCGGATCTGCATATGGGAGGCAGTGGTCTCGCTGGCGCAGGCGGCGCACTGGGGTCCGCGCACAAAGCGAGGTGCGGGGCGGTGTTGCGAGCACGGCAGCGGTGGTGCAGCCGCGGCAAGGCTGCAGCTGCGAGCACGGAGTGCGGGCGCGGGGGCGGCGTTGCAGCCGTGGCGGCGGTGCGGTGCGGCAGCGACCGGCCGGGCCGTCAGAGCGCGCGCCGTGGCGGGCTCAGCGATCAGGCGCGATCCGCACTCGTAGCGGTGGTGGCGACCGGATGCGGCTACCGATGGGGTTCAGCGTGCGTGGCATCGGGCGCCCGCGGCCACTACGCATCTGGGTGTGGCTGTGGTGGTTTGCTTCAGGACCTTGGCACGGCGGTCGCGGCCGAGCATACATGGCTGGTGGCCGAGCGGCTTCAGGCCGTGGCCTGTGGGACTTTGTGCGGCGCCGATGGTGTCCCGATAAGAGGAGGCGGCGGACACAGGTTTTGATCTAATAAATGAACTCGACATAATGTTGTGTTTGAATCTAATTCCCAAAACATGCTATCTTGCAGATTTATTCAGTATTGCCAGATTGGTTTAACATGTTTCATATCGAGCTTCTTGCAGATTTGATCTAGTATGATTTGCACTCTTTTTCCTATACACGGTGTTTCTGATACGAATATGGTCTAGAGCATTGTATTTTAGATCTATATCACAAAAGCATCGATCTGTTAACAGGGCCAAATCCTATGAGATCGTTCTATTCATGGCATATTGAGAATTCATATTCAATCTAGATTGAACAATATGTATTGCAAAGAATAACAGGTCGATTCGAATGCATACCGTGCACCGTTGTAGAGATTCGTGCTGATAACGTGTTGTAAAATAATACGGATCGGCGAACGGCAATACAATCAAATAATCCAATCACCAGCGGGGACAATCAATCATAGCATAGATGAACACCAAAACACAAGAGCAATAGAACACCAGGAGGTAACTTTCATTAATGATTGGAGAGCACTTTACAATGGGGATTACACCTCTATTTATAATAAAAGCCTCCAGGGGTATTTTGGGTATTTGCCCACAAAAACCCTAATTGGTTTCATAACAGCCATGAGCACAATGTCTTCAACTCGCAAACTCCACATAGGACTACTATCGAGACCCAAGGTTTTACTAGACATCAACCTCAACGTAAAAGATACCATGATTCAAAACTATCCCTTTGGACGCCTCTCATAAACGCCAAGGGATAGGAGGCTAATATTGAAGAAATAATTCACTCCTCCACTAACGGGCATGCTCTATGCAAGACACAACATGTAGATCAAAAAATGCAGTTACGTGTACAAAGGACAATTGTATCTCTCACTTGCACTCCTATGGTAGCTATCTCCCAAGGGAATTTTGGTTATTTGTATAGGCCTAAGAGTCTATAAATACCTCATGTATCCATTATTTGGAGGGAATCTCTCTTGAGCTCTCATGAGTAATAAAGAAGTATATTCAAACTAATGAGACCTCGAGGGCTTCCTCTCTAGAGGTAACCCTTGAGAGCTTATCGACAGGAGTAGGACAGTCCTTTCAGACCTCGAACCTGTATAAATCCCCATATTATTTTTTTTACTCTATGGACGATGGCCCGTAAGACGGCCGACGTCCACTCCCTCACATGTGTTTGGGTTTCATACCTACAACAAGATTCACCATTGTCTTGCCACGCGTTAATAAGTCTTTTTCGCTCTGGTTCCACCAGACTATACCACACTTGTACCGACTAAGCCACATGATTCCAACTTGTCGTTCGAACTCGCATTCAACATTTTTCGCATTTTGGTGCCATGTTTAAGCTCACCATCTCACCCGACATTCTTGATTGTTCTGTATCACGGCTCTTCCATGAGCGTACTCTCGATCCTCACTATCGACTATGGTGACTCTAACATATCTATACATTCAAAGGCAAATAAATCGTTTCTAAGCACAACTTCTTCACAACTTGACCTACATTAGCCAAAACATGCATCATACAACATAATGCAATGACCCAACTCATCCAAACTCAATCCATAACTCAAATATTAAAATCCGCAATTTCTGACAAAAAGGTATTACCGCTCTTCTCAAGCCGGTACTACCGCTTTTCCTGAAAATTCCAAAAAAATAGTCTAAATTGATGAGGACATCCCCATTACATACACATCTTCCACTCCAAGCAAGCATAAGAATGTGCAAGAACCTGAGGACCCAATGACGAGGGCAAGAGCCAAGCTTTTAAACAAACAGGTGCTTTTGTTTCTTTAAGAGTTTCCTTTAGTTGATGATGAGCTCGGGATACTACCTCATACTAGCATTTTATGTATTCTTAGGTATGACTTATGTGAAGACTTGGGAAGCAAAGCTTGGGCGAAAAACCTAAAGGAAGGAGTTCACGAGATTGCCATGCGGCCAAGGAAGTTCAAAACCAAGCAGCCATGTGATTACACATTCCATGGCGTGAGAAAGATGTGGCCTGTGTGCCAAAACGTGTTCGAGCCCATCTAATGTTTTGGTCTTGTATTCAAATAGAGGCTTAGCCCGAAATTAAAAGAGTCTGACTAGCTAAATTTAAGGAGTTGGATTAGAAAACCATGACCGAATAAGAGATTGATTCAGCTAAGACTTTCCTTATATGTATTAGGGAAGGCACTATAATTAGGGAGTTTCTTCAATCAAGATCGTTCAGCCTTTCCGCTGGGAATTGGGTGCACGACAGATCTTCGCTTGGTAGTCGGCGAAATCGACGCGAGTGTGTTTTGGCACATTAAAGAATGTTTGTCTCTTGCACTAGCATTGGAGGATCACTACGATTCATTAAGACTCCCGCGAGTATCAATCCTACGTCGAGAAGATCGAGCGACCCCATATTATAAACAAAATGTAATCTTTTGCAAAATGGAATAACCACTCTAGAAACACTGTAATAGTTCATCACAATATTAAATAGGACCTTCTCATATGGTCTTTCAGTATGACAGTCTATCAAACACACCAAAAGGTCCAAAACTGGTATATAAAGCAAAATTCAAAATAAGGTCGCTGGTTCCTTTTCTTGTCGAATGTGGTAGAATCTGTAAAATTAAATAGTATTAGATTGTTCTTCCCCCAGAGTTGGGTTCTTAGTTGGGTCATAAAGGAACGATAGGTCAACAATATTGCAATGTAATCCGATCTGATCTCTCTGTCTTGCTTTTGTTTCTAGTTCCTGAATGAGATTGTTGTGGACAGGGAAGACTTGATGTAGCACAGGCCTTCTCAGGGAGCATTCGGCACTGCACGAGCCACAAAATGACCATCCCGAGATTCCTCCACGCATCACACCATTCAGGAATCCTAGCTGCCTTTTTAGCGTGTGTCTACAACTCTTCTAAGTGCAATCCGAGTATAACCCTAGAATACAAGTCGGTTTGGCTAGCTGTCCTCATCCGAACTCTTTAAGATATTGCAATTTGAAATCAACTTAGGGAAGTGCTATCCGAAATCCAATAGAAGAGTTTGTGTTCGGGTTGGTTTCCTTGAAGTCCTTTCCATGCGCAATTGAAACAGCCGAACACCATACAAATCAATCTTCACTCAAATCCTTTGAACACTTGAGACTAGCTATTGATATTGCATCGTGGGCTACTCTTGAATAATTTACTCTTAATTAAATATTAGACTTGTACACCACTCACTCGGCTGATCAAAAAAATTCAAAGTTTAGAGAGATTGAGAGAGAGTATCTCTTAATTATGTTTATACCCTTGCATTTTTTAAAAAAGTTTGTGACTCATATACCCTATTAGACTTAGAATGATATTTTGAGTCTATATGAGTCAATTGCCGAGTAGCAAAAAAAATAGGGCAAAAAAAGAGGTAAGAAAAAAGGCCAAACATGGGTGAATGTTTTGTGCTATAAATTCAGTTCGAATATTTAATTTTTAAGCAATCTTGTGCCTTATTTCCATAATATTACAATTGGCTAGCGTTTCTCTTAGTACTTGATGCAAAATGAGCTAATATTTCTCGATTATTTCTGTAATGCCCTAATCGTGGTTTCGGCGTAGGTTTAAAAATATATATGCATATACACTAATCGCGGAGTCGCCGATTATTCGGTAAATCACGGGAAGAGTAAAATTAAAATTGTGAATTAGCATTAGATTGAGAAAAGGAAAAGAAAATATATTTTTAAATAAAAAAGGGTTTTAGGGAGGGTGGGCCTGCCACCTTGGGCCGGGGGGCCCAAGGGGTGGCCGCACCCCCCTTAGCCCTAGCCACACCCCTTCCCCCTTTATCCCTTGGCCGGCCACCCCCTCTCCTTTTCCTCCCCCCAAGCCGCCACCCCCCCTCTCCCTGTGCCTCCCCTCTGCCCAAGTGCTGCTGCAAGGAGAAGAAGGAAGAAGGAAGAAGGAAAGAGCAAGGAGAGGAAGAGAGGGAAGGAGAAGAAGGGAAGGAGAAGGAGAGGAAGAAGAGGATGATCCTAATCCCCTAGGTAACTTCCCCTCACTCCAATCCCTCTATTTTTTTGCTAAATTTATGGTTATTGTTCCAAGTTTTGTGGGGATTAGCATTTTAGAAACCCCCGATTAGAGAATCCCGGTTGACTGTCTGTAGATCCAATCACGCGGTGTTACTTTTCGTGCAGTTTATACCCCCAAGAAGATTTTTCCCCATGGTCTCCCAAATTAAAAACGTAGAGGACGACGATATGCATCTACTGTATTTTTTTCAGATTTTTTGGCTGTGTAATTTAGACGTACCAGGATCTGGAATCTCGCTGTCCATCAAGGTTGCAGATAGGGACAGACTGCTGTTCAGATGGGAATTAGGGATAGTAGATGAATTCTATATTTTGGGCCACGATTGAGAAAGTTGTAGGGAATTTAGTAAGCTAGATGCTGTATAAAAATCAAAATTTGTAGAGCCCTACTCTATTGTTGGGAAGCATTTGAACCTGACTGTCCTGACTGACAAAACAGAGGATGCTCTCTGTTTTGAGCATTTAATTACACCATGCTAAGAACAAAATTAAAATATGTGTTCTACATGAAAAAGTGAAAGAACATGAGTAAGTAAACTAGAAATATATTCCCCTATGCAAAAGGTTTAGTAATCTTAAATATACAAAAAAAATAAGCGGTGTTGCTGCAGGGGACGAAGGTAGGACCGTAAGTGGAGAGGTTTTGTGGGGTATAGGGTTTTGGCGACACTTTTCTTTGAGAGTCGCGATTGTATTGCTGTCTATTGTGATGAGAGGTACCTTTTTGGACTGGCGGATTTGCTTTTGATCGAGCGTGAGCTCGTCTCTTCGCCGTTAGAGGCAAGTAATTGTAGCAATAATGCTATCGTTTAATTGGTTATTCTTACTACTTGCAATCTATATGATACTCGTATTTTGAAGTAATATGCCATGGATGGATGACTTATAAATGAGATGATAGTAGTAATTAATAGTTGAATGTTATGCTTGGATGACTTGCTCGTAGTCATGAGGTAGTTGCTATATTTGTCATTTGTGGAACAAGGATATATCTTCATGGTGGCTATGTTGATGTTTCCTTGAGGTTAAATTCATGTTAATCATGTTGATGCCCCTTTGAGGTTGAAATTCATGTGGTTTATGATTATCATATCATACATAACATGTCATGTCATTGCATTATGAATGTCGCCGCTTATAGCCGCGACCGTACCGGTACAGCATCGTACATTGCCGTAGTACGATGCACACTCTTACCTTGTTGAGTAAAGGTGCAGTGGAGGATAGCATGCATATGCATTGAAATTGTGGTTGGAGGAATTGCATTCATACGTCAATGGTTTAAAACCTATCGAGGCAGGGCTCGTGATAACCCTTGTGGTTTAATGAATGAGGATGTGGAATGTGGTTGTGGTCTTGTATTAAGATAAATGATGTTGTTAGCTTTGTTTGTTGTTTGAATAACCTGTTAAACCATTTACTTGCTGAGATTTATATCTCACCCTTGTTTCCCCACTTACATGTGATTCTTGAGTATTCATGGGATGGGTAGAGCGGCACCACAATAAAGCACTTGATTCACTGATTTATGCTGTAATAAAGTTGAGAGGAAACTAGCCTATAGTCTAGCTATTCGTGGATGTTCATTTTACTTAATGATGTTGAGCATGTGGACTATTCATTGATTAAACTGCTAGATGTTGCTTGAAACTATTGAACTTGATACCGTTATCTTTGTTAATTATGCTTCCACCTAATTCTCTATGTCTAGTAACTGTTGTTAGTTTAAATTATCTCGAAAATTTTGGCTAGCTGTTGAGTGGTTTAGTGGCATCCCAGGGTAATGTGGATCCTGGGGTGTTACAGTTGGTATCAGAGCCTAGGCTTTAGATACTAGGAGAAATAAGAAAAATGACACACTTGCACATGTAGGATGGGGAAGGGTTTGCATATACCTTTGTGAATTCGTTGAAATTATTGCTTGTGCCTTTTACTTGCTTGTTGATGTTTTGCTTGAATTGTGGATTGCGTGGGCTACAGGAATGCCGCCTAAGGGAAGTGGCCGTGGCCGCCGCCGCTCATGCGAAAGCAGCCGCCGCCGTGGAGGTCGAGGAAACTCAGCCAACGGGAGGTAGCCAGGAGGAGCTGTTGGCTGTGGTGAGGGCCATGCAGCAGGAGCTGAGGGCGTTGAAGTCTGGGCGGTGGCCCCGATGCCGGGTTACCCAGTTGCTCGAGGTCGAGCAACCGAGCGGTTAGCGGCATCTCGCTTCGCGAATGGGTCGGGTTGAGGTTGGACAGCTTCGACGGGGCGGCCACTCCAGTGCAGGCCACTGACTGGCTGTCCTATGTGAAGGACAAGATGGAGGCTTTCGAGGTGGCTGTCCCCGATCACGTACGCTTCGTGTCTCAACTTCGGAAGGGAGAGGCTCAGATCTGGTGGAAGGGGGTGCAGTCTGCTCGCACGGCTGCACATGGACCCCTGCCATGGGCGGAGTTTGTCCATCAGTTTGAGAGGAGGTTCTACCCAGAGACCTTCTTGGACAAGATGAAAATTGAACTAAGCAAGTACACCCAAGATTATTACTTAATTCAACAATATCATGAAATTCAAATTGTGTAGAATAAATACTTCCTAACCAAGCTCCACAAAATAACTATTGTCGTGTAATTGTGAGTCACTTTTAAATCCGTTTGATCATCACTTACTACTGTAGCCATCACCAAGTGTAAGTTTCTTTTTGGTCTCAATTCACTTCAGAAAGATAATAACTTTACTTAGGAGAGAAAAAGTGAGATTAAGTGAATTTCATATATGATACATATCTTGGTGTTGTTTCATGTTTCTTTGTACAATCTAATCATGTTAGGTGGAGAAGATAATATGGGTAAGGAGCATGATCTGAACATTCCGGTGACTCGATTCCAATTCCAAGCTTTGAAGGGAGCTTTGCGCAATGAGTTCACTGCACTACTACCACCATGGAAGAGCAACTCAAGAAGGAGATCAACAATTCTGTGTAAGATATGCGCATTGAGATGAACCCACAAATGAATGTACTACATACAAATTTTGTGAATGATGTTGTGTGTGTGCTTCGTCCACAACAAGAAGAGGGAAGCGTTCATCGTGCGGGAGCCATTCCTCCATGAGATGAAGGGGTAGCCACTGCTCGAGGCGGCCAAGAAGCTCAATAAATGCGAGATCGTGTGATGGCAAACGCCATTCACCCACCCTGGCCAGAGAGAGGTGAAGGGGGCGGTTTCCATGGTTCGTAGAGGGGCATGCACACAGAAGCCGTGGAGGGGGAGCATCACACTACGACGACGACGACTTTCTGCACTACAACGATGGCTACCACCATCGTAATCGTTACGGCGATGAACGACCAAACGTGGAGAAATTTGATAAGCATAAATTTACAATACCATCATTCTGAGGTACACATGAGCCCAAAGAATACCTCACTTGGGAGCTTAAGGTGGACAATGTGTTCTGCTTGTATAATTATTCTGAAGAGAAGAAAATTCACATGCTAGTTTACACCCTCCCATCAAGCGTATCGCTGAATTTTAACCTTACAACAACATGATGGAGTTGGTACATCAAGCAACCAAGGCTGAATGATAAGTACAACAAGACATGCGGGCAACAAGAACATCATTCTTCATGTCCCGAACAGCACCTACAGCAGGTAAAGCCACATCTTGTTTCAATTTATTTAAAACTAATCCCTTTAATGGAAGTTTTGCTCTTTGTACACGTACTGCCCCAAGTACAAAGAATGCCACTCCTTCCATTTCAAAGAGAGGACCAACCCATTCTTCATCATTTTCTATTGGTTCTACAGCCAAAAATAGCTCCATCCAATGCTTCAAGTGTCTTGGTCGTGGATATATACAAAAGGATTGTCCAAATAACAAGATAATATTGATAATTGAGAATGGAGATTATGATTCTGCTAGTGATGAAGATGAAGAGTACCTAGTTGATTTCGAGACGAATGAGGATAACCATGGGGGAGAAAGAGGTAAGGACACGCATGGGGATGGGTATTGTGACTCCGAGTCCGGTCCTATCCATATGTACACTTCTTCGATATTGAGCGTTCAAACCCAATCCAACCATGAACAGCGCTGCAACCTCTTTCAAATAAGAGCTCAGGTAAGCAAAGATGGTAAGTGTTGCAAGGTTATTACTGATGGAGGTAGTTGTCATAACCTAGCTTGTAAAGAATTTTGTAACAAACTTGGATTTAAATACAAGAAACATCCACATCCATATCAAATTGAATGGTTGAATAATGATAGTTCTATTAATGTTGGACACACTGTTGATGTTAGCTTTCAGATTGGTAATTACAAAGACACTGTAAAGTGTGATGTGGTCTCCATAGATGTTTGTCATTTACTTTTGGGAAGACCATGACAATATGATAGGTCTGTGATTCATGATGGTAGAGCAAATAAATATAAACTCATGTGGAATAGCAAAGAAATAACATTACGACCTATGACCCCTTCTCAAATTGTCATTGAAAATGCTCAAAAGAAAGAAGTGCAAACAGGGGGTGAGAGAGAGAAGGAATAAAAGAATGAAATTCCTTATAGGGTGAGCCAGCGAGAAAAATTGAAATTGAGTGGGAAAGCTAACATTGAGGGAGAGAAAAAGTTAGTGATAATGGCAACAAAATCTGAGTTGAGGGAGATGAGAGAAGACCCCACTATGTTTGACTTTGTGTTACTATATAAAGAAGCTTTGATGACTATAAACGACTTAACTTCTTTACTTTTATTTTTCTCTCTCTCTGACAGGTGTGACCCACTGGCTTTATTTAATTTGTAATGCATCAGAGACTGACACGTGTGGTCCACCAGAGGTTATTTATCATTTACAGCCAGACACTGACAGACGGGGCCCACGGGATTATTATTGGATCTGACGTTGACAGGTGGGATCAGGTAACGGTTTAACTTAAATTGGGACCACGCGACAGTGACTGCTGAACTTAACTATCGTCATTAACCTTAATAAACCATGGGAGATAACCGAACGGCACCACCGATGAACAGTGCCTTCGTCTTCCTCTCGCCAACGGCAAGGCTCGCCGCCAGCGATAGGGGCAGCGGCCGGCCACGGGCATTTGCAAAATGGAATGCTCGTGCCCGCACCCACCTCCTAGCGAAGTCTCATCGGCTGATTTGGCTGGAGCCAAGATCGTCGGTGAGCTTGGGCTGCGACGGAACAGGACAGCGAGGCATATGGTGGAAAATAGCACAATAATTTAATTAAACACGGCTGAAGCATTAGGGAGGCTTTACTAGTCTACCTTGGGGTCGGCGGAGCTCGGGGAGGGCTGAGGTGGGCTGTTAGAGTGCGGCGGCGGTGCTCCGAGGAGGGTGCACGACGAGGTAGTGGATTGAGTAGCAAGAGCTTCAGGGACCTGTGCGATGGATTTGCCATGCTCCTAAGATGCTTCTGGCAAACGGAATTGGTTGGGGATGGACTCAATCGTTGGCGGGCACGAGAATGCAATTGGGTTCGGTGGGAGTGAGAGGTGATGAGGACATCACTCCTTCGGATGCAACCGCTGATCCTCCAACCATTATGCAAGGTCCAATGACCCGACCTCACATGCGACAATTAAATCTAGAGGTGAGCTCGTTCTTAAGCGATCCTTTTTATAGTTTTGAGAATAGATTGCTACCTAATGATGTTATCTTGCTTAGGAACATTGGAGAGGGTCATGAAGTACATGGAGAGAGGTGTGGAGGTGGAGAAGACCAGCAAGGACGTCCAAGTCAAGCCGGAGGCCCAGTCCAACTCGAGTTCGCGTGTGCCTCGGCCTTCAGGACCAGCCTGCAATAAAATGGACGCCCAGGACGCATACGGACTCCGTTTTGGACGTTCCACATATGTATGGAAAGCTAAGAAGGAGACCTTTCCAATGCCTTTGGTCCCATATCAAAATTCCATCTGAGTCAATAGGAATAATCGAAACAAGTGGATGTTCAGAATCTATCAGGGTGCTGCGCCACCGTATTTTGGGTAGTTCGGCTTTGTATCGTGTTGGAGCCCATTAGGGCGCGTCCAGGGGTTTTGCATGCCCCTAACTCCTTTATATACAGCCGCCACCCCCACCATTAGGGAGGTTTTGCTTAGATTAATTCTGCCTTGAACAGTTTCGCCGTTCATCGGTTTGTGAGACCCCAATTTTCGAGTGCTAAATCAATACATCTGCAATTGCGTTGTGTTCTTCCTTGTTCTTGCTTGTGTTCTTCGATTCGCAGGCGAGGATTAGCCTTCTTGGCGAGGTCAACTGGCTGCGCACGGTTGATAACCTGAGGAGACGTGGTGTTGCGATTGCGGGGTTCGGGACGTGTTGTTCGGAAGCCGGATCGATTTGTGTCGCGCCTCCACCAAATCGAACTTATCCAGAACCTGTTGGAAGGTCGGGACCCCGTCCCCATCAAGAGGTGAGTGCGAGGAAACGATTGCTGGCTTTGGCGGGTTCTTATAGGTGGCGGGGGAGGCTGTCCACACAGAGGTGATCATGAAGGCCATGGAATTGACGGAGGGAGAGGTGTGGCCATAGTGCGCGCGATCATGAGTTGTGATGTGAGTGAACTGCGAAAGGAGGGGGCAGTGGTGGCGAAAGCGAGCGTCACCGGCGTGGAAAGGAGCTGTGGCTAACGCAGGAGGTGACACGACGGCGTGGGCGTTGGCCGGCCGTACCCTCGGATGGTGATGGGGGCGGTTGGCGTGCTATGGCGGAGCCAGTGGCGGTATGGAGCGAAGAGGCACATCGGCGTCTGCTGGTCCGAAGGGAAGTTCAGGCGTGGGGGCCACAGCAGCGTGAATTTTGGGAAAGGATGGCTGGCTCAGGCGTGAGCGGGGCAGAGACAGAGGGGGGAGCGAAGGGAGAAGGAAAAGGGGGACTGATCGAACTAGGTCGAAGCCGCGAGAAAAGGGGGGTTGATCGGACCAGGCCGAAGAGATGAGGGGAGAAGGAAAGGGGGGCTGATTGAACCAGGCCGAAGCCACGAGGGGAGAAGGAAAGGGGGAGTGATGCCGCTCGGCCGTGGGCCAGGCCGGCTGGTTTCCCTCCTTTCCCATTTTTTCATTTTTATTTTCATTTTTGTTTTGAATTTTCTATGATAAATCTTTGGACATATGTGTGTGTATATTTTTACTCATAAGTTTATACAATGTTTTCTCAAATATCGATGCTTTTATTTTGAATTTTCATAATTTGGGAAGACTCCTTTTTAAATCTAGATGATTTTTGGGAGGGTTTTTTAGAAGTTTGGAAATTTAAATGACTTTACATATAATAATAATTCCTTTTGTGATGTTTTGGAAAATTACCTGGATCATCTTTTCAGATCCATATTTTTATTTAAAATTTTCTTTTATGAATATTCTTTCCCCTTTTTCATTTTGTGCTTTAATATCATTTATGTATATATATATATATATACTCTCTTTATTTAATGGAATCTCAACCGAGAACCAATAAAAATCCAGCAATTAAAATGTCAGGAAACACCCAAAATTCAAAATGCCACAAATTACACAATATTCATAGTTTCTCAATTTTTGGAATGTTATATTAAGTCGTTAGTTGATAGCAAAACAGTTGTATCTTTGTATACAAGCACAAAGTGTATGTTTGTTGGGTCATTGCTCACATCTCTCAAATCTGATTTTGTGGCTGACATAACTAACCCTCCCTCAGTCTTACTTTTTTCTCTCATATTTGACTTGTGGCTCTCACTCACCGATGTGTGGAAGTCTTTCTTTTCTTTCTTTTTACTCTTATTTTTTGCAAACTTCTTTTACTGAAATTCAGCATGTATTTGACTAGGAGTCATTGGAGTGAGCTCCTTTGTCTTTCCCTTCCACTTAAAAGCATATCTATTGGAACGGCCATCATGTTGCACACTTCTATCATACTGCCATGTCCTTCTCAACAACAAATGACACACTATCATAGGCACCATATTACACTCAATGATGTCCTCATAATTACCAATATTAAAAGTAACATGCATCACAAATTGAACCTTCACATCCCCACATTCGCTAAACCATTGCATATGATATGGACATGGATGTTTCAACATCTTTAAACCAAGCTTCTTACATAATTCAACACTAGCCAAGTGATGACAACTACCACCATCAATAATAAGTTTGATTACCTTGTTGCTTACCTTAGCTTGTGTTTGAAACAAGTTGAATCACTGTGAATGTGCTTCTCTTTCTTGTGCAAGCATGCTCAAATTTTTGGTGACTACTAGTGTCTCTCCTATTTTATAATTTAACACATCAACCTCTTCATTGTCATCCGATGAATCCTCATATCTCTCCTTTTCATGACTGAACACAACCTCATCTTCACTTGTAGATTGATACTCTCCATCTTCCATCACTAGCATAACTCGGTTGTTAGGACACTTCCGAGAAATGTGAATACACCCCAAACACGAAGAATTGAATTTCTCTACTCTTTATTGTAGCACAAATTGAGAATGTAGAAAATGGAGTAGCCTTCTTCACACTTGGTGTAGGCGCTGATTTTGCAATCGAGGAAGAGAAAGCATTAGCATTCGAATTAGTGCTAGCTGAAAATATATCTCGTTCCAAATTGAATCGTGCATTGGTGGCATTAGAAGATGATAATGGAGCTTTCAAGTTGAAGGATGCGGCCCTTGTTACTAGTTCTACATCTTGTAGCAATTGCTTCTCTGCCTTCGTCACTTGATGCACCAAATCAACAATAGTGTTGTAGGGCTGATATTGCACTATGCATTTAATATTTTTATGTAGGCCAAATAGAAAATGCGTAAGTGTTTGCTCTTTCTCTTCATGCACATGTGCCCTAATCATAGCTTGCTCCATATCCTTGTAATATTCCTCCATCGAGTGACCTCTCTGTCACAAAATTTTGTAGTTTATCAAAAAGATCACATTTATAAGTGTTAGGAATAAAAAGTATTCTCAGTTCTCACTTCATTTCAACCCATGATGCAATTGGAGGTTCCTCATTATCTTCTCTCTAATTCAATACTTGTTCCCAACAATCAAAGCATACCCATCAAACTCAACAATAGTTGTGCATCTGAAAAATGTTATCTACCTTGAGCTCCCATGTGAGATATGCATCGGGATCGGAAGTGCCTTCGAATTTGTGAATAGTGAACTCAAGTTTCCCAAATTTCTCCTCCATATGTGGGTCATCGTAACGATGGCTATGGTGTTGATAATTATCATTGCGATGTAGCCAAAAGTCATCGCCGAAGTCCTCATTGTGGGCAGCACCACCGTGGTCACAGCCTCTCCCTTGGCTGGGCAAAGGTGGTCGAACCGCGTTGGCAGCGGCTCGACTGGCTTGAGCTTCTCTAGCGAGTCGTGCAACCCTCTCATTAGTCTTGCCAATTTCAACATCCCCTTCATGGATGCCAATTTGGGTCCACTCTTTGCGAAGCTCTTCCAGTATCTCCCTCCTTAAGATGCTTATGTTGTCATTCAGCTGAGTGTTGAAATCATTTGTGAGCTTCTCAAGATCAGCTTGTGTAACACATGCTTGTTCTCCTTCTTTTCCTGCCATGGTTAGTGCAAACAAAAAAAAAGCTATGTGTGTTTATTTGTGGAATTCACTCAACCTCACCTTCTCTTACCAAATGAAGTTCTTATGTGTCCTTGATGGAATGAAAGAGTTGCTCGTACTTTGGTGACGGTAGACAACACAAGTTGATAGGTTAAGCGAATTCAATTACACAAGCACTATTGAACAATGGCTTATTTGTGGAGCTTGGAGGGGAAATATTTTCCTATACAATCTGAAATTTTAGATATTGTAAAATTAAGTAATAATCCAAGTTAGAATACTTTGCCTCAGTGCTGATCCCAAAGGTTTAAGTGAAATGTATGAATGCACACACAAAGATTAATGTGACTCAATGCAAACAAAGGAATGAGCCATATAGAAGCAATCTAGAGATGAGGATTTAAATAGCTAGTTTTGCACCAAGTATTAAGAGATACGCTAGCCAATTACAATAATATGATCGTAAGGGCACAAGACTGCTTAAAGAATTTTTAATTTTATGCACTAGGGCTATCCTTACCTAGGGTTTCAGCCAATGTCTTTTTCTTTCCTCTCTTTTTCCCCCTTTTTTTTGATTCAATGGCTAAAACAAGAGGATGTTTCCCTCTCTAGTTTATGTAATGCCAACAATTTTAGAGGTGCTAGTTATTTCAAGAGCAGCCCTTAATGCAATCTCAATAGCTAGTCTCAAGTTTCAATGGATTTAAGTGAAAAACTCAAACAAATGCTCGCAATCAACTCTTCAGCAAGCTTCGGATGGTCCAATCGTGTCGACGAGCTCTCTAGACAGTCTGATCACCAATCGATCCCTCCGGATGGTCCAATCATCAGCCGCTCCCTTCCAATAATCTGAATAGAACCGCCCCTTCGGACGATCTGATACCTTCGGACAATTCAGTCATCAGCGAGCGCTTTTGAATGGTCCGAACATCTCGCGAGGACTTCAGATGTCTGATCCCGATCGGACGATTCAAACATGCTGCCGAGAGCTTTGAACGTGCCAATCGTTTTCGACTAGGTTTTTTTGAAAAGCTAATTGAAGGACCAACTAGCAAAATTTTCTAGGGTTTATATGCACAAAACGATTAAGCAATGCAAAGCAACACGACCATCAACACTTAAATAAAAATCCTAATGGATGAAAACTTAACAAAACTCATGAAAATAACAGATGCAAAACAAGAGTTTGAATATTTTTTTGGCTTTTTGTGTATAGGAAAAAATAAATAAATCTAACTATGGGTAAATTGATCATACCGTGTCAATCGCGCTCTGATATTATGATGATACAGGGGATGCACAATCTTCACGACGTAAGATCGATAATGATAACTTGGATCTGTGCAACCTAATGAACCAATGGCACCAACCACTATTAGAACAGCAACCTGTGACAAATGAATTCACCCAACCACACGCTCATGATCCCGTCTACCCAACAACACAAAGTAGACATGATGCTCTTGCAAACCTTTGTATTCACAAGAACAACGGCGAAAAGAAACTCCCAATTCCCTCAAGGTGTGCTTTGGATAACCTAGGAAACAAGAGTATAATTCTCCAAAATTGTTTATTCATGGTCCCCCTTTTGAATATAACTCACGCCTCTTTAAATAGTACTAGTCCTAAACCGACTTATGAGATATAAAGCTATCCTATCACAACTTGAAAATGGACTTTGATAAATCTTTAAAAGGAAGAAAACAATACTTTCCTATTAGCTATCTTAGTACCAAAAGACTTTGTTGGGTTGCCATTCGTTCCGTCCTGTATGCATGATATGACCATAACTGATTCATAAAGAATATAACCACATAGACCACAATTGATTCATGAGAATATAGCCACATAAACCACAATTGATTCATAAAAAATATAACCACATAGATCATAATTGATTCATAAAAAATATAACCACATAAAACACAATTGATTCATAAAGAATATAACCACATAGACCACAATATATAATGGAGCATGTAGCACAATAAGACATCTTGATTTAAAAGGAATTAATAGCCAATCAATCAATAATTAAAGTGGAGGTAGTAAAATTAACAAGTTAAACTGTAGCAACAGCCGCTACGTTTACTTGCTTCTACCGAAGAAGCAAAAGGCTCAAGCACGGTCAGGAGTGAAGCCACCTGTTCATAAATCACCACTCAACACAAATCTATAATATATCATCCACAACTGAAAAAATAAAGTGTCGCTATGCCCAAAACCCGATAATTCCCTCTGAACCCGTCGTTCCCACGCCCAGTCCATTGCAGCAGCGCTGCTTGTCTTTTTTATATCTTTTTTATCCACTGATCAAACCATAGGAAACAATAACATTTTTGAAATCTATATAACGAAGGGTACAACTTTCACAAAGACATCATAATTTTATTCTGTTGTTAAAGGGATGTAAATCAACATGGAAAACAGAGGACGGAACCTGCAACGGAGTTTTGACCAGCAGGCTTCTACCATTCACCACCCACTATACACTAGTCTAAAAATTATGAAATTTTACCAAAAGCTAGATTATGAAATTATCTACAACTTTTGTTATTATGAGCAAATTCATAAAATTTTCTAGGACCTCTGAAACTGCCCACAAACAGATATTGCACTTTGAATCCCACTCTGCTACATAGTCGGCTTCCAACCTCTATTGCGAACAAACCACTCATCCGAAAAAAATCTGAAAAAATGCAGGATCTAGATCATTGCGTCCTCTACAACTTTCGTGTTCATGGGTTCCTCAGAAAAATTCGTCTTGTGCTCCTAAACTACTCAAACAGACGTTTTGCCCAAACAGCCTACGCGCAGAACAACGATTAAGCGCTAATCGATGGTTTACCCCATAAGAACACCTCTAATCATGAGCCAAAATCCCTAAATCATCTTAAAACAGAGGGGAATAAGGTGAGAAATCATACCTAGGTGATCCCACAAGATCACCCCTTTCTTTTCTTCTCATTCCTCTTTCCTTCCCTCCTTCCTCTCCCTCGTCTTCCTTCCCTTCTTCCCTTCTCTTCTTTGGTTTTCTTTTGCAGCAGGGTAGCAGGGAGAAGAGGCAATGGGGATGGAGGCGCAGGGGAGGGCGGCCTGGCTAGGGGGGTTGCGGCCAAAGAGAGGGGGGTTTTAGGGGAGGCAGCTAGGGTTTGGGGGGAGGGTGCGGCTTGGGCCCTTTGGGCTGGCTGGCCCAAAGTGGCTAGGCCTCCCTCTAGGTAGGCCAAACTATTTTTTTATTAATTAAACTGTTTTTTTTACTTTAGACAATTCCATAGCTCTCTCTTGCTTCCCGCAATTCACCGAAAAAAGGAACTTCGTGATTTCGCTAAATATTCTCAGGAATGCCGAAATGATGTATAGCGCATTACATGTGGTCAGGGACATCGTCAATGGAGTGGTCGTTCTGTTCCATTATTCCTTAGCGGACTGGTCCGAACGTCACCAAAGTGATCGGCGGCCCAAAGATGATTGGACGGTGCGAACGTTCGGACTGGTCCGAATGTTACCAAAGCGATCTGGCGGCTCGAAGACAATCGAACGGTGCCAACTATATTCGAAGTCGTTCGGCTTGGTTCAGAAGTTATTTTTTATGCCGATTGGACTAGTCTGATTGTCCTAAGTGCATTTGTGAGTTTTCTTGGAGTTATCTCCCCTTGCTTGGCCCCTGTGAGTTTTCCTCCATTGTTTCGACTCTAAAAGCTTCACAACATTCAAACATGAGAATGCATAAAATATTTGTATGAGGTAGAATCCAGTTCTCATGTAAATTAAAATCAAACTCAACTAGGAGTGATTTCACCTGTTGATTAATCCTTTTAGCTCGCGCTCATGTAATCGGTCCAATCGGAATGTCCTCATCACTTGAACAACTTGCCTCACAAGTACAAATGATTCAACTTTGTATCCTACATGTTCAAGGTCTACAGTAGTAACACCGTACTTATTGACCTTTACACCTTGTGATAATTGGTCCCAATGGTACCAAAATAGAGAGATCTTAAAAATTACGTAGTCAAGCTCTTAAATCTCCTCTACAAGCCCGTAGTAGGAGCTTAGGTCAGCGTTGCTGAACTGCTTATAAAAGGCATCTATACGGACACTTGAGTTCTAGACTATGCTCTTTCTATCCTGATCTATTGTGTAAAATATGTACCCATTAATGTCGTATCTTTGCCATGTCACAATTGTAAGTTTTTCCCCTTTTGCCAACCATTGCAGCATTTCACTTGATGATCTCCCAATGAATCACACCTTCAACTATTCGTTGAACTGACGGTTGTGCTGTTTCATGATCCAAACCTTCGATCAGCCTAGATTCTCTTGGCGTAGTATATCTTTGTGCTCTTCAATATACGGGGACACTTCAGTCATATGTTGCAAGACCGTAAAATGGGCTTGAGTATACGTATCCAGATCGAGAGTTATTACTTTCCTTCTGATGGCCCCGATACCTTCTAACCTCCCATTGCAATGAGATAGAGGTACACCTATCGGCTCGATCTGAGCTATATAATCGATGCAGAACTCAATGACCTCTTCAGTTACATAACTTTCAATGATGCTGCTCTCCGACCAAGATCGATTCCGTACATAGGACTTGAGAATTCCCATGTACCTCTTGAACAGGTACATATGACAGAAATCTGGGGCCGCATATCTTTATCTCCACTTTGGTCTGCAGAGTATCTAGTCCATTGGGATCGATGATTTTCTGAGCAATTGCGTTAAAGAAATAACATAGCCTAATGAGTGTATCAAGCTAGGGGGAGGTACATCTAGGCTTTATCGGTGTCTATTGGTGCTAACTTAGTCCTGATGTTCATAGCGACCAAGTCACGCCGTGCGTTGATACCATATTTTGTTTTGTCATGAATATTTAGTAAGAGACTAATCAAACTATCACATACATTCTTCTCTACGTGCATGACATCGATGCAATTACGAACTTCTAAGTGCTCTCAATAAGGAAAGTCCTAAAATATTGACATCTTCTTCCATATGTTCTTAAAATGGGTCCTTAACTTACGTCCCTTTTCAAACATAAAATCGATATTCTTGACCATATCATAGACCTCTTTCCCGTTAAAAGGCCTTGGTGCTGAGTTATGCTTTTTTTCATCAAATTATTTCTTCATCTTACGGTACGGGTGATACCTTGGGAGAAAACTACGGTGAGACATGTATACAATTTTGTGCGAGTTGTTCAACCACACACTTTCGGTATAATCTAAGCAATGTGAACAGCTTTGGCTCCTTTTGTACTGAACCCCAACAAGTTAACAAGGGTATGAATATCATAAATGGTGCAGAACAACATGGAACACAGAGTGAAGTTCTTCCATCTGTCCGCATCCCATCCTATACCTCTTCAATCCATAGTGTCACAAGATCTTCCACCAATGGTGCTACGTATACGTCAATATCGTTTCCAGGTTGCTTTGGCCTTTGGATAAGTAGTGACATCAAAATGTATTTTCGCTTCATACATAACCAAGGAGGAAGGTTGTACATACATTCATTCATAGGTCAGGTGATATATCGGCTGCTTATGTTACCGAAAGGGTTCATTCCATCTGTACTCAACTCAAACTTTATATTTCTCAGTTCCACACTGAAGTCTACAAACATCCTATGAATGTTCCTCGATTAGGTAGAATCAGCAGCGTGTCTTATCATTTCATCTTTCTTACACTCTTCGAAGTGCCAACGCAACAATCTTGCATCCTTTCGGCTCGCAAATAAACGCTTTAAATAGGGAATTACAGGCAGATACTATAACATCTTACCAGGAGGTCCTTACTTCACCTCGATGCCCTCACAGTCATTAGAGTCATTCTTACGCTTGTATCGGGATGTTTTGCACACCGGACAGTAGGGGTGCAATTGGGTCAGATTCGGACGGATATTGTTCATACCGTATCCTAACCTATATTTTTTCTCGGATTCAAAGTCGGATACGGTAAGGCCAGATACAAATACGAATTTGGATTATTCGGAGTTTCGAATATAGTGTCATCGGGATGGATACATAATGGTTTCAGATCGAAAACAGATAATATAGATGGATAGTATGTGTATACATAAAGGAATATACACTGAACCATACCACCATCACTTCAAGCCTTCAATTAGCAATAAATTCATTTAGATTATTTAAGTATAATAGCCAATACAACACAAGTTCAATATAAGCAATAAATACATACATAAATTCATATGCAAGTTTAACATAAGCGGGGAGCATTGGTAGTGACTGACTAGAGTAGCTAGACTCTAGAGTTAGGTTATGACTTTGATAAAATCTAGGTTGGTTGGTGCCAATGATAGTTGATGAGCTAGGCCAGTTAGGCTACTAACTTGCTTGTTCGGATATTCGGATGGATAGTATCCGATTTACCATTTAGCGACGCTATTCGGTCGGATTTTAGCTTTACCGTTTTCATTACCATATCCGGCAACAATTATCCGGTACGGATCGGATTCGGTACCGGATGCTAAATTACCTTCCCATATTCGGTACCAATTGAATTCGGTACCGGATCGGTCGGGATTAACCCATACCGTTTGCACCCCTACCGGACAGACATGTAAGTTTGTATACTTTTTACATTAGAGGATACAATCGTTTGGATATGCCTGCATTCTTTCTACTTCTATTTCTAATGGACAAAGAACCTTGTTGGCTTGGTAGGTGGTTCTCGGTAATATATTTCTCTCTGAAAGGATGTTCACTAAGAGACCTAACAACGTTGTGAAACTTTTATCGAACCAATCATTGCTTACCTTCAATTTTAGCAGTTCAAGAACAGAAGACAGCCTTGTGTATTCTGGCTTGCAGCCCGGGGACAAAAGTTTTTCTGAGTCTTCCATCAAGCATTCGAATTTACCAAACTCTCTCTCACTATAGTTTCCTTCTACATCACGTAGGATCTGATCCAAATTATTCTTATGTGACCTATTCTCATTGAAAGCACAGTCCTTCCTGTATAATCTTCTCTTCACTATGACTGGTCCAACATGTATACTTCTTTTTGAAACCCTTCATATTAAGTGAGCTTCGATCTACGATGAGTTGGTAAACATTTTCAGATTATCGTAATCAATATATAGACAATATATATATTCTATCTCCTTCTTCAACATATCCTGCTCGGCCACTCTTCTAAAACCAGACACGCCATTAATTTACTCTTCACTCACACGGTTCTGAATGTATATTCAGCTTCGGTCCATCAATGTTATGCATATAACAAATTGGTATCAAATTATAGTATTAATGCCATTATAGCTAGCTAGCGTAATACTTACACACAAGTGTCATTCACCTTAATAAATTGTCCATATCTAAATTATGTAGATAACTACGTACTATTAATGAAACAATATACATATATCAAGCAAGAATATATTGAAGTAAACTAGGAGTAATGACCCATTCTTAAATTGGAGCAAACTACCAGGCTAGATTTAAACCTATCTATCATATCTATTTATTACAAATTATATAATTAAAAGCAAATACTAACCTCAAATCACTAAGACCAAATCAATCTACAAGTGATATTCTTTCACCAAACTCCCCAAAGCCAGCTGCCTCCTTCAATGTAGTGCAATGAAGACAAATATGTCGGGATTGGTCTAGCTAGGTATTTAATAATGCGGCATATCCCAGAGATGTCCAACAGTGAACTGTTTGTGATACATAACTATCATAAATAGTTCTCTTTAAGGACCGTCTGTGATAAGTCACAAATGGTTCCTGTCGAGACTCGAATATACAAATTCAGACTTTCTGTGTAAACTGCACTAGTCCAGGACCACGCTAGTGCACACAGTCAAACATAGATGTAATCACAACCATACATATGCTAGTATAAAGAGAAACTTCAAATATCGATAAATCTTAAGGTACGACCTTATGGTCAAGTTTACAATAACACTAGCTCGAAGGGCTTGACAAAAATTAGTAGCGGAAAATCAAAATAAAGCGTAGCAGCCAATCAACACGCCCACAGGCTATCTAGTGGAGAACGAAGTCCTAATCCGTGAAGTCGTCGAAGTACTCTCCTTATGGAACCTCCTGCTAATAATACTCCTCTTCCTCAACTGAGCAATAATGGCGTAAAGCCGTGAGTATATTGGTACTCAGCAAGTCATTTGTAACAAATAAATGCAATATAATATGTAAGGCTTACCAATAGAGGGCTGAAAGGTTAATTTGCATAAATGACATTTCAAGATAAATATGATAAATAGATTGAAAACGAACTTTAATGGAAAACAATAATAATAATCGATGGAGTTGAAGTAAAACACTTGTCGACTTCCCATCCACAAGCTAAGCCAATAGTGAACTACCTGTTGCGCCACATGGAAATCAGCAACCATGTTCATCACAATGGCGAGATTAAAGTTGAAACATCCCAAATTAATCAGTCAAGTATATCCTATACTAGACATGTGATTTGCACGATAAAGCTCAGATCAATGGCGCACAAAGTTAAGTCCTTAAGTCTATTTGGGCGAGACTATCACATCCCTCGAAGTGAACTTACACTTCCCCCTTTACTGCACGATCACTCGCCCGAGTGAAAAACCAATTTTGTATAACCACGCCAATGACACACCAATGTCATGGCCCAAATTTTATAGCTGTGGCACCAACCACGGTTCCATATCTCATTAATTCAAATTAATTATTTACATGAGATGATAAACCCTTTCGTAATTAAGCAAGACTAAGCATTCTAGTCGTATAACCCTTGTGACATCTAGCATACCATCACTAATAAATTTCCCAACATATGGTGACAATGGCATCATAGCATTCAAAATAACAAAGAGGAATTATTCAATTTGGGACGATAACTAATAGTACAAAGGTTTGTATTAAAATAGTGATGCAGGATAAAGTAAAAAAATAGTTAAATAATAGATTGCAAACTGGGTTCAATATGATCAAAGGTTACGATTTACCTTGGTTATGCCCAGCGAGGTACTCGGTGTTTTCTGGCGTCGCTCCTACTCCTCCGGAATCAGAATCTAACGAGAGAGAAAACAACCGAAACAACAAAAATAAATCAAATAAAATACAAATGAACTCCAAAAACCATGAAACCAGAACCGGGACGGAGGAGAACAGGCTCTTGGAAAATAAATTCTAAAGAAAATCCTAAAATTCAGAAATTGCATTGTGTTGTGGATTAGGTTCACGGGAGAGAGGGGTGCACGGTGGACTGGGTCCATGGAACAGTGTCACGCCGACGCGGTCGGCATGGCTGATGTGGCACCCTCTAGTGCTTACACGTGGTGCGCTGATATGGCATGCTGATGTGGCATGACACGTGGCACCAGGGCTCAGTTTGGCTAACGTGGCGCAGACGTGGTAGGACACGGGGCATGACACGTGGCCTAGGGCTGACGTGGCTAGGGATGATGTGGCGACTCGGGTGTTGCGGAGACGGCGGGAATCAGACGGTTGTAGAAAGGGACATGCAGCGCTATCCGGGCCATGGATTTCGATCCAAATCTACTGCTGGGATTTTGCGGTTGAGTCGCCCGATGGGCGACGATGTGATACTGGCGCGGATTCAGCGCCGCGGCCGAGGCGGCGGCGCGGGCGTGCGTGCGCGGCGAGGGCGGTGAACTTCGGTGCGGCGGGAAGGGTTCAGTGGTGGGGACACCGGCGAGGATGTGTCCGACGACGACAGCGGCGGGTTCCAGCGTCGACGCGGACGGAGGTGGAGACGGGATGGACTCAGGGGCGGCGCTCACCGGCGGTGAGGACGACGGCGGGGTGGGCGATACGGCGCCGGCGACGAGAGGCGACGGCGGTGCACGGCGGCGCGAAGCGAGGAAGGCGGCGGCAGGGTTTGGAGGTGGTGGCCGAGCACGGGTCCCAAGGTGGTGTTGGCAGCGGGTTTTTATGCACACGCACCGAGGCATCCGGCAAGGAGATGACGCGTTGCATTCGGGTCGGTCACAAGCGAGGACACATGGCTGCTCGGATTGGCGACACGCGGATGGGGCATGGATCGTGATGGAGACCCGGCAAGGGAGATGTTCCCGATCTTTCAATGAGAGTGGGGATAACTCGATTGGGAGGGTGTTCGACGTTGTGCTGCCGACTACAACGACCATATGGTTGCTGCACCTTAGCGACAGTTACACCGATACCGCTTTGTTGCTGTTCTTGCCGTGCCAAGAACAACCTTGAACCTGCTAGCAATCGAAGAACAAAGCAAGAACAAGATGAACAAGCAAATCTCACGGATTATACTCAAAGGTGAAACTGATACACAAATGCGGGGTTCTGAAACAAGTAAATCGGGTAGTGTAGCCGACACACGCATTTACAAGGAAGTAGCAAAAGCTAAACTTGCATCTAAACAAAACCCCCCTCTCCCTGGCGGCTGCTACTAGTTTAAATAGGTGAAAACAGCCAGGAAAGTGAGAAAACCCTAACTTGGACGCTCCCCTAATGGGCTCTACTACAGACAAAGCCCAGAACTCATGTTGGAGGTCCGAACGTTCTTCTACAATTTTTGGGCGGCTCCAGTGGAATTTGGCAGTGATGTTGCATCCATTAGAAAGTAGACATCGAGATCTTTCCAACGAGTACTCATGAGCCTCGAACGGATTTTCGAGTCAAAAGTTATGGCCCAAACAAGATGGCGCTTCCTGGAGGTCCGAACGTTCGGTCTGAACATTCGGTCCGAACATTCTCTTGTTCGCACCAACATCCAGCCAATGGTTGTTTTGATTGTTTTGGTTGCTTCCACACCTAGCTGGTTCAACTCCCAAGTTCCTAAGCATAAGAAAATCATCACAAGTCGTTAGTAGCACCCAATTCAGATAACTTGTTTGAACAGCAAGGAACGACTTTACTTGATAATTAAGTTGGCGTGCTCGAGCTCGAGTAATTGGTCCTAGCTGTGTACTAGGCATCACGATATCAATGGAAGGGATGTCCTCATCATTCTCCCCTTCTTGCATTTAAGTCGTCCTCGACTCAAGATCATCCTCTTCTCCCAAATAGGGCTTCAAATCTGCAATATTAAATGTGGGACTAACCCCAAAATCTGCAGGCAGCTCAAGCTTGTATGCATTATCATTAATCCGTTCTAGCACTTTAAAAGGGCCAATAGCTCTTGGTAGCAACTTAGATTTTCTTAGTTCAGGAAACCTATCTTTTCTTAAATGTAACCAAACCAAATCATCTGGTTCAAAAGTGACATGTTTTTTTCCTTTACTACCAGCAAGTTTATACTTAGCATTCATGAACTCTATGTTTCCTCTTGTGGTTTCATGCATTTTTAATATCAGTTCAGCACGTTTTTTTAGCATCAAAATTCATTCTCTCCGAAGATGGAAGATGCAGCAAGTCAATGGGAGTATGAGGTACAAATCCATAAATAATTTCAAATGGGCACTTCTTAGTAGTAGAATGTTGTGAGCGGTTATAAGCAAACTCAACATGAGGCAACCATTCTTCCCACATTTTGATGTTCTTTTTCAAAATAGCCCTAAGCACGGCAGATAAAGTTCTATTCACAACCTCTGTTTGTCCATCAGTTTGGGGATGACAAGTAGTGGAAAATAAAAGTTTAATTCCCAACTTAGCCCACAAAGTTCTCCAAAAATGACTAAGGAATTTTGCATCACGATCAGAGACTATGGTATTTGGCACACCATGCAATCGAACAATCTCACGAAAGAACAAATCAGCAACATGGGTAGCATCATCAGTCTTATGACTTGGGGTGAAATGTGCCATCTTAGAAAATCTATCCACCACAACAAAGACACTATCCCTCCCCTTCTTTGTTCTAGGTAGTCCTAAAACAAAGTCCATAGAAATATCCTCGCAAGGTGCACTAGGAACAGGTAGAGGCATATAGAAACCATGATGATTAAGTCGTAACTTAGCTTTTTGGCATGTTGTGCAGCGAGCAACGAACCGCTCCACATCTCTCCTCATCTTAGGCCAAAAGAAATGGCCAGCAAGGATGTCCTCCGTCTTCTTTACACTAAAGTGTCCCATCAGCCCACCTCCATGAGCTTCCTGCAACAATAACATACGCACAGAGCTAGCTGGGATGCATAGCTTATTAGCTCGAAACACAAACCCATCAGTGAGAACGAATTTGTTCCATGTTTTCCCCTCCTTGCAATGTAGCAACACATCTTTGAAATCATCATCATGTGCATATCGTTCTTTAATTGTTTCCAAACTAAATATTTTTGAAGTCAAGTTGGGAGAGCATGGTGTGACGCCTAGACAAAGCATCAACAATGATATTTTTCTTCCCTTTTTTTGTGTTTGATGACATAAGGAAAAGACTCGATAAATTCAACCCACTTGGCGTGCCTACGATTTAGTTTTGCTTGACTTCGGATGTGTTTCAAGGACTCATGATCAGAATGTATAACAAACTCTTTGGGCCATAAATAATGTTGCCATATTTCTAAAGTTCGAACTAGAGCAAGTAATTCCTTATCATAGGTAGAATAGTTCAAACTAGGTCCACTCAACTTCTCACTGAAATATGCCACATGTTTTCCTTCTTGTAACAGCACACCACACAAACCTATCCCACTAGCATCGCATTCAAGCTCAAAGGTCTTATTGAAATCAGGGAGTTGGAGCAATGGGGCGTGTGTTAACTTATCTTTTAACGTGTCAAAGGCATTCTTATGTACTGTAGCCGAATTGAACGCCACACCCTTCTTGGTAAGTTCATGCAACGGTGCAGCAAGGGTGCTGAAGTCCTTCACAAAGCGACGGTAGAACCCAGCAAGACCGAGGAAACTTCGCACTTGGGTGACCATTGTGGGAACCGGCCAGCTGTGTATGGCTTCAACCTTGGCTTGATCCACTTTAATTCCCTGCGGGGTCACAACATAGCCAAGAAAAGAGACTCGATCCGTGCAAAAGGTGCACTTCTCAAGATTACCAAATAAATGGGCATCACGTAGGACATCAAAAACAGCACGCAAATGACCAAGATGTTCTTCTAGTGATCTGCTATATATCAAGATGTCATCAAAATATACCACCACAAATTTGCCCATGAAAGTACGTAAAACTTCGTTCATTAATCTCATGAAAGTGCTGGGTGCATTAGTGAGACCAAAATACATGACTAATCACTCATATAGACCGAACTTAGTTTTAAAAGTTGTTTTCCATTCATCTCCTAACTCATGCGAATCTGGTGGTATCCACTACGCAAATCAATCTTAGAGAACACGATTGAGCCACTTAGTTCATCAAACATATCATCTAACCTAGAGATAGGATGACGATATCTGATGGTAATGTTATCAATCGCTCAGCAATCTACACACATGCGCTATGATCCATCTTTCTTAGGAACTAAAAGCACCGGAACAGCACAAGGGCTAAGGGACTCATGCACATAACCTTTGTCAAGCAATTCTTGCACTTGGTGCTGTATCTCCTTAGTTTCTTCAGGGTTGGTCATGTATGGTGCACGGTTTGGCAAGGAAGCCCCGGGAATGAGGCCAATCTGGTGCTCAATCCCTCGGAGTGGTGGTAGCCCCGGTGGCACCTCTTTTGGAAACACATCAGCATACTCCTGCAAAAGGTTAGTGACAGCAGGAGGTAAAGAAGATGGTATATCCTCAAGTGAAAACAAGGTTTCTTTGCAAACCAAAGCATAGAAGACAATAGTGGTATCATCAATCTCCTCCAAATCAAATTTGGTAGCAATGAGACATGATCCTTTCAACTTGATCTCATTTTTATTTTCATGGACAGATTTGGTGTTCTTCTTTTTATGTTTCTCATGTTCATTTGCCATAATCTGATTCTCATTCTTAGCTTGCTCCTGAGTTTTGAGTTTGCTAACCCTAGCAAGTTCATCTTTCAAAATGGCTTCAGGAGACATAGGATGCAACACAATTTTTTTTGCCATTATGAACAAATGAGTACTGATTTGATTTACCAAAATGCAAGGAATCTTTATCATGCTGCCATGGTCTTCCTAATAACATCGAGCATGCTTGCATAGGTACAACATCGCAGTCAATGGAATCATGATAAGAACCGATGGTAAAGTTAACTTTTATCATCCGTGTTACCTTTACCTTGCCGCTGCTATTAAGCCACTGAATGTAGTAAGGCTGCAGGTGTGGTTGTGTGCCCAATGCTAGCTTCTGCACCATTTCAGTGCTTGCTAAGTTGTTGCAGCTCCCTCCATCAATGATCACGCGGCAGGAACGCTCCTTGATCACACACTTGGTCTGAAACAAGATGTGGCGCTGATTCTGTTCAACCCTCTCTATTTGTGCGCTTAGCACTCTCTGCACTACGAGGCTCTCACAGCGCTCTGCATCTTCTGGTCCAATGTGCTCTTCATCTTGATTATGCACATCATCTTCCCCTGCATTGTTAGCTGCAAGCAAAGCATATGTTTCTTGATCTAAATCACTAGCAGAGGAGTACCCACCATCTGGTCGCACAATTAGCACACGTGCGCTTGGGCAGTCGTTGCGTACATGTCCATAGCCTTTGCACCGTAGGCATTGAATATCTCTGGTTCGACCCGAGGATGCAATTGAAGATGAACTCTTTGTAGGTGTAGCTGCTGCGCCCTTTCTTGCTTCAGTTGCATAAGATGCTGAATTAGATGTAAAGGGACGCAGTTTGTTGCTCGAGGAAGATGGTGCAGCTGTTCGAGTCGATGGTGCAGCAGGAGTTGAAGGTGTCCAAGTGCTATTACGTCCTGCAGAAATATTAGTTCTCATACTGGCTCTTCGTCCCTGCACTTCCCTTTCAGCTTCACAAGCAAGATGAAATAAACGAGTGACTGAATTATATTCTTTGTAAGATAATATGTCCTGAATCTCCCGGTTCAGCCCACCCATTAATCTTGCCATAGCAGCGTCCTCATTCTCCTCTAAGCCACAACGAAGCATGCCTATTTGTAGCTCTTGATAATACTCTTCTACAGATTTAGTGCCCTATCTCAATTGCTGCAATTTATTTAACAAATCACGTGCATGATAGGAAGGAACAAATCTGGCCCGCATGATCCGTTTCAAAGCTTCCCAAGTTTGAGGAGTATTATTGGGATTCTTACGATGGTACTCGCTCCACCAAACAGAAGCAAAATCAGTAAACTCACTAGTGGCAGCCCTGACACGTTTCTCCTCAGGAAAATCATGGCAAATAAATTTTTGATCAACAGCTAATTCCCAAGTGAGGTAGGCATCAGGATTATACTTCCCATCGAAAGAGGGCATGCTGAACTTAATCTTGCCTAAAGAGTCATCAACATTACGTACCTCTCGCCGTGGCGGACGAGCACCCATACCTCGGCGGCTGCGTCGTTGTTGTCTAATGAAATGTCATTTACTTCATCATCGAGCTCGGTATCCGCAGAATATTCGACTTCATCCTCTCCCACAGCGCTGCCCATGGTGTTGCGGATGTTGTTGTTGTGCCGACCTGAGCCACCATGACCAGCCTGGTCCATTCTCTCCAACCAGTCCAAGATACCTGCAAGAGAAGTGTTAACAGCCCCAAGGGAGCTCTCTAATGCGGTTAGTTTGGAGTTGGTGTCGATCTGGGCCGACTCCAATTGACCAAGGCGGTCATTGGTGACCCGAACATTCTCATCAAGGCCTTCAGCATGCAGCCTCACTTTGCGTTCAAAGTGTTGTATGATGGCCTTCGTCCGTGGTGATTGTGGGGGTGTATTACCCGTTCCTCCTGACATGGTTAGCAACACAACAAGGAAATCACAGGAAGGATTATGGTCTTTCAACTAGTAGAACTAGGTGGCTGCAAACTCCAATGCTCTCAGACTCTCAAACCTGTGCAACCAAGCTCTTACCTGTTCTTACCACGCTATGCAGGTGGTGTTGGCAACCATCAAGAACAGCAACAAATTGGCAACAAGTGCAAACCTGTGACGTGGTAGATAAATTTGTGGAGCTATAGGTGGCTGCAAGAGAAAATTCAAAGGACAGCTGGAACCACGTTAGTCAATGCAAGTTGAATAAGCGCTCAACGATGGTAAAGTGCTGGTACTAGGCTAAACCATGCTAGATACGCGAGCCTAGACACAAACGTTGTCACGCACCAAAGGTACCTTAAGAGCACAAGGAAACAGCAGCGAGAACCCATTCTTCTTTCCTCCTTTAGCTTATCCTCTCTTTTCTTTTCTTTTTTTTTCTTTTTTTTCCTCTTTTTTTTTTTGCACAACTAGCACCAAGCTGAAACTTTTCACAAGGATTTCACAATGATATTACCATCATACACCCTTTTTTTACCAGGGGTAAAAAAGGTAATTAAAAGATACTCTCTCTCTCTCTCTCAAAAGTAAGGGTTCTTGATTCTGAAACAAAGAAAAGACACTTGGTTCTGTGCCTTGGGTTTGTTCGAACCAGTCCGCAAAATCGGAACGACCAAAAGATAAGCTAAATGGTTTTTCAGTTCGGGTGTCCGTTCGGTCCAATCTTTGGTGGCTGTTCGGACCAACCTCGGGTGGATGTTCGGACTGGTCCGAAAACGCTGGAAGGATACGAACAGTTGTTTTGACCGGTCCGAGTGGGTTCGGCCAATCGTTGTTTGGGTGGCTATTTGGTACGGTCCGAAGGTTCCAAAGCATGCGAACAGGTGTTTGGAGGTGGCGGCGAAAATGAAAATGGTGGTGCTGTTGGTGACCAAGACGTGAGTAGAACCCGAAACTCTAAAGGATTAAACAACTAGAACCAGCAACTCAACCGAAGATGTAACAGAAAACTCAATAAGCAAGACTAAGCAGAACAAGCAGAGGTTCAACTTGTTTTTAGGGATTTCGGGTCTAACCTATTTTTGGGATTTTCTGGATTGTAGGTAAAAATAAAGAAGCGATAAAACTCTCACCGAGCAACCTTGAGCTCTGATACCACTTGATGGAGACCCGGCAAGGGAGATGTTCCCGATCTTTCGATGAGAGTGGGGATAACTCGATTGGGAGGGTGTTCGACGTTGTGCTGCCTGACTATGACGACCACATGGTTGCTGCGCCTTAGCGACAGTTACACCGAAACCGCTTTGTTGCTGTTCTTGCCGTGCCAAGAACAACCTTGAACCTGCTAGCAATCGAAGAACAAAGCAAGAACAAGATGAACAAGCAAATCTCACGGATTATACTCAAAGGTGAAACTGATACACAAATGCGGGGTTCTGAAACAAGTAAATCGGGTGGTCTAGCCGACACACGCGTTTACAAGGAAGTAGCAAAAGCTAAACTTGCATCTAAACAAAACCCCCCTCTCCCTGACGGCTGCTACTAGTTTAAATAGGTGAAAACAGCCAGGAAAGTGAGAAAACCCTAACTTGGACGCTCCCCTAATGGGCTCTACTACAGACAAAGGCCAGAACTCATGTTGGAGGTCCGAACGTTCTTCTACAATTTTTGGGCGGATCCAGTGGAATTTGGCAGTGATGTTGGATCCATTAGAAAGTAGACATCGAGATCTTTCCAACGAGTACTCATGAGCCTCGAACGGATTTTCGAGTCAAAAGTTATGGCCCAAACAAGATGGCGCTTCCTGGAGGTCTGAACGTTCGGTCTGAACATTCTGTCCGAACATTCTCTTGTTCGCACCAACATCCAGCCTATGGTTGTTTTGATTGTTTTGGTTGCTTCCACACCTAGCTGGTTCAACTCCCAAGTTCCTAAGCATAAGAAAATCATCACAAGTCGTTAGTAGCACCCAATTCAGATAACTTGTTTGAACAGCAAGGAACGACTTTACCTGATAATTAAGTTGGCGTGCTCGAGCTAGTAATTGGTCCTGGCTGTGTACTAGACATCGCGATATCAATGGAAGGGATGTCCTCATCAAATTGGGCGGTGGAGAGCGACTCGGGGCACGGTGGCTAGGGCAATGCGGGGGCGGGGCGAAAGTGGACACGCGGCGACGAGGTGGCCCGATGCGTGGATGGGCTAGAGGGAAAGAATGGGCTGGCCCGACTAGGGTTTTAAGGATTTTCCCCTTTTCTTAATTCCAGAAATTCAAATAATGCAAAAGAAAACTCCAAAAAATTAGCAGTTAAATCCCAGAAATTCATCAAAAATACCAGAAAATTCCTTGTGACACAAGGAATCCGAATAAAATATTTTCACTTATGTTGAAGTTTATTTTAATTAGATTAAATCATTTTAATTTCTGGACATTCATTTTAAGCTTGTTTAATTTCCAGAAAAATTTCAAAAATTAATTTTTAAATTCAGGACTTTATATACTCCAGAAAAACAGGATGTTACATTTCCTATCAAGAACCGTCTGTGATAATACATCCACCTACTAACATGTTCGTTCGAGTGTCTCCCGAACACTCTCTGGCTGAACAATCAAGTCAAATTAAGCCCATAGGTTCTCTTCCCTTTCCTAAGGGGTCTCAACAAGGTTGACTCAGTCGCCCGCTACTTTGACTGAGCACTCTAAGTGATGGCAAGTTTCTTGGAGCCATGCAATGTCGTTGTGGAGGACCATGTCGATGGCGAGGTTAGCTCGCCAAAAACGGGAGACCAACCGGAAGATGCGATGGAGGAAGATGTCAAGACGGCAGAAGGTGGCCTTCAACTGCTTTCACAAATCCTTGGACATAGAAAGGAGGACACTATTAGCATAGTATCCTTCCATAGTATCCACCAGCATACGGCCGACGAGGTGCTCATATAGAATGGCCAAGTTGGCCAACAATGCCGGCGACAAGGAAAGGTAGGAAGCCATTTATTTGTGCTTGAGAGACAAAGAAGATAGGCGGGCGGCGAGGTGCTCATACAGGATCAGCGATATGGGATTAATCTTCAGTGGCAGTTGATTATTTCTATATAACAAGGAATAAATTTGGCCCATGAGACAAAGAGACGCATCGGAGAGTCGAAACGATCGAAGAGATGAGCACATCGGGGAGACGAAGCATCATTCATGCGCATAAATACATATCACAGACGGTTCCAACCACAAACCGTCTGTGATAGACGGTTCGTATTAATAACTGTCTGTAAAATATCACATACGGTTCTAATTAAAAAACGTCTGTGACATCTGCAATTATCACAGATAGTTCATATTAATAACTGTCTATGAACTGTCATATACGGTTCTAATTAAAAACCGTCTATGATGTCTGCAATTATCACAGATAATTTATTTTAATAACCATCTATCAACTATCACAGATGATTATTAACAAGAACCGTTTTTGATAGTTGCGTATCACAGATGGTACACGATCACATTGATAAAATCGTATATGGTAGTTACAGCATAGACAGTTCTCCATAAACAGACGTCTAATATAACCTGTTAAGTAGTGGGTTGTCGTGGATGACACGTATCTTAACGCAGATATTGTGCTAGTCGTTCCACGGACAAGGTTTGGAACAAAGCTGGACCAGGAACAGTAGCTGTAGTTCTGGCTGCTATATACTTGTACGTCGCTCTTTACATCTTTGTCAGTGTACATGCGTGTAAGGTGTCCAGATGCATTCTTCTTACCGCCTTTTGACCGTTCTTGGGCATGAGAGCGATCGATCGCAGAATCGTTACTGCCAATAAATGGTTTTGTTTGACCAAGCGCAAATGTGAATGCATTTAACTTTGTCAGTGACATGCAGCTTACTCCCTTAAGAAAACCATAGGAAGCTAAGGTGGTGATCGTTTTAGCGATGATTTTTAGTTTTTGGTTGAAATTTTACTGTAACTGATCGAAATTTTACTGTAACTGAGTTAGTGGATAGTGTAGTGAATAGTAAAAAAAAAGCTGAAGCCGAAAAAAACCGAAACGATTAGGGCATCAGCTTCTTGAGTTGGACTTTTGCTTCTTCTTTTTTTACTGTTGTGTTTTTGGTTTTTTCTTTTTCCCTGTATTCATTTGTATTGTCCGTGATGGGTTTACACATTTTGTCTATTTTTATTTTTTTTTAAAATTTAATTATACCAAATATACCAACTTAACTATAGTAAAAAAAATAAGGTAATTATAGTAAAAAAATCATAAATTACCGCTATTCTGAACACCCGTCCGTAGCATTCTTGTTTTGTTTTTTGATGTCCTGATCGATAAACAAATATACACAATATCTTTATGTTCACACGTGTAGCTGAATAGTGGTATATGCACCTAGGCTAGTTATGCATCCACCAATGTTTCTATAAGCCATTTCGTATAAGTTACCGTAAAAATTATTTTAAACAGAGTAGTTTCTCAATATAAATATCACTTACTTTCTCAATTTCTTCGTAATCAATTAAAAGTCATGGCATGAAGGCAGATGGCTCCAGGACATCAGGACATGACCATGAGGAGATGAGTCGACATAACTGTGCATGGATCTAACGAAAAACACGGTCACTAGCTTTTCAGACAGACTATTACTCGCAATATATATATAGAGAGAAAATCATATTTACTCCTAGGTGTAATTACACCCACTCTTATTGCCATCAGATTGCTTTTATATTAGTGTATACTTTACCAGGTCGTGAACGCAAATACTCTCTCTACTACACCCGTCAAAACCAGATCTCGGATGCAAATACTCCCTACCACACCCGTCAAAAGGAGTTCTCCCGATGTTTTTGCTTGATTTCCGATTTTTTTCCCTAGCTTTTCGCTACCTCACTTTTCCCATTTTGATTCCTCCGGATTTGTTGCCCTCGATCTCCAGATTTGGCGATGGACATCTCAAGCTGAGCTCCGGCGACTGCCCCCCCCCCGATGTTTCTGATTGAGTTCTGTTTTTTTTCCCCAGAATTTTCGCTACCTCACTTCTTATCTTTCATCCCAATTTGATTCCCTCCAGATTTCTTGCCCCTGATCTCCAGATTTGGCGACAGCATCTCAAGCCTGAGCTCCGACGACTACCATCCCTACTTGATTGCCTCTCACCTGCTTGCGAGAAGATCCACAGCACGAGAAATTACATTTTTCCGCATCTTGGGCCGCCACGCCGCCGCCCTGGGCCCTCTCTCTGGCCAGTCGGCACCACCTCTAGTCTCTTCCCCGAGCCTCCCTGACAATTTCACCAGATGGCTGATGGCCTGGAAGATATCGGCTTGGCGGCATGTCTTCGTGCCGATTAGGTCTCCAGGAGTGAGAAGATTTCTTCTCTGAAATTACATGGTAAGTTCTTCACAGCAACTGAGTTTTCCTCTCTTTTTCCAATTCTGTTCGCAATGGTTTTAATCCTGATGTTTGTTTCATGTTCATACCACCATTTGGTTACAACCATTCTATTTCAGGGCGATTGGTTTCACGAGTGGGAGTAGGTCTTCAGGAGTGAGGAGATTTATGCTCTGAATTTGCGCGGTAAGTTCTTCACCATAATATTCTTGAGAAATCCATAGGTTAATACTCCCCTGCATGTTAATACTGATGTTCTGAAGTGCTTGAAAATACTACATGTCCTGCAGGGAGAATACTCCCTTGCAAGTTTCTTCTCTCAGCAATGCACACCCAAATACTATGGTTTGGCAATGGTTATTAACCCCCACAAATATTCCAAATGGCAGGTTGTACCTATTTGTCCGATAAGTAGTATCAAACGTCCCCAAAATGCACGTAGCTCAGCCTACAAAATGCATGTGCCCATAATATATTTTTAATTCTACACACGCCATCAACACGAACGGTGTAGAAGAAATATTTGCTACGACACTGCAGCTCTTTGAAGTAATCAAATATTTTCTGAACATCGTCACTGCACTCATCTCTCCTTATGGCATACGATAATCTATTTAAAGATCTTCTAGTGAATGGTGCCAAAGAAGGGCCACTGTGCATTCCAGCGACCAAGCCATACATGCATGTCGGTGATACTCCCTTATCTACCATTTCTGCAACGATACTCTTCATCCCATTGTCAATAAAATTATGTGACCTATAGAGCTTAGTATGGCTCAAATCACGTTTCATTCCATGGTTATGTTCTCTCACAAAAGCAGTGATCCTCCATTCTTCATTCTCAGATGAATGATTAATCCTAAGCATAGCCTTACATCCTACCCTCGTTGGATGTTTTTTTATCTTGGGATCCCGGCCCTGCATATGTCATCAATCATCTATGTTAAATCTGGAAGTGTATTTGTATATTCTACTTTTGTAACTACTGGTAAAGTAACAATGAGACAAAGTAACGCATTACATACACAATATGACACCTGACTAAACATAGTAATCTACATAATCTATACATTTACAATTTTGCAAAATCATCTTAGATCCCAATCACTTAAACCAAAATACACCTTAACTTGAAACCTTAATTATGTAATCACGAGAAAGTGTTGGTATGTAATCACTGACTACAACAATCGCTGCATGTAAACTTGGATCGATCGAAGTAAAGATGACAACGGAAGATTTATGCGCGACAATCATTCATACATTCACAGTTTCCTGGACATTCATACGGAAGAATTACATTTTTGTTTGTAAATGGTTTGTCCCACTAGTGAATCCAATTTCTAGTATAACACAGAAGCTAGAATATCACGGTGAACTACATATGAATTTCTTTAGTTACCAGGCTAGCTAGCTTCCATCAGTATAAACCGTTTTGAAAAGCTGCTAGTAATCTCCAATGCTGAGCGAATATATGTTTTCGTGGGTTAACTACCTGATCGTCAGAAATCTCCAATGCCTGATCTAAAAATGTAGCCACTTTGCCATCCCATGGGTTAACTACCTGGGTACCAACATTGATACTACCAAAAAACTGAAGTTAATTTACATACCTGCCGGTGGTAACAAAACTCTTGCATGATCTTCACAATGCCTCCCTTCCTGAATCTTGTCTTAAACCTCCTAATGCTAAAACCATTAAACTGTGCATACAAATTGTAGAACGCATATGCATCCGCTTCATGATTGAAAAGCTGTCCAAGTTTGGGCACCATGATCGCAGAGTCCAAATACGAGCTAGGAACTTGTATGTTTTGTTCTTCACTATCTGCGACAACCCTGCACAATCAAAAAACAAACAATGATTTATGAAGCATACCTCAGATAACAATCCATGCATTGCTTCTTTTGGAAGAACATGAATACCACCTCTCCAGGGGTATTGGATCAACAACCGATTCGTCCTGATGGGTACTCCCTTGCTCCATTGCCGCACCTTCTCCCCTCACTAGCGTGGGCTCTGTATGACTACTCGTCATTGTTATATGAGGACGTTGGTGACAAATGCTATAGCGGACGGTTAGACATCACAATTTTTTGTTCTATGTATCAGAGCGCCCATGGGCACAGAGCCAGTTATAGCCAAGAGATTTGTTCGGCTCAGAATCAAGGGGTCTGTTAGAAAGGATATCAGCTTTATATCTTTAACAAACTGACGTCAATTGGATGTATATCTTTTAGTAGAGTTTTTTTCCTTGTATACGAGATATGCTCTAACGAGTGCAGATTGTATTGGTATTGTAATTACTGTACATTATCAAAATCTCTGAAAATTTAGTCTTGCTGCTGCCGATTCAGGTGTGCAGCAGAGAAGGCCAAATCACTCATCTACTTCTGAACATCCAAAAAATACTACTGTATACTTCACTAGTATCCGAAAAAATACTTCCAGTCAAGTTGGGGAGTATGTTACATTTTACTTCTTCCGTCGTATAAAAATTTACTAATGCAGTCAGCGCTACTTCACGAGATAGTATACAAAAAAACTATACTTCTCGCGTGGGGAGTATGTTACATTATACTTCTCCCGTGAAACCATACACAGAAGAAGAGTTGTCTTGAGCCTTTTTGGCGTGAGCAGCTTGACAACGGTCTTAATACCTCCAAAAGTGGAACCTTCTCCCCCCACTATCGTGGGCTTTGTATGACTTCTCGCCATTATTCTCTACCAAGTTGCTGACATATGCTACAGCGAACGATTAGCCATCAGAATTTTCTGCTCTGAGTATCAAGTCGCCGATGGACACAGTTAAAACCGAGAGATTTGTTCAGTTCAGATTCAGGGGGTCTGTTACAAAGGATACCATCTTCCTATCTTTAGTCAACTGACATTAATTGGATGAATATCTTTTAGTAGAGTTTGTTTCCTTGTATACGATATTTGATGTAACGAGTCCGGATTGTATTGACATTTTAATTACTGTACATCATCAAAATCTCTGATAATTTAATCTTGAGGCTGTCATTTCAGATGTGCAGCAGAGAAGGACATATCTTCTTCTTCTTGTCCAAAAAATACTACTGCATACTTCACTAGTACTAGAGATAGTATCCGAAAAAATACTTCCAGTCACGAACTAATACTAGAGATAGTATGTTAGATGCTAGTTCTTCGGGCGTAGAATAAATTACTAATGCATGCAGCACTAGTGCACGAGATAGTATCCGAAATAATTATACTTCTTGCGTGGGGAGTATGACACATAATATTTTCTGAACGTTGTTACATACTTTTGCGTACAGGTGAGTACTAGTCAATTCCGCACAAGATAGTATCTGTTAATGAAATACTATAATTACGCTGGCCAGTGCATGCGATTCTTACGGCATCAGTGTCTCCAAACGTTTAACGGGTACATTTGTAGTCTATTTGGAGGTTTGGGTGGTATTAATCTTCAAGCCGATCCAATAACCCAAATCATCTGGTGGTATCCGAAGATAGATGAACGGTAAATACTCCAATAACCCAAATCATCTCTAATATACCACCTAAACGAACTTGAAATACTCCTTTATCACTTTGGATATACTCGTATATTAATTATAAGGTACTCTAATGTGAACCACATAAAAATATTGCAAGGGAGTTCATAATTTTTAGCGTATTTTGTAAATACATTCATATACGCATATAAAAAGAAGTATGTCAAAAAAATCTACATACCGCCTAGATGGTCTTAAATACTCGTATACTACATGTACATATTCTCCGTTATGCGAGGCGAGATACTCTCTACGTTGTGAGATACAATATATGATGTAATTACACAGGTGTAGAAAAGAGACTTCATATATATATATATATATATATATATATATATATATATATATATATATATATATATATATATATATATATATATATATATATATATATATATATATATATATATATAATATTACTAGCCCCGTATGGACTAGTTGATAAAATATTATTTTATAGTGTGTGCTAACATGATTAAGACTAACATGGTAATAGCAAAATACGGATAGATGTAGTAACACAGTTTAAACACATTAAATATCAAAATATAGCAAAATGTGTTTGAATTTAGGTAAGGGAAATCACATAAAATCCTAATAAGAAAGTGTTAATCTAAGAATACGCTTTGGGAGCATAGACATTGGGAATATGCTTTGAAATTCGGACATAATATGCAAATATACTTGACCGAGAAAGTAATGGCCTATTTAGAACGTAGGAAAAAAGAATCACAGGAATAGCGAAAACGTAAGAAGGCCACTTGAACGCAAGTGCAAAACACAAAGAGCATTTTTGGAACGTATGAATTTAAAAAGAACTTCATAGAAATTTACCAAGAAATAGCCCATTGATAGGCATGTGGATCAATATGTAGGATCGTGGTCAGCGACCATAGGGGGTGAATGAGAGCCACAAAGCTTTCCCTCAAGTATTTCTAGATCTTTTCACTCCAGCGGTCGTGATTCCTTCCTTCGCCACGTGGCAAGCATCCCACCGTCCGCTCTTCCACCTCGCTTCCCTTTCTCCCGCTGACATGCGGGCCCGCATATCAGGCCGCCTTCGTCTTCCTCACCTTCTTCCTCCCGTCGTCGCTGTCGCCATCACCAGCAGACGATCAATAATGCAAGCTTAGCTGCATAAGTGCAAGCATCTTTTGCACCCCTCCCAGACAAGTGCACAATACACACAACAACATCAAGGGGAAGTTAGGAGCGATCAAGATCGATGGAGCTGGTGGTGAGCGCCTCCACGGGGGCGATGAAGACCCTCCTCCCCAAGCTGGCCGAGATGCTCACCGACGAATACAAGCTGCAGAAGGGCGTCAGGGCTGACGTCACGTTCCTGCAAAAGGAGCTGGAGGGCATGCTTGGCGCCCTTGAAAAGGTGTCGATGGTGCCGGCCGACCAGCTTGACAATCAGCTCAAGATCTGGGCGAGGGAGCTGAGGGAGCTGTCCTATGATATCGAGGATGCCGTCGACGCCTTCATGGTGCGTGCTGATGACGCCGGCCATGAGTCCACCAAACCACATGGGTTCAAGAAGTTCATCAACAAGCTCAAGGCCTTGTTCGCCACGGCCAAGGCTCGCTATGACATTGGAATTACAATTAAGCGAATCAAGAGGGAGGTAAAGGAGGTCGATGAACGACGTGATAGGTACATGCTGGCAAATACTATCACGAACACAACTGCGATTGACCCTCGGTTGTCAGCTCTCTATGAACAGAAGGCAGCGCTCGTCGGAGTAGATGGTCGAAGGGATGAGCTTGTCAAATTTCTCATGGAACAGAATGATTCATCGAAGAAGCAAATCAAGGTGGTTTCAATATTTGGATTTGGAGGTTTGGGGAAAACCACTCTTGCCAATGCTGTATATAACAAATTTGAAGGGCAAATATTCAACTGCCGGGCTTTCATTTCGGTTTCTCTTAAACCTGACATTAAGCGGATTCTCAAGAACATGCTCAGTCAACTTGACAAGCAAAACAGTGGCCAGATTAATGAAGCATGGGACGAGAAGCAACTCATTGATGAGCTCAGAACATTTCTTAAAGACAAGAGGTACTTTAATTTCAAAGGTCACAACTTTTTTCTCATGCACCATTCTAACTTAATTATGCCTAGTCATACTAACATATAGCTACTATGAAATCATATTCATAGGTATCTCGTTGTAATTGATGACATCTGGGACAATTCGGCATGGAAAATTATCAGATGTGCATTGGTTGAGAATAATCTAGGTAGCTGTATAATAACAACAACCCGCAAAGTTGATATTGCTGAATATATAGGTGGTCCCTACAGACTGAATGAACTCTCTGTTGACGACTCTAAGAAATTACTCTATACAAGAATATGTCACTGCGAAGATGAATGTCCTCCTCAGCTGAAGGAAATCTCAAATAAGATTCTCAAGAAATGTGGTGGCGTGCCATTGGCTATCATCACTATAGCTAGTTTATTAGCTAACAAGCCAAAAACAGAGGATGAATGGATTAGGGTGAATGATTCTATTGGTTCTGGGTTTCAGAAGAACCAGGATTTTGACGAAATGAGAAGAATTTTGTCTCTCAGTTATTATGATCTACCTGCTTATCTAAGATCTTGCTTGTTGTATCTATGTGTGTATCCAGAGGATTTTGAACTTAATATAGAAGAATTGGTATGGGTCTGGACTGCTGAAGGTTTTATCCATGAGAAGCAAGGGAAAAGCTTGTGGCAACTAGGACAGAGTTACTGTATTGAGCTTATCAATAGAAGTATGATACAACTGGTAGATACTTTTGATGATGGTCAAGTCAACTTGCCGCGTGCATGATATGGTCCTTGATTTAATTACATCGTTATCAATTGAAGAGAATTTTGTTACTGTATTAGATGGCCAACATTGCAAGTCTGTGCCAAAAAAGGTGCGCCGGTTATCCATTCAATGTAGCAACAATGAAGACACTGATCAACAGGCAACCACGAGATTGTGCCATGTGAGGTCGCTTACTTCCTTCGGTCATATTAATCTACTGCCATCCCTTCGTAGCTTTCAAGTTCTGCGCGTACTGAATTTACGGCGCTGTTCTTCTGTAGAGAGCCACCATCTTAATGGTCTAGAACATTTGGCTCACCTGAGGTACTTGGGTCTGCATTCTGGTAACATTACCAATCTCCCTGAACTAATTGGAAATCTGCAGTTTTTGCAGATACTAGATATAGAGGGCTGCGCAATAGAACAATTGCCGGCTAGTATTGTTCAACTGAGACAACTGGTACGCCTGCGTGTTAATTCACATGCACAGTGGCCACCGGGTGGTGATGGAGTCGGGAATATGAAATCTTTACAAGAACTATCAAGCATTAACATTGGCAAATATCCAACCCTTTTAGATGAGATAAGCAGTTTGGTCGATCTGAGGGTGCTTGAGATTCGCTTTGATACGTGGGATGAGAGCTACAAGAAACCTCTGGTCGAGTGCCTACGCAGTTTGGGCAGCAACAAAATTCAAAGTATAACCCTCTCGCCATTACGTCTTCATTCCTTGGATTGCATGTTGGACATTTGTTGGGCTGCTCCACATCTCCGAGAATTTTGGGCAGGGACCAGCACATTCTCTACATTACCAAGATGGATTCCCTCACTTATAAAGAGTGCGACACAAGAGGATCTCCATGTACTTGGAGATTTACCCGCTCTTTCCTATCTCCGTCTACGCATAGAAAGAGCCCTCCAAGAAAGGCTGGTCGTCAGTATTGATCACCCATTCCAGTGTCTTACAAGGTTCTGCTTTCATAACGATGTAATGGGTCTGACATTTGCGCAAGGAACTCTGCAAAGGATGCGAACACTCGACCTTATATTTGGAGTGAGGAAGACAAGAGATGTGTGCGGTGCTTTCAGTTCCAGCATCATCGAGAACCTCTCTGCCCTCAAGGACATCAGGGGTCTCCTTAAATGCCACAATGCTAGGGTATGGGAGGTGGAGGATGCGGAGGCTGCCTTCAAGAATGCAGCAGAAACCCATCCCAACCGTCCCACACTTTCCATGCCAAGATTTGGAGAAGAATATATGATGAAGGATGAAGAGGAACAGACGGTATTATTTCCTCCTCACAACACGCACTAAATTCTCAATATTATATGCTTCTTTTCCTCATGTGTTCGTTGATTTCCGTGTCTGATTCAACCAGGAGGACCAGGGTTGCTAGCAATACATATATATAGGATACGTGGTTACCAATTCACAATTCATATCCAAAATTGGGAATATGCATCAAGACGGTGCATTTTGGAAGGGACGACAACCTAGGTACACCGGTTCCTCCTGCTGCTTTTAATTGTCAGGTCCTCTAATTGATTCACACAATCGAGAAAACACACAAGATGCGCTCACCGCCGGCCGTGGCGAGGGCGGCGAATTCGACGCCGGCACTCCCTTGGAGCATCCCCAGAACACGGCGCGGACGACGGGTCTGGCGACGAACATGAACCAAAGCTTCATACCCTTCCTCTTCGGAACCACTTCTGAGATTGGATTGGATTGGGTTGGAGTCGAGCCAATTTGCTGGATTTGCCACTAAAAAACTTTGTAACCATTGGCAAATGGTCACTCTGCTTTTTTTAAAAAAAACCACAGCTGCCATTCATTTAAGGAGAAGAAAAATACACCGGCAAGAAGGGCTACACCAAAGCAACGCTGAAGATCCCTTGTCCCTGCAACCAGGGTTTTCAAAATTGGATTGCATTCTTGAAAACATGAGATAAGACATGTGCATTGTATTTATAAAAAGATAAATGAGAAGATGAGATATGCACATGATAGTATTGAAAAGATGTATGGAAATGAGATAGTTGTAAATTGACATGAATACTTGCTGACAAGTTTTAATACCGTTTATTGTTTTACTATGTGCTTATTGAATTATGGACTCACTTTTGCTTATATTGTTATTTTTAAGTGAATGTTGAAGGCGTCATGCATATGTAGGGGGTAGCTCAAATCAGTTCATGCACTGCCGTTGTTCCACTTATCACAATTAGTCAATAAACATTCATTATTAGTGCTTTGGTATGCAAACTTTTGCTATTAGTTAATAAGTTTCCTTTAGAACATAGAGCTATTAGTATGATCACAATTAAATAAAGTATCATTGGTTAGTCTCATTAATTGGATTATCTTCATTCTTGTCGTTGCTTCAATTAATTGTTCAAATTTGTTATATTCAGTATTGTCATGTTTATACTTAATTTAATATTTTATGAAAGCTTGATCATTGTATAGATGTTAGTAGTTTGTGAGAAATGGTTTAATTTGCAAAGGATTGAAGTTAGTAGTGACATTCTAAGCTCATGTTGGGCCGAGATGTCATAGGAATATTGTGCCATCGATAATTATGATGAAACAACAACCACTTTTCTAGTATTAGCGACCACTTTTTGGTCATTGCTAACACTGTGCTGGTTATTGTTTGAGTATTAACGACCAGTTTTTTCATCACATCAGAGACCACATTTATATTAAAAAATAGCCCCAGCTATTTTATCCCCATTCATTGCTTAGGAACAAAGACATAATTCCTATTCCGTAAAAACAACCAGATCAATAGCATGAACCAAAAAAAATATTATTGCATCTGAAAAGTACAATTAGAATGTACACAATGGAAGTTTATTCCAATGAAATTTGTGCTCTAGCTAACACCAGAATGCGTTCAAACAAGGTTTGAAATCCCGCTACCGGGGTAAATCCCGACCGCTGGGTGGTACTGGTAACCAACCGGTTACCGCCCGGTAACCAGAAATCCCGGATAAAAATCGAATAAATTTTGGCAAACGAATTTTGCGGGCGGGGCGGGAGGAGACCGGTAACCGACGGTAACCGGCCAGTTACCGAAAAAAACCGGTGAAAAACCGGTGAAATTGAGTGTTAGCATTAATCCCGTGTGCTAGCATTAATTTTGTGTGCAGACTCCTAGTATTCTGTTGTATCTTTTAATATCCTGCATGCATGCATACGCATGCTTCTTAATGGCTGCATGCGCATGCTTTTAATATTCTGTATGCATGCATACGTATGCTTCTTAATGGCTACATGCGCATACTTCTTAATTCCTACGCATGACTCTTAGTTTTCTGTATGCATCACTTAGTTTATAGGGCTGCAGTTATTGCATCACTTAGTAAACTGCGCTGCATTTATTGTATTTCCTAGTTTTTACTCTGCTTTTTATTTTTGTTTGACATCTTTTGATGTTTGCAAATAGAGAATCCAACTTTTATGTTCAAAAATTCAAATTGGAATTTAAACAAACCGGACCGGTAAAATGCTTCCCGGTACCTACCAGTAAATCCGGTAACCGGCCGGTTACCGGCAGGATTTCGAACCCTGCGTTCAAAAGCTACATTGCTCCCGCCGTTTGTTTGTTTGTTTTTTTTTTTTTTGTTGAAGGAACTACCCTGTTGAATGCAGAACACAGATTTAGTAGTAAAGTAGGATTGCTTTCAAACATCTTACCGCTCAAAATATGTGATACGACCTCGGCTTCTCGCAATAACTTTGTTTTTGCACTGCACAAAAGTTGATATGATAAAAAGATCCAACTAGGGAAGCATTAAACAAGAAAAACATAGAAAAAGTGGCATCATTAATTTTAGACAAGTAATTTTAGTAATATAGTGCACACGAGAGGAATAGATCTACTGCATATTCAGAAGTGTTTAACAATTCAGCTAGCCTTCAATGTGAATAAATTCAACTTACCATTTAGAAGAAAGAAGAACGAAATACATACTCCAGGTGGTAGCCAAGATTGGCTTCTTGTTCTTACCAATTCAATGGGCTGATGTAATCTGATAAAGAAAATCTACAGCTAAATAAGAGCACTTACACGATATTGGCAGTGTTGTTTAGTAAACATCTGTCATGTGTACGACCTATTGGTGACACTGCAAAGCTTCAGAGTCAGAGATGGCGAAAGCATAGAAACCCTCCTCAATCCTGCACATAGATGATATAACAAGTGAGATGATGAATTGGCATTATACCAAGCACATAGCATCGACTGGTATTATTTCATTAAATTGAAATAATAATGTATAATCTGGCATATTGGTGACACTGCAAAGCTTCAGAGTCAGAGATGGCGAAAGCATAGAAACCCTCCTCAATCCTGCACATAGATGATATAACAAGTGAGATGATGAATTGGCATTATACCAAGCACATAGCATCGACTGGTATTATTTCATTAAATTGAAATAATAATGTATAATCTGGCATAATGGCAGTATTTATCCCCTTGAGCATTTTTTAGGAAGTATCACCGAGAGAGTTGTGAACCAATATAATTATCAATGTTATGTTCACCAAATATGTCAAGATTCTGGTACCAATGTAAGCATGTAAAGAAAAGTTCTGATTCTACAAATTCAATGCTTATATGCTTGCTAGGGCTTACACGCCCAGGAATGGAAATCAAGTAAATCCCTCAGCTTCTGTTTCACTGCATCTGAAAAATGAAATTGCTGCATGTTCAAGTACTTAATAGATAGCATTGATTCTGAATACAAATTTAATTAAATGGGCTTTGTCCAGTACTTAGAATTTTTTAATATCATCGTATACCAATTACGAACATAGAATCATGAAGATAAATGCATCAATAAGTGTATAGATTGAACAAAGGTATATGCGTACAAAGGGCAAAACATGCAATCAAGATGTTACTCTGTAATCGGGAGAATAACAAAAGGTGCCCATCTTAGCTGCACATGCAATCAGGGAATCAGTGGTACAGAAATGGGGAAATTGGAGTTCTGGACGAAATCAGGGAATCAACTCAATCGGCTGGGATGCCAGGAAAACGAAGGGGCCGCCCTGAGAGGGCCTGCTACGCTGGGGAGGAGCAGCCCCTGTTGTAGATACACCAGGACCAGATGGCTGTCGTTCACCGCCACAGCAGTGAAAACTTAACCGAACTCTGCCATGGTAGAAAAACCTTCCACCGGAAGCTGTCACGGCAGAAGCAGCACGCGAACTTCTGAAAATCATCCTCCTGATTTCGTGTGCTCTAACATGGTCAGTGCCTCAATGGCGACACGAAATGCAATTTGTGCATCCTCCTGAATCATCAATTGCAATTGTGCCTCCTCAACCTTTATTGCAACTGTGCACCAATATTGACAACATGTTGGCATGCTATGCTAATTTTTCCTCTCAAGCTTGTCGAAGATACGAGGGTCAACAGAGCAACCAGGCGAGTGCCATGATTTGCTGCCAGTTAGTGGCTATCATACTGGAGCTTGTAAGTATGTGAAGGAGAGATGAGAAGTCACTATCATCCCCCAGCCTGAAATGCTTCCAAAGATTCGTAAGAAGTATTAAGTTGCATGCACTAGCTAGTTCATCTAAAAGTTTAAGCTGATGAGTAAAGGTAGGCAATTCACTTATACTTCAACACTCCTCCTCACGTGTAGACTCTCTTATACCTAAGACGTGGAATAGAAGTTGGCTACAATTATTATTTTTTAATTGCGTCAACTAGATCTCGAATTCAAAATCTCTCGACTCTGATACTATATTGAGTTACATATACTAATCAATTCATCCAAAAGTTTAAGCTTATGAGAAAAGACAGATAATTCACTTATATTTAACAAGAAAATCATTGTCATCATCACTTGGCATGGAAACTTCGTGTTCATCTCGGAGTTGATAGTCGTCTATAAGTTTCTTGACATCTGAGTTCAACAAAGAAGCTTCAATTAATTAAATTGAATTGCTATGTTACATTTGTATTTTTTCCGAAATTAGTCAGAATTTGGTTACTTGGATCGTCTTCAAAAATAGTGCAGTCTTACACGTCTGAACAGTTAACAGGCGGGAAACACTACGCGTGAGAATTGACCTATGGACCCGTGAGCTGAAGCCCTCGCCATGTACAGTTGTACTACCTGGCTCTGTCTCCGAGTCTACTAAATGAAATGAGTCAGCTAAATGAAATGAGTCGCCAGCCGGATTAAGCACAAAAGGCTACGCAATGCTAAGTAACTACAAGGTACCAAGCTTACATTTGTTCTTTCTTTCCCAAACTTTTGAGTTCATAAGCTCTTTCTAGAGGATCCTGATGGTGATTTGCATGCAAATTAGGGTATATAACCCACAACGGGTTCACCAAAGGGCCATATTTTGTTGGTACAGAATTTTACTTTTGTCTTCGCCTTTTTTTTCTCAACTTAATTTTCAAAGTAAAGGGAAACACGAGTTATTAGGAGTTTTGATAATAATTACAGTTTCCAAAATAAAAAATACAGAACTAATTTACTGTAGTTTATATATAATGAAATGGAAAATGAACTAAAATTACAAAATGTATTTTGTTGGTGGTTTTTTATTGTCAAGTTTTGGATGTATAAGATAGACTAAAGAAGTTATTTCTGCAAAATAATATATGTCCCATGAAAAGAGAAAAAGGGCAAGCAGAGCAAAGAATGGGCCAAACGGAAAAGGGATGGTTCTTTTGGATCGTGGTTTATGGCTTTTAGTTTACAATTTTTATTTCTAGCTTTTGCGAGAGAGTATAAAGAGAGAGACATTTGCATACAATTTTGACCAGTATAGCTAAAGTCGATACAATGTCTACCTTAATCGACTTGTAGACCCAACCTTAAAAAAACACATCATTTAAAAACTAGTAACTATAACTGAAAAAAAAATCAAAAGCAACAAGCTCATTTGAACCCACCTAGACTCATGGAAAAGGGGGCTGCGTAGAAAAAAAGTGGGCGGAATCGGTACAAACGGGTACCGCCTAATAATAATTTTCGGGTTTGTTAAGCAACGTGATGTTGTTTTGTAGCGTTTAATTTGGTGTGTTCATTTTGTAATCATGTGGTCTGAAATTTGACAGTTTTGTCTCAGAAAGCAGTCGAATCGTATATAGTCACTGAATTTGCCTTGCTACTCGTACTTGCTACTACATCCCAACTGTTGGCACTGGCAAAACTTGCAGCTTCTGACGCGCCCCAACACGCCCAGATTCAAGCAGCCACACAGGGGCAACCTACATAGGTCCCTTTTTTGTTTTTTAGTTAGTTTTTGACTTGGCTTTTTAGTAACCATTATCCATTAAACTAATAAGTTGTAGCTTAGAAGAACAAATCCATAAATATAGGTCATAAATCTTCGTCTGTCCCTATCAATGGTGGACACCTCATTATCATTAATTCTACGGTAGGGTGATATGAACATGGATTAATACACAACAATCAAGTTGATATACACATGGTCTATAATATGCTAGTTACAGTAAGGCTCACATGTAGGATCCGAAATCAAATATATTAGTGAGACATAAATGGTATATTATAGATTTTCCCTAAATCTAATTATTAATGTAATAAGATAACTTTGTCCGGCCAACATTCTGAGCTAGATAGTCGCAATGTTTGCTTTAGTAACAGGTGAGATATTTAATTAAAAAAATAATCGGTAGTATCAGGTGGTGGAAGGAGTTCGGACGACCCGGTGTGAATCTGGCGATTTTCTGTGTCAATCGTCTAGCCATATTGGGCCGGCTTGTCTGGTTTGTGTGCGTCTTTGGGCCTCATTTTTATAACCACAAAACTAGGAACGGTGTGCCGTTGGAACGTTATACCAACCTTAGTTTTTTCTTCTCTCTTACTCACTCCCTTTCTCTCTTGATCACTCGCTTACTCTTGCTCTCATGAGATGGCCGACAGGGATGGTGTTGTCACCGTCGATGGCTTCACTACGCCCCCTGGTTGTAGAGAGGCCAGGGCAGCGATGGCTCGCGGTGGACGACGGCAATAGGCGATAGGTAGTGTCGAAGGGCTAGTCAGCGAGGTGAGGGCTGAGAGAATGTTAGGTTTTGGGAGGAGGTGGCGGCGGGGCGAGGAAGTCGGCGGCGCGGCAAGGCGATTAGCTCACCGCTGACCATAGAGAAAGGTGAGGGTGAAGGAGGAAGCAAGCGGAGCTACAACTAGCACGGTGGCAGCAGCGGCTACAGAGGAGGGAGACAGCAGAGGTAAAGGAGAAGGAGGAGAGGAGGTCAGTCAAAGGAGCAAAAGCTATACTGTTTTATAATAAGCTGGGAACTATATATATTACGTAGAGAATATATATGAACGGTATTTTGTTAGACAAAACATATCCATGTTTTGACAACACATGGAATACAACGTTCTCTGATCCATTGGTTTGTACCAAGGAAGTCAGATGTGCATCGAATCGAAAGCCTATACCTGTGTCGCTATACTCTTCTACTATTTCATACGGCATCATACTTAAAACTTGAGTTGAACTAAAAATACAGAGGCAACAAGATTAGCGAACAGATCAACTTGACCAAAATCTTTTTAACACCCCGATCTAGCACTAAGCCTAGAATGCTACTATCATCCAACATTACTCTAACTTCATAACTACTAATAACAAATTTCAGCAACACTTAAACTAAATATACCATAACCTAAAGGTTACCAATAACGATAATACCGACAAAACCTAAACAACTATCAATAGGAACCAAGTATAACTATTAAAAATTAATAACATCATGAATTATAACTAAACATAATAAACATTGCTTCAATATGAGCAAGACTACTAGTGTATTTGGGCATCGTCTTGCCGCTGTCCACCTGGTGCCCGCACATAACACCTCTCTCCGCCCGGTCACCACCCGCAATCAATGCCATACGTCATCTCTGGCTCCCCGCTTCTCGCTAGCTTGGCACAGCCTCGAACCGTGGTGACGTCGTGTGCTACCTCAAGCCTATCTTGATACGCCACCACGAGCTAGGGTTAAAACTGATTACTGTGGGGTGTGGGACATGAGAGAGAGAGTTCAGAGATGTGAAGTCATTGGCATGGTTAGTGGGCTGGACCTCCTAACACATGTGGCTAGCAGCCCAAAACGCATGCTAGGCCCAGTGTGGCATCGCCCCAGCAGACACTGCCTTCTTCCTCCTCAAGACGCCTAGCTTGTTCATCTCGATGCTGCCTAGGCCATGGCGATACGAAGAGGGTGGTCCCTCTAGTGGGGTACCTGGAATGACCGCCCAAGCTTGCCCTATTGCCACGTCTACCCTTGAGGGTAGTTTTACTAACAGGGATCCAACTCAGGGTGGTTTTTGCCATGGTCGCAACTATGTCATCAACTTTTTGGCTGACAAGGATCCAAAATAGAGGAAGGGTGATGTGAATAACAGAATGCATAGAGAGAGAGAGAGAAGTAAGAAAGAGGCCGATGATTTAGATATGCCACCTCATGCCCGTCTTGATACACCGCCACGAGCTAGGGTTAAAACTGATTACCGTGAGGGGTAGGGACATGGGAGGAGTACTCTGCAATAGTCATATAATTTTCTCACCGACCTGACTCATCCACTTAGGAATAGTCATACGACTTTTTAACTGTCTTGGTTCAGATGCATTTGTAACTGTAACTATAGCATATACCTGTATAACAGAGTGTTTATCCATCGATGAACCACTTTTGCCCTATCCTCTTTCATACAAGGTCTCAACTTTCACTTCCGTAGAGTGCCTACCGAGGTACGTCTTTCTCTTTCCACTCTTATGGAATATCTGCAGTATTGCAAATAATACACAGAAAAATAGAGATAAAAGACACGGATTTTTACATGAAAAACCCTTGTGGGAAAAAACTACGGACGCTCAAAGGTAAATCAATATAATAAGGAGAGATTACAATGGAGTATTTCTCTTGGGGCTTACTTTTCCTATGGGCTACTGGGGTACATATATAGTGCGGGAAAAACGAGTCCCACACGGGGAAGAAATCGAATTAGAGTCGGTTGCAACAGATTGATACCACGTCTGATACAAACTGTGCATGTACCTGCCATACCATGTCTAGCATGAGGCTATAAGGTGTCCTACACAGACACGGTATGAATTTGGATCACCCTTTTTCAACAATCTTCACCTTGAGTCGAATTCTCTCCAGCAATCGAAGAATATGATAAACTTCTCCAATAAAATCAGCATGTACACCTTGAGCACCGAAAGTCCAAAGGACTAGTGAGTAATACCAACTAAGTATAAGCAAAGCTCAAACTTAGATGTAGGAATTGGTTTTGTCAACATATCAGCTGGATTATTATGAGTACTTATCTTGCAGACTTTAATATCATCTTAAGTAATGCCACCTCGAATGTAGTAATACTTGATATCAATGTGTTTTGTTCTCTCATGTAATATTTGATCTTTTGTAAGGCAAATAGCACTCTAGCTGTTACAAAATATTATAGTGCAAGATGTACTTCCACAAAGTTCAGTAAATAAACCTCTCAACTAAATAGTTTCTTTGCAAGCTTCAGAAATAGCCATATACTCAGTTTTTGTAGTAGACAAGACAACGGTAGCTTACAAACTTGCTTTCTAGCTTACGGCACACCCTCCAACAGTGAACACATAACCAGTGAGAGACCTTCTTTTATCCAAATCTCCAGCAAAATCAGAATCCACATAACCAACGAGTCCATCTCTTTTCCTTCCAACCATAAACAAGCATTAAATGTGCTCCACAGATATCTAAAATCCATTGAACTGCTTTCCAATGCTCTTTTCTAGGATTAGCCATGTATATACTAATCACACTTAATGATTGAGATAAATTGGGGCGAGAACATAACATAGCATACATAAGTGAACCAACTGCACTCGCATATGGGATTTTAGACATGTACTCCACTTCATCATTAAATTGTGGACATGACGTTGAAGAAAGTCTGAAATATGCAGCTAAGAGAGTACTCACAAGTTTGGCCTCATACATGTTGAAACGACGAAGAACTTTATCAATATACCATTTTTGACTTAGATATAAGTTGCCAAGTTGTTTGTCTCTAATGATTTTCATACCAAGAATTTTCTTAGCTACACCAAGATCTTTCATCTCAAATTCACTGCTTAATTATGCCTTCAACTTTGAAATTTCAGCATCGTCTTTTGTAGCAATCAATATATCATCAACATATAGGAGCAAATAAATAACTGAACCATTAACAATCTTCAAATTAACACAGCTATCATAATTAGATCTTTTAAAATCCTGAGATATCATAAAGGATTCAAATCTCTCATACCATTATCTAGGTGACTACTTCAAATTATAAAGAGATTTCTTCAATTTGCAAGCAAAAATTTCCTTTCCTGGAATGACAAAACCTTCTAATTGCTCCATATAAATGTCTTCTTCTAATTTTCTATGTAAGAATATAGTTTTTACGTCCATTTGTTTAAGCTCATAATCATGCGTAGCCACAATGTTGAGTAAAGTGCGAATATAACTATACTTCTCAACAGGGGAAAAGACATCTGTGAAATCAATACCGGAATTTGATGTATCCTTTAGCACTAATCTTGCTTTGTACCTAACCTCTTCAGTTGGTGAAACACCTTTCTTTTTCTTGAAGATCCATTTGCAGCGAATATATTTCTTCTCAATTGGCAACTTGATCAGCTCCCAAGTGCCATTCTTGTGAAGAGATTCTATCTCATCATGTATGGCAGTCATCCATCTTTCTGAATCACTAGAAGAGATTGCTTCTGAATAAGATGAAGGTTCTGTAGTACCTTCAATTTCTTTTGCCATATTTAGACAATAAGCCACAAAGTTGGCTTTTTCAATTAATCTCTTAGGAGGCTGAATGTTCCTCCTTTCTCTATTAACTGCAATGGAACGTTGCGTTGGTGGCGCAACAATATAAACTTTTAGAATATTTTCCTTGTTGATTTCTGGTGTAGATCCTGAATCAATAATATGCTCCACCTGTATGCTTGATTGCTTCTCAACGGGAACATCAATAGATGGTTTATCATGCAGCATAATAGACTCATCAAAAGTAACATCTCTACTAATAACCACCTTTCTAGTTTCAGGATTCCACAATTTATATCCTTTCACACGAGTTTTATAACCAAGAAAAATGCACTTAACTGTTCTAGGTTCTAATTTACTATTGTTGACACGAGCATAAGCAGGACAATCTAATATTCTCAAGTTTGGATAATCTGCCGGAGAGCCAGACCATCCCTCAATTGGAGTCTTCTTATCAATAGCCAAATTTAGTGACCGATTAATCAAATAACAAGCAGTGGAAGTGGTAACTCTTTGATAATCCAGAGTTTGATAACATGCAACATACCTTCTCTATAATAGTTCTGTTCATGCGTTCGGTCACACCGTTTTGTTGAGAAGTGCCTAGAACGGTGTAATGCCTCATAATGCCTTTTGACTTGCATAAAGCTTCAAATTCTCCTGAATAAAACTCCAAGCTATTGTCGGTACAAAGCTTCTCGACATGCTTGCCAGTTTGTCTCTCAATCATAATCTTCCACTCTCTGAATGTGTTGAATACATCCGATTTATGCTTGATGAAGTATGCCTAAACTTTTCTTGAGTAGTCATCAATAATGGTAAACATGTAGCTTGCACCTCTAAGTGATGGAACGCGGGATTCTCCCCATAAATCGGAGTGAATATAATCCAATATGGCTTTTGTAGAATGAGTCGCATTGTTGAATTTCACTTTCTTTTACTTGCTGAAGACACAATGTTCATAAAACTTCAACTTGTCGATGTTTTTACCATCAAGAAATCCTCTTTTGTATAGTTCCATCATTCCAACTTCACTCATATGCCCCAGACGCATATGCAAAAAATTAGTAGCATCAGAATCAAATTATTTATTTGATACAACATCAATATTACCTGAAATAGTAGTGCCTTGCAGATGATATAAGTTGGCAGCTTTCATATCACCTTTCATCACAACAAGAGAGCCTTTAGTGGCCTTCAAAACTTCACCTCCACAGGAATAGTTGTACCTTTTAGCATCACGAGTACTCAATGAGATAAGATTTCTTTTTAAATCCGGAATATGACAAGCATCCGATAAAGTTCTGATGTTGCCACCAAATATTTTGATGTGGATAGAACCAATGCCTGCAATCTTGCATGGTGTATTATCACCCATCAACACGGATCCACTTGGCATAGCTTTATAGGTAACGAACCACTCACGGTTCGGGCTTTATAGGTAACGAACCACACAAATTCCAACAGCGGAAGATCATATTTCATAGTCGCCATGTGAAGGAAAAAACCCAAAAAAAATTCTTGTACGAATTTGTGTGTATCGAGAAAAAAATACTTGTAATCTGAAACTCCTTGGTTTTGCTCTTTAAAGCCACAGAAAATCCCGGTTGGAAAAAGTCTTCACGTGCTGTTATTGGCATTGAAAAAACTTAACTTCTCTCTCCTAGTGTTTATTTTTATCCTTGCAAGATGGCAGCACCTTCCAAACAAGAAAAAAAACCAACGCACCTTTTGATGGCTTGGTTGCTTCCCGTGCTCTGGATTGTTGCTTGCTTGCGTTGCTTTTTGTGTTTGAAGTTGTGCTCTGTCCTTTCTCTTGCTGGACACGCATGAAACGCTAGCTAGTTGCTATCTGCTTCGGACTAACAGACAAAGTCATGAACCAAGGCACAGGCTGTTTTTTTTCTCGCTGGATGCACACGCGGATCAGGAACTCCCTGACTCAGGTTTTGTGCGCCTTCTTTTTCTTGCTGTGTTTGGACCGAGGCGCGGCTTCCTTGATGTGTTGCATGCCGCACGTCGCCTTTTAACTTGCACTGCTCACGGACCGACTGAGAAAAGAATTCGACGACGCCACGAGATGCGCTTCAGATTTAGCGAGATCAGATTTTTTTTTCGAGCTCTAAAATTCCTGTGCTCTGATACCACTTGTTGCAAATAATGCACAGAAAAATAGAGACAAGAGATATGGATTTTTACGTGAAAAACCCTTACAGAAAAATATCACGGACGCTCAAAGGCAAATCACTATAATGAGGAGAGATTACAATGAAGTGCTTCTCTTAGGGCTTGCTCTTCCTATGGACTTCTGGGGTACATATATAATGCGGGAAAAACGAGTCCCACACGGAGAGGAAACCGAATTAGAGTCAATTACTACAGATTGATACCACATTTGATACAAACTGTGCATATACCTACCATATCACGTCTAGCATGGGGCGATGAGGTGTTCTACACAGATATGGTACGAATTCGGATCACCCTTTTTCAACATGCACAAAGTAGACACTACTATAAAAGGCTAATATTGGACACCTCATCACAGACGGTTGACGAAAACTGTTAGTATAAATACAATCACATACGGTTTTGGTTTAGCTACCATTTGTGTTGCTGGCTCAATTAAAAACCGTCTGTGAAGAAGTAATATCACAGATGGTTCATGTTGAACACCATCTGTAAAGTATCATAAACGGTTCTGAACAAGAACCGTTTATGATATTAAATAATATCATAGACGGTTCATATTGAACACCATCTGTGAAGTATCACAGACGGTTCTAAATAAGAACTATCTATAATATTACTAAATATCTTAGACTATTTTTCTTTTCTTAAAACCGTCTGTGATACTCCTATGAATCATCACAGACGATTTGTATTAAAAACCATCTATGGTAATTTCAGTTATTATAGACCTGACCCTCACAGATTTATCTTAAATTCCAGATATGTTCTCATAGGCTATTGCTTTGAGGAGGTGGGCTTTGAGGTCATTTGGTGAAAGGAGACCGCGAATTTAGGAAAAGTGATTGTAGATCCATTTATTTTTTACTATCTATTGTTAGTAATTTGTTCAAGACTGTGTCTTCACAGTGACCTTTGAGGACTTGTTTTTTCTCTTTAACCTCGATGCCCTTGATGGTTCACTCATTCGATGCTGGACATTGTAAGTGTGTACAATCATGGTCTATGTTTATGTAATACCGATAAATGTCATATATTGCTCCTTACTTTTATGTATATATATAGATACATGGTGAGTGAAACCAGATTAACAAAATCATCTATAGGTTTCCTCGATCCACATTTGGTCTTCATGCAAATCATCCAGGAGGATGCATTCTTCGTTAAGGATTACATGACGACGACATTGGCGGCTTATCATGATAAGGAAATAATACTTTTTTGCCTACAACCAGGGGTAAGTGCTGCACTAATGATTATACTTGTTGATTTGTACTTTATAAGCAACACAAAATTAGGTTTAATAACTATGGCAACATACTTGTTGTAATACCCTGAACGTCGTTTTAGCGTCGGATTTAAATTAATCGCGGAGTGGCCGGTTATTCGGTAAATCGCGGAAAGGGAAAATAAAAATTGTGTAATAGTTTAAAATAGTAAAAAAGAGAATTAAAATAATTAATTAAAAGATTTTGAGCTGTCTAGAGGGGTGGGCCAGCCACTTTGGGCCAGCCAGCCCAAACGGGGGCCCATACCTATCCAAAACCCTAGCATCCCCTTTATAAACCCCTTGGAGAGCCCTCTCTCCCCCTTTTCCCACCCCAAGCCGCCACCCCCACCCTCCTTGTGCCCTCTCCCTCCCCTTTGGTGCTGCCCTTGTGCAAGGAGAAGAAGGAGAAGAGGAAGGAGAAGAAGGAGAAGGAGAGGAAGGGAAGGAGGAGAAGGAAATGAGAAGAAGAGGAAGAAGAGGGGTGATCCCAAATCCTTAGGTAATTCTCTCTCATCCCAATTCCTCTGATTTCTACTATTTTAGGGTTCTTAGCCCAAGATTTTGGTGGGGATTAGGATTTAGAACCCCCGATTAGAGAATCCCTGCTGTCTGCCTGTAGATTGATTCGCGTAGTATTGCTGTTTATACTGTTTAGACCCCAAAACAATTTTTACCGAGGGTCTCACCAAAAGGAAAAATGTAGAGGACGATGATACGCATCTATTATATTTTTTTTTCAGAATATTTGGCCATGGGATCTGGGCGTAATAGGTTCAGGAACCCCTCTATCTGTCAGGGGTGCAGACTGGGGCTGTTTGCTGTTCAGAGGGGAATTAGGGGTAGAAGATGATTTTTATGTGTATGGTCATAATTGAGAAAAGTGTGGGGAATTCAGTAGTCTAGCTACTGTAAAAGAATCAGAATTTTTAGAGACTTGCTCTGTTCTGGGGATGCGTTAGAAGCTGGCTGTCCAGAATGTCAGAACAGAGAAGGTCCTCTGTTTTGCGCATTAGGTAGCACCTTGCTAAGAATAAAATAAAAATATGTAATCTACATAAAAAGTGTAGATATTTAAGTGAGGAATTCAGATATATATCTTTTGCTGTGATTAGTTTTATATTTTTAAAGATAGGAAAATGTTAGGCAGCGCCGCTGCAATGGAAAAATTGTTGAACCGTTACACGGGGAAGGATGTTGTGGGATTTTGGGGCTTAGCGATGTCTTGTCTTCGAGAGTCGCATTTTCCTTGCTATAGCATTGTGCTAAGAGGTACTTTTGGACAGGTGGTTTTGCTCCTAAATGCACGTGATTGCTTCGCTTCAACGGTAGAGGCAAGTAAACGTAGTGGATGTGCTACCGTTTAACCTGTTATTCTTACTACTTTCAATATGCATGATTTTGATAGTATTAAATGATATGTCATGGTTACATATTTTCTAAGTAAGAATGTAGTAGCAAGATATTAATCAATTGTCATGTTTGGATGAGTTTTGGTAGTATTGTGGTAATTTGCTTAATAAGCCAATTGTGATATATGAAAGTAAATACATAGTGGATATGATGATATTTCCTTGTTGTTAAATTCATGAGGATCATATTGATACCCTTGAAGTTGGTATTATTGTGGTCTTGGTGGTAGTATTCTTAGTGAATACTTGTGGTTGAGGTGGTAGCAATCTTGATGAATATATTGTGGTCTATATGGTAGGATTCACTATAGATCGATTGATTATGATTTTGGTGAACCGAATGTGGGTTATGTGGTTGACCTTCATGGTTAAATTCTTGTGGTTTATGATTATCATATCATTCATAACATGTCATGATATTGCATTGTGGATGTCGCCGCTTATAGCCGCGATCGTGCCGTCTGACAAAGATGCATTGCCGAGCACGATGCACACTTTTGCCTTGTTGGGTAAAGGTGTAGTGGAGCATAGCATGCATATGCATTGCATTGTGGAAAGATCATTTGCATACTTATGCAATATATTGTGGTGAAGTTATTTTATAAACAACTGCAACTTTATAGTTGTAATGCGGAATTGGCTCATGAGAGTCACTTGTGGTATGAGGAAAATGGTTGTGGTCGTGGATTGGGGTTCATCCCTTGTGGTATGGTAGGGGCTGTGATTGTGGCATGAGATTCTTTTCTCTTGTGGTAATTATTGATAGTAGTCGTGGATACGAGAAATAATAAAGTTAATGAGGTAAAACATGTTAATGCTTTATTGTCATTGGTAGTGGTAGTGGTGGATGATATGAAATAGTTAATCAAGATTTATTTGCAAATATTTTATCATTGTTGGTAGTAGATATGGTTGAGGCTATAATTGTGGTCATTATGGGAAATGGATATTGATGCTTAATATCATTGTAGTTTAATTAGTTTATTAATGAATGTGGATGCACATTGTGGATGTGGACATGTGGACACTTTAATGATGTTGTATATTTTTTGTAGTCTGAATAGCCTGTTAAACAGTTTGCTTGCTGAGATTTTTATCTCACCCTTGTTTCCCCCCTACAGGTGATTCTTGAGCATTCATGGGATGGGTAGAGCGGCACCACAATTATGCACTTGGTTCACCAATTCATGCTGTAATAAAGTCGATGGAATTATAGCCAAATGCCTAGCTATCCGTGGATGATTATTTTAGTTAATAATGATGAACTTGCGATCTACTCTTTGATTAATCCGCTAGAGGTTGTTTCAATTATTGAATTTGTTATCATTATCTTTATTCTCTTAGTTGATTATGCTTCCACTTAATGCTTCATGTCTAGAAATTGTTGCCGGAATAAATTATCTTGAATTTTTTGGGCCAGCTGTAGAGTGGTTTAGTGGCATTCTAGGGTAATGTAGATCCTGGGGTGTTATACTTGTGTAGATTATATTGGATTCTAATTGTAATTATACCAAAATAGAACAAGATAGTACACTTTGATTCTCTAGAAGACCAAAAACGACTTCACAGTTGTCCAACAATTAATCGACAGATAAATATATTTTCTCCATATATAACTCTATTGTAGTCTTTCATTTCTTCGCAATGTCTAATGCTAACTTTTTAGAATCACATAGGTCATTCATCTAGTACGTTGCTACTGTACGAAGATCCAAGGGAGGGATTAGTGCCCTGCGACACGATCTAAATTTTTCAGTATTCACTCGTACACATTAATTCTATATAACACTTTATAGTAATGTCTTTCGAACTAACAAATTCTATTTTTACAGTGCCACCAGTAGCTGTCAGGCAATACCCGTGGAAATTATGTTTGCCACAACATGGAACTACTCCTTGGTTCCGTGGTGACGAATCATCCTCAAGTTTGTCAATCTTGCAATAATTATTTCACACTTATCAATTTATATGTATGCACAACTTTGATCTTTCTACTGACAGGTTATGACCATCACTATAACTGCGTTGGAACAAACCGAGCTCCAAAAAATTTGAGAAAAGTGTACATACTTCTTGATGTCTTAGTTCATAAACAAAGATGAGGAGTTTCGCAATGTAGAATGAACTTGATTTGGATAAGATTGAACTTAATAGTACAAGTGTGTATTTGTTCATGAATGATTAATTTATTTCATTTGAGTTAATTGATTTGTGAAATGCATGTTCTTATTTCTAAAATGAATGTGAATTGGATATATATATATATATATATATATATATATCTTTACTACTTAAAAAGAAGGAGTTGGCGGTTGATGAGTCCTCTCCTATATATCTTCTCAGCCATTTGATCTGAACAATAAAATTTAGACCGCTCCTCTCCCCCTCTCTCTCTCTAACCGCCCACCCTCCCTTTCGACGCCTCTCCCACCCCTCCTTCCGACGCCTCTTCCATTCCCACCCCGCGCCGCCGTCGCTCCTTCCCTCCCCTCCCACCCCGCGCGCGCCTCCTCCTCCCCACCCGCGCCGCCTCCTCCTCCCTCCTCCGCCGCCGCCTCCTCCCTCCTCCTCCGCCGCCGCCTCCGCCTCCGCCGCCGCCGCCTCCTCCTCCTCCTCCCACCCACACCGCCGCCTCCTTCCCCACCCCGCGCCGCAACCTCCTCCTCCTCCCACCCCGTGCCGCAGCCACCTCCTCCTCCCCTCCCACCCCGCGCCGCCGCCTCCTCCCCTCCCCACCCCTCGGCTCCATTGCCGCCTCCCTCCTCCACCTCGCGTCACCGCTGCCTCCTCCTCCTCCTCCTCCCACCCCGCGACGCCGCCGCCTCCACTCCCCACCCGGTGGTGCTGCGGGAACCAACGGGTGGGACATCGCCGCTGTATGAGCTGGGCGGGAGCTCGGGCGGGGAGTTCAGGCGACCTACCGCGCGAGCACGCCACGGGGGAGGCCTTCGCCTGCAAGTCCATCTCCAAGAAGAATCTCCGCACCACGGTGGACATCGAGGACGTGCGCCACGAGGTGGAGATCATGCGTCCCACCCCTCCACCCCTGTGCCTTGCAAAAACGGTGCACGAGCAATCCACTTCTATATATCGGATTCGAGACCGCGGCCGGCCCCGCCGTCGTCGTCCCCGCCGACCACCGAAACCCCAGCGCCGTGGCGCCCAGCGCGATCCGCCCGTACCACCCACCGCGATTCGCCGGCCTCCCCTCGTCTCGGCCGCCCACACGACCCAGGGCGGGGCGACCTCCCGACTCCACGCACCCCGTCTTGCTGGCTGGCTGGTTGAGGTATGGGATCTATCGATTTGCCGTTGCCGTTGCTCGGTGTTAATCCATCGATTATTATGCTGCTGCTGAGCCTGATTTGCTACCCTGCCTCGGGCACGATTAGTCATTACTAAACCCGACCTCCTGAAGCAAGCAAAGAAAGGTTGGATATTGTATAGATTAACGACAAGTCCACTAACTGGTGTCTGTGCCTACTATCTAGATATTTTCGTTAATTTGATTTTTAACAATCTCGGTGAGTAATTTGATTTTGTGTGGTTAGTTGATGGGGTTGTTCCTTGGATGGGGATTATTCCTCGTGTTTTTCCCTTGAGTAACACATGATGTCAAGATTCGTCTGGAGATTGCATCCTTGGCACTAACAAGGTGCACGACGGGTGGATTGTGATAGAGTAGTTCTAAATTCCGATGTTGCTGTAAATTATTTTCTAATTCCAGGGGACATCCAAACAGAAAATGGAATTGTATTCGTCTAGAATAAAATTCTATTTCTACTAGAATATGAATTTGAATATATTTGTACGAGTCCAATTCAATTCGTGGGAGCTAATGGAAATTCGCTCCTTTTGGGATGGACTTGCTTACTAAATGTATTGAACTGTGCCTAGCCGTGTGTTTGTTGTATGAGATGGAGCTCATTCATGAGCATCCATTGAAGTTGCGGTTTTGTGCATGCTTATATGTGTTGTTTTGTTCTCCATTGCAAATTTCATTCTCCTGCATTTGAATGTTCATATTTGTGAACCACATGAGTATTCTAATGCTTGCTTGGAGAAGCTTCAAGCTCTTTCTATTTTCTATCATGTTGGTTATCATAGATAGAACCAAAGCACTTAGTCTTGGTTAATGTTGAACCTCTGTTATAATATCTTATTAATCAATCTGCTTTGCTTGGTCACTCAAGTCTTTAAACTATTTGATGGAAACGTCTGTTTGTGGTACCTTTTCCTCCGATTATATCTTAGGTTATTTGTTATAGAAATTGTTTATATATGTGCACATCAGTAAGATCACTAGCCTGAAGATGTGCCATGTAATCTATGTTGATTGAATTCTTATATGTGTTGTTTTGTTCTCCATTGCCAATTTCATTCTCCTGCATTTGGATGCTTATGTTTTGTGTACCACATGAGTATCGGAGAAGCTTCAAGCTCTTTCTATTTTCTATCATGTTGGTTATCATAGATAGAACCAAAGCACTTAGTCTTGGTTAATGTTGAACCTCTGTTATAATATCTTATTAATCAATCTGCCGCTTCCAAGTTACTCAAGTCTTTAAACTATTTGATGGAGACGTGATATTTATGGTTCCTTTTCCTCCAGTTATTTCTTAGGTTATTTGTTTTAGCGATTGTTTGTATATGTGCATATCAGTTAGATCATTACGTATGGATGATTGCGTGCTGTTATACATATTTTTCCCATTGCTTCTTGTACGTTCAATGATAGATTGCCGTCGTGTATTATGGCTGCATACTAACTTTATTGTTTTCCTCTTTTTATTTGTTGTTGACATCACCTTAGCAATATAGTTCAGTAAATCAGGACATCATCTTGCCACTGGGGACAGAAGGGGCTGAATTGTTTTGTTTGAAAGGACAGATGCCAGAGATGTATGTATACAGAACTGGTTGTCCCATTTTCAATTCTTTTTCGAAACTATGAACCTGCTTCTCAGATTTCTGTGCTGTGCTCTGATGGCTAAATATATTTCCTTCTATTTTCCTTCAGAATGTCTGTAGAAAAGAGGCTGAGAAAGCTGGTTATTCTGTCAACAGGCATCCTGGATTTTGCTACAAAACTGAATTTCAAAGCCTTGAACCAGAGGTATGCTTCTATGTGAATTGCTAAGTGGCAGTATTTGTTTTCTGAATTACCAGTAATTCGACCAAGTGGTGTTGCTTTCGAAATAATTTGATTATCTTAAAAGCTTGGAAATTGAAGAGAAGATTAACAAGCTAAAGTGGATTAACAAGATAAAGTGGTGCCCAGCAGCAAATGGCGCATTGTTTCTTATGTCCTGAGATAACAAAGCTATAGAGTTTTGGAAGGTACGCCTCATCAATCAATGACTATGGAAATTTCTGTGAACTTATACCGCTAAAGCTGCTCCGTGGCTTATGATCTGCATTGCATTCTACCTCATATAATCGTCCAATTCATTCATCGAGATCGGTTGCTACATTATGAGCCATACAAATATAATACATACTGCTTGTCTGTCTATGATTTTATTGATAGCAGGCTAGCAGCTGTCATATTCAAATATCATTACGCTGCAAACACTGCTTCGTGCCAATATTCTCTTCGAATTTCAGTCTCGCAGAGAACCACACGGACCGCTTCGAGCATCTTTGTAGGTATAGCGTGTCTTGGCGCTAATGGTTTAGGTACCTTTGGTCAGCATGTACAAACCAAAGGTGCAAATGTAGTAACTCTAGACTAACTTTGGCGGACTAAGGAGACGTTTGTATTGGTTTTTGCTTTGATAGTATGCATCACTTTTATTTGATTTTTTGTTGCAACGCACAGGCACCTTACTAGTATATATATATGTGTGTGTGTGTGTGTGTGTGCGCGCGCGCTTATTGTGTTTCTATTTGTTTCAGAGGGCATGTTCTTGTTTTTGAAATGGATGTGAATTGGATGTATACATGTACTTGTTATGTTTCTGCTTATTTCAGAGGGTATAATTAGCATTTCCTAATACTAACCAACAAACAAAAATAGATTTAGTAATACAAAGGAATATTACAAACGGTTTCATCTACAAACCGTCTGTAATACATATATATCACAGATGGTTTGTAGTTGAAACCGTCAGTGATATATTAGTAATCACAGATGGTTTCTACTACAAACTGTCAGTGATAGTCAACTATCACAAACGGTTATGAGTTAATAACCATTTGCGATAATTTGTATCACAGACGGTTCGAAAATCATCGATAATGATCTCATGTCATTAGCAATCCATAAACTCAGACGGCTCATGAAACTGTTTATGATAATATTTTTGAACTGTCTGTGATGATGTTTTCTGTAATAGTGAGACCCATAGATGCCCACGCGTACCATCTCTTCCCATGACATGAATGCACACGATGCAATGATTCCATTAAACATATACCATAGTTCATCATGATTTTAACCATCATTATATATTCATCAAGATAAATAGGAGTAATCATACAAAGACAATATGGTAAACATTGCATAAATATCAAGTGATAAGAGCAATCAACCTGTTTTTTACTATTCTATTATGTATTTGCCTTAACCGTATAGGAAGACTTGATGGCCCATGAACAACCATTGAAATGAGCATTATAATCTAACCAAAATCATTGTACAACATTTCAATACCCATCTATAGAATAAAAATATGATCACACACTCCTATGCTTAAAAAACGCCTCTCAACTTCTCCCTGATTTACCAATATCATTGTCCCAGCATTCAAAAAAGATAACTTGCACCTCAGGAATCCAAAAATTATAAACAATATAATTTCTGGAAACTAGACAGAATTTTCCACTTTTCTCTAGTTATTACAATTTCATGATCAGCCCATTTAGACCCTCATTTTCAGCCCCGAAGACTACTCTATTGCAAATTAGTACAGACAACTTCACCTTTTCTTAACTATTTTTCTACAACATGAAACATAGTGAATGATACCATTTTTCAAACCTAAAAAAATTACCTACATATTTCTAGTTATCACCTTTAATTAATTCATCCAAATACCATACTTAATTTGCAAAAACAAAAATTGCGGTCATCTTAAACTAACTAATGAACAATAAACTTAGTAGAGCAATGACTTATAAACCATCCAACCAAATTCAATGAGTTAGCATGCTATGCAATGAGTTAGCAATGACTTCCCAGAACATCATTGGTCCAAACTGGATGGAATCAATTTGCCATGACGATGGCAAGGAGGATCAAATCTTGCATAGCAATTGGAGAGATGATGCGTAATTAACATAAGCTGTCCAATGGCCTAGAGGTGGCCAACACTAGATCTCCTTCGGCTTGAGATTGGTGCCTCTCACACAACGTCATATGGAGCTCCTCTCTCACAACCTCATGGAGCTCGCAACTGCTTCTAGATGTTAGGATATTAGTGGTAATGGAGATGCTGCTAGGAAAGATGAAAATATGACAATCTTGCTATAATTTGTAGGGAAAAATTAATATCAACACCACTACAGATGCCTTGTCCTTATGTGTATTTGTAATTCAATACAAAGATAGGTTTCTAATTCTAACTGGACCATGAACATGCCAACAACGGCACCAGGTGATATGAATCTGGGTGGTCCTAAAATCTTTACCCTGCACGAAACAACGATAACAAGTTGTTCCATGTGGCATGTTGGAATAGTCCCACATTAATTGTAGAAGAGAAAAAGTCCTAACTTAAAGTGGGGAAGTTCCTCACCACATAAGCTTGCTTTTGGGGATGAGAAGAGCCTTACAATACAACAAGTGGTATAGAGCGTGAGGTGTAGCGTGTCATGCCAAAGTAGATGGTGTCCCATTCAAGTTCATGGGTAGTGGTGACATCTCAACACAGTGACGTCCAAGGCATCGACGAAGGAGGGATCGGTGTCCCTCCAATACCTAATGCTAACTAAGAGCAACTATGGGTCTTGGGAGTTGAAGATGAAGGTGCTCATGCGCGCACAAGGGTGTGGGTGGCGGTGGAGGACAATGAGCTGGTTAACGAGCGCAAGGACCAGATGCCAATTGTCGTCATTTCTAAGCTATGCTCAAGGCCATGATGATGGTCTTAGCCAAAAGGAGACGACTAAGGAAGCTTAGGACACCATGGATGAGATGCACGTTAGTGTTGATCATGTTAAGGAGGCATGAGTACAAAATCTCATGAGTGCATTTGAGATGATTACATGAAGAAGACAGAGTCCATCAATGACTTTGTGATGAAGCTAACCACCATTGTCAACGAGAATCATGCCCTCGGAGAAAAGACGGAGGAGTGCACCATCGTGAAGAAGTTTCTCCTTGCTATCCCCGACAAATTCCTTCTGATATTCTCCACCATTGAGCAATTTTGTGATGTCAAGATGATGACGGTTGTGGAGGTGATTGGGTGTCTGAAGGCATATGAGGAACATACAAAGGGATGATGGCGTGATGAGGAAGGCGAGGACCTACTGCTCACTAGGGCCGAGTGGGAGTCTAGGGCCAAGAAGAAAGAGAGTGCTAACAACTCTGGTGCAAGTACACCGCAAGTTCGACAAGGCAAAGGTTTGTTGCTACAATTGTTAGGACTATGGACACTTCACTTTCCGAATGTTGTAACCGATGAAGGAGAAAGTGGAGGCACATTTAATTGAAGATTTTGAAGATGAACCAATGTAGCTCTGATACTAAAGTAACAATAATAAGATTAAGGGGGCGTCATCTTAGTGTTTTGTATATTAGTCAAGTTAGAGTCCCTGTATGTGCATGAACATGTGCCAGTTAAGTTGAGTTTTTGCGTGCAGCTATGTGTTAGTTTGCATATAGACCTCTTCATGTGGAGGCGTAGTTTGTAGTTCGGATCATGTGTTGAGTCTAAGGTCATCAACTAGAAGGCAAGTCTGGATTAGCAGGAGATTATTGGAAAATAATATAGACTTGCCAAGTAATAGGCCGTTAGGATCTTGATGTAATCGGCATTGGATCAAATTAGTTAGCTTGTTTCCTTTGTTAGGCTTTCTATGTTTAGTTGTTGGCATGGTTAGCAAGTTGATTAGGTAGTCCTTAAAAGGACGTGTAATCAGATGCATTTGATAAGAGAATAAAGAAAATATGAAAGCTCTGGCCCGTGTGAGTTGTCCCCGGGTTCGCGTGCGTGAATACCTGGTCTATACCAACATGACATGCTACCTACTTGATAATTGGCTCAACCGCAATAATCAAGTCAAACAAATATACTTGTGTTGAAGTATGAATTGGAGTTCCACACCTAGGTCACTGTTCGATGAAGGTCCATGCATGATAACACAAGATAAAAGATGTTTGTTTCCATATTGAGATCGTGGGATGACAAAAGTCCGCTGAAATTAACCACTTTTGATGACGTTAACCACGTGAGAACTGAAAAAAGGCAATAGAGTGTCACCGAAAGACTAGCTTTCTTCATACTTTCGTTTTTTGAGAGGAACTAACCAGTGTCTAGCCAACAAAATTAGCTTTGTTGCAACTCACACAGCCACTTGCCACCTGCCAATGCATCAATCCAACAAAATTAGCTTCTACTCGGACGCATGTGCTCTGTTGAATAACTTTCGTTTTTTGAGAGGAACTAACCAGTGTCTAGCTACTTTCACACTATTACTATGACACTGAATCCTATTTGTATTACTGAATCTTACTTCAAACCTATGTAGTCACAACTCGATCTGTGTAGTAATGCAAACTAAACAAAGTGGGTGAAAAAGAAGATAAGATCATAGTGCAGAGTCTCAAATAATACTTATTTCTTAGCAGGGAGAGGATACGATTCACAACCATCTCCGGTAACTTCTTACATAATAGTTTTATTGCTACTGTGATATAATGGAAATTATAGGGAGGCCATGTGAAAGGACTAAAGTCACATAGTGCCAAGCCTTATTTATATATAGTACCCAAACCAGCGCACTGCACAACCTGACCAAATTAACATGCATCATCCGCTCGACAACTTGCTATGATCAGCTCCAAACAATTGCTATATATGAAGATATTGCATTTCTTTGGCTAGCAAAGACCAACGGGTACTTACTTGGGACGTATCATGAATCTGGACCTTAGTGATAACCCTCATTTGTTATTGTCCCGTCAAGCACTTAAAAAACTCAACAAAATTACAGTTTAGTTGAAAACTGAAAAATTACAGCTTCAAGTTCACTTTGTTTCTTTGTTTCATGACGTTCCTACCGACCGGACAGTGTCTCATGTCCATGGAATGCTGGAAATCATGGACAGAATGGAAGATATTTAGTGATGGTCAACTTTTCCCTTTTCGAAAACTTGATCTCTAGAATCCAATCGTCCACTCATCCATTGTCAAATGCAACAGTATGTTGTATATTTGCCTCTTTTAGAATGATATATTTCCCCTTTTAGTTGTGTAATTGTGCATACTGTTCTGCAATCAAAACAGCGAATGCAGTTGCATGAAATATCAAGATTTTATCTACCATTTTCGTTTTCAACTAAACTGCTTAGGGATTAATCGGTGTTGTTTCAAAGACTCAACAAAATCTGGACAAAAACACATAGTATGATGTCAGCTTAAATTGACAGGTAATCTCTATTAGAATAATCTTGTTGCACATGTATTGCATGTTTACTAGTTCTTTGCATGATAGAGTAATGCTTGCAGTTTCTGCAGTTAGTGCTTGATCGTTTCTTGTGCTTAGTGTTTGCAGTTTCTTATGCATTAGTGTTTGCAGTTTTTTCTTGGTAATTAGTGGGTCAGTTTCTCTTGTTTAATTGCTATATAAAGGGAGGAAGTAAATCTGAAAAGCTGCCAAGTTCTGCAACGCCAAATCCTGTGTGAGTTCGTCGTGTTCTTGTGTTGTGTTCTTATTTTTCATTCGGTAACAATGAGTACTTAGGTGTTAGCAAGAGTTTGGGCCAACATTTGGTATATCACCCCTTAATCTTATTTGCTTTATTCTCCACTTCCACTTTAGGCTTCAAAGCAGTGCGGGCTCATAATCCGCATCAGTAATGGCAAGCTGCACCACTGCCTTGGTCACCTTCTTCGGTTCGTCGCACTCATCGGCGAAGTGACCAAACTCACCACAGTTGTGACAATCAATCTTCGACTTGTCAAACTTTCCGCAGTACTTCTTCTTGTCACCGTTTTTGTTGACGCCGTTGCTAGGGCCCTCACCGCTTCTCTGCTCTTCAGCGACCTTGGCCTCCCACTCGGCACGTGTGAGCAGTGGCTCCCCATGCGTGAACAATAGCCGCTGCTCGCCTTCTCTTTCATGACATCGCCCCTTTGAGGCCTCCTCGAACGCCCGCAAACGCCCGATAGTCTCGGCGACCGACATCTCCGTCACATCACCTCATTGTTCAATAGTACTAACAATGGGTAGGAAATTATCGGAGACGGAGTGTAGGAGCTTCTCCACCACGGCACTCTCCTCCACTTTCGTGCCGAGTGAACGTATCTCGTTCACAATGGTGGTAACCTTCAAAGCAAACTCATTAACTTTCTTAGATTCACTCATGTACATACCGTCAAGCTCCCTCTTGAGAGTCTGTACTCGGACCTTCTTGACACGATCTTCACCAACGTACATCTTCTTGAGAGCGTCCCAAGCCTCCTTCGCTGTCTCCTTCTCGGATATAGCCATCACCACAGCCTCCGGCATAGCTTGGACGATGGCAACGAGAGCCATCTGGTCCTTCTTCTCATCGACCACTTCATCGCCCTCCACCGCTGCCCACACGCCTTATGCACGCATGAAGATCTTCATCTTCACCGCCCACACACCATAGTTGTTCTCCAAGAGCATGGGGTAACGACCGTCACCCCGCCTCCTTCACTTGTTGCACGACCACTCGTGGCCGCCTTGGTTGTTGTCGACGTCCTTACGCTTTGCTGCCGCTGCGGTGCCGTCGCTGTAGACATGATCTTCGGCATCTCACGAACAAGGCTCGATACAAATGTTGGCCCCAAATCCCTTCTAGATAAAATGAACACAAAGAAAAAGCACACACATAGCTTAGCACTTGAACACACGCACAGTTTATTCTTGTTCGAGAAATAAGAATAGAAATAATGAAGGCACAAAAAATACATCTGCTCTCCATTACCTCTATTCTTGTTTCTCTGAACAAGAATAGACCGTGCGTGTGTTCAAGTGCTAAGCAACTATACGTGTGCTTTTTCTTTTGTGTTCATTTTATCCAGAAGTGATTTGAGGCCAACAATCTCTAAGTCTAGAGACCTTGATGCTATAATTGGATCGTATAAAATGGAGGATGTTTTCTATATGTAAAACAGGTGGCGAGGATTGAAAAGAAACTACCCTAGATGCAGGGCAACTATCCGAAGCTCCAGGTGTGCCTGCAGCAAATAGAAAGAAATAACGGTGCAATGAATGGAAAAAAACAATGTCTGCTTCCGTTCCAGCAAGGACGTAGAGTTTTGGTTGTGTCATTTTTCTGTAAGCTTATTACAGAATCTAAAATTGTTACCATAAATAAATACTGGAAATTAGTGATAAAATGATAATCGCGGATGAGGTTGATAAATGCTATGGTTCCCCTGGTCCTTTGCAAGAACAATTGAAACAACATCATACGCAATTTATGGCACTAAATTGGGATATGGGAGTACAACTCTAACGTGTAACATCCCAATTTTGACTTCACAATAAATAATATATAATCTTGGACCGCGTGTGCATAAGAGAGGGGCTGAGGGAGTTCCAGATCGCGTGTACCTAGAGCTGACTGAGTCCCCGAGTATCCCGAAGTGGCGATTGGCAAAATCCTGAACCCTAGCCATCGCCGTCCCTCCGCCTCACCACCGCCAACGCCACCTGCTGTGCACGTGCCCTCCCGCTGCCTCCTCCCTCCCTCTGCTTCTCCCTCCCGCCCGCCGCCTCCCTCCCGCGCTGCTTCCTCTCGCTCTGGTCGCTCCCGCCACCGCTCCTTCTCTCCCTCTAGTCCTCTCCCTCTAGTCACTGCTACTCCATCTCTCCCTCTGGCCTCCTTCCCGCCGCCGCTCCCTCTCCTTCTAGCCTCCCTCCCGACGCCGCTCCCTCTGGCCTCCCTCCCGTCGCCACTCCTCTCCTCTCGGCCTCCTCCGCCGCCGCTCCATCTCTCCCTCTGGCCGCCGGCGCTCCCTCTCTCCCTCTGGTCCCTCCCGCCGCCGCTCCCTCCCTCCCTCTGGTCCTCTCCCTCCCTCCCTTTGTGCAGTCTAAAGAGTGAATTTGATGTGCTAGTTATGTACTAAGTTACTATCTGTTGTTATATACAAGTTATGTACTAGTTAGTAATTGGAGTCCATGTTAGTAAATTTGATGCACTATTGTGCAGTGAGACTGTTATGTACTTCATAACATTCATATGTGCTATTGTGCTCTACTGTAATGTCTGTTGTTGTGCAGTGAGACTATTATGTACTTCATAACATTCATATGTGCTATTGTGCTCTACTGTACTGTCTGTTGTTATATACTAACGTGCAGCAATTTGATGCGCAGTAATATGATAGAAAATCAGGGAGAGCAAGGCGGCGTGAATGCTGAGGCAATCGAGCAGCAGACTGAGCAACATGAATCGTATGATCCAAGTAAAGATCCTAAACGAAGGGCAAAGTCCACAGATCTGGATGGCAGATAGATTTTGGCCAGATTTGGGCAATAAAGATAAGGTCCAATGCAAACTTTATGGAATGGTTGTTTCTTCAGGAATCAAGAGGCTTCAACAACATCTTGCTGGGGGCTTTGGAGATGTAGAGAAATGCTCGAAAATAACCATAGCCATTATGAGAGAGATGCAAGACTACCTAAGGAAGGGGATGAGGAACAATCCAATCAATTACGATGATGATGATGATGTACAAGTGGCACAACAGGAAGCACAAGAGATCAAGGAAGTCGATCAACCACAAAGAGAAGCAACACATTCATCAAAAGGCTCTTGGCCCTCTATTAGGCATCCACCACAGCACTCAAAGCCAACTCCAAGTTCGGGACAGCTATGAAAAGGAAACTAGCAGCTGCAGCTCTTCAAGCCAAGAATGCCAAGAAGCCTTCTCCGGCACCACCGAAGGGAACTAAATATGTTATTAGTATGCTTCGAAAGCTTGCCCATGAGGTGGTTGAGGAAAGACATGCAAGGGGGAAGAAACAAACATGCATGGAGCAGTTCAACTCTAAAGTCACCAAGGAAGATAGAGAGAGATGCAATAAGTACATATGTGATTTTTTTCTACTCGAATGGTATACCCTTCAATATCGCCAAGTCAAGATCCTTTGAGGTAATGATTGAGGCCCTTGGGCAAATTGGATCTGGTCATATTGGTCTAAGTTATCATGAGTTGAGGAAATCAGGGTTGCAAAAAGTAAAGAAGAAGATAGACCTTCTGAGGAAGACACATGAGTTAGCTTGGAAGGAGTATGGTTGCACTATCATATCAGATGGATGGACTGATAAAAGAGGACAGCATTTGATTAATTTCCTTGCCAATAGCCCAGAGGGAACTTTCTTCCTAGAGTCTGTCAATGCATCAAGTCAGGTGGCCGATACAAATATGCTAGCTGACTTACTACAGCAGAGAATTAAGGATGTTGGCATTCAAAATATTGTTTAAATAATCACTGATAATGGTGCTAATTTCAAGGCAGCAGGCAGACTTCTAATGGCCAGATTTCCTACCCTATTTTGGACACCATGTGCTGCCCATTGCATAGGCCTCATGTTGGAGGAAATTGGTAAGATACCTGAGTTCAATAGTTGCATTACTAAAGCCAAACATGTCACCGTTTTATCTATAGGCATGGGAAGCTTCTTGATGCAATGAGAGATAAGACAGGAGGCTATGATCTTGTAATGCCAGTAGCCACTCGATTCGCCACATCATTCCTAACCTTGCAGAGTTTGTTCAAGCATAGAGCTGCATTGAGAAATCTCTTTGTGGATGAGGATTAGAATAGATGCAAATTGGCCAAGTCATAAGTGGGGAAGAATGTAGCTGAAATTGTGCTCTCTACTAATTTTTGGAATGTTGTGCAATGCTCCAAAAGAGTTACACAAGCACTAGTTATTGTGTTGAGAATCGTTGATGGTGATGAGAACCCAGCGATGCGAGAGGTTATGGTAGCTATGGATGTTGCCAAGGAGAAAATCAAGGAAACCTTGTAGGCAAGGCTCTCCTTGAACGTGTGATTGACATTATTGAGAGGTGGTGGACAGAACAAATGGAAGTGAAGCTATATGGGGCTGCACTGTACTTGAATCCAAATAAATTTTATGCATTCAAGGAGAAAGATAGTACACGTGCTCGAAAGCTAAGAGACAATTTCAATGATGTTCTTTCCAAGATAGTTGGTTATGATGACGAGGAACTTGCTACAAAGATATCTACCCAAGCTAATCATTACGAGAAAAAGCGAGCTTGCTTTGGAAAGACACTAGCAATATCAAGCTAAGGAAAAATGTGCCCACGTAAGTACTCAATTAGTCAATTTCATTTCAATTTGGCATATTCAATTTTATTGCTTCACCACTGATCATGCCTTTTCCAATTTCCATTTTTGTAGTTGATTGGTCGGATGCATATGGTGGTGATGCATCAGATCTTCAACAATTTGCAAAGCATCTTCTTGGTCTTTGTGCTTCGTCTTCTGGGTGTGAACGCAATTGGAGCACCTTTGAATTTGTAAGTAGTTACTAACTGGTAGTCTAGTACTAAGTAATGTATAATAATAAATTAATAATTGTCTAATTGAGTTTTTTATTATTCCTTTTAGATACATACAGAGAAAAGAAACCGGTTGGAGCACCAAAGGTTGAATGATTTGGTTTATATCAAATATAACCAAAAGATTGCTGAAAAATTTCAAAAGATGCGTGTAGAGGGGAGCAACTTTAACCCATTGATCTTTGATGAGTATGAGTGGAACACTAATTGGATTGATGCGGGTGCTGAAGATGTGCATGAGATAGGGCCAGAAAATCTGGATTGGGCACTTGTTGACGAGGTTGTGGGTGCATCAAGTGCACTCCGTGGTTGCAATCTACCTAGGCAAGCCCATGCCACAACTGCTGGGATTGGGAGCGTTGTATTGTCTTATCATCGATGATGCCATGGTGGTGCTAGTGCTACAGGTTCAAGCTTAAGGCCGGTTGAGGAGGAAGTATGCAGGAGAGGTGACGAGCTTGATGAAGATTTTGAGATGGATGATGAAAACATTGAGGATGACTACGGCGAATCTCCTCCTACTCCTACTCATGACAATGCACAAAGTGGTGGTGCAGCCCATGAGGAAGATGATGCAACTTCAGATTATGATTGTTGATGCCTTGGAGAGTTGTAGTTGTTTTGTAACTTTGTTCACCTTTGACTCTTTGTCTTGAACTCTGTGATGCACTATGTAGTAGTACTACTATGTGATGGGTCTATCCTGCCAATGTTATGCTAGATCTGTTCTCAATTTCATCATGTCAACTCAAAAGCTTATTTTATTTCATCATTTCAAGTTTACAAATATGAAATTACAATATTTGGTAACCATTTTACAACTTTACATTCTAACATTTGCTATCTTTCTCCATGGCAGGAACATATTGATTCAATGGATTTCATCTTATTCAAAAGAATGGCAGACTTGTCAAGGTTTTAGGTATGCAATTGTTATTGACCTCTCTCTAATTTGCTGTTTTAGTTAAGTAGTTAGGTACTCGTCAAGTGAACCCGCCTTAGCTCGCCTAGCAACACCTAGAGGACGACCGCCCGCTTGGACAACTAGGCGTCCTGGTGCTCCTTAGGCGCCGTGGTCACCAAGGTCGCCGTGACAACCATGGTTATCACATATGGCTCCTAAACTATTTGTTATAAGTTAAAACACGATAGTTTTTCAAAATAACCTTCACGTGATATGTCCGCTATCACACGATTTTTAATATTAACCGCCTGTGACATCGCATATGTCAAGATGGTTTTTAAGACAAATCATCTATGATATTGTGCTATCACAGATGGTTTTAAAACAAATCATCTGTGATATTGTTATCACAAACGGTTTGTAACACCAAACCGTCTCGTGATAGATATTTGAAAAGCTACATTATTTTCTATTTTTGGTTAGCCTCAAGAAATGCTAGCCATGCTCTCAAAACAAGCAAGAAGATCACACACACACACACACACACACACACACACACACACACACACATATATATATATATATATATATATATATATATATATATATATATATATATATAGCATGAGACAATCATTATATAGATCTCACAAATGAATTAAACAACGTAAGTAGATCACATATATAGTATATGACAATCACTACACAGATCTCACAAATGAATTAAATAACTAAATGAAGTATAATTGAATGAATTGTCTGATTAAGCACAATTGGGTGATTACAATTATATCCAATATTTTAATATTTAATTATCATCGCCCGTGGAACTCTCAAGTGTTGTTTATAACCTCCGCTATCAAGAATTGGGAGAGCTTTTCTCGAATTTCGATGAGTTTGTTAAGATTGATTGCACTTTCGCCGAATTTCACGTGTTGTCGCTAGTAGTGTTAAGTCATTAGCATATATATATACATATATATATATACATATTATATTGATAATTATAAAATAATTATTGGCAGGTTGACAAATCTCTGTATCATTCGTCTTAGCGTCCATGATTTCCATCATATGATGGCAAACATAGAATTCACATACGTTACCCTATAACTGCTAGTGGCACTGCAAAAATAGAATTACATACATATGTATTGTTAGTTCTGGTGGCATTATAACAAAGTGTGATTAGGATTGTTGTGTTGTAGCAGGTACCGAAAATCGCATCCTATGTCACAGTATAGTGCTAGATTGCTTGTGTCTCCCTCCCTGGACAACGTAAGCACTGAACGACCTATGTGATTCCAAAAAATTAACCTTAGCCATTGCAAATGAAGGGAAGACTACAATAGAGTGATGTATAGAGGAAATGAGTTTATATGTCAATTGCTTGTTGCACACGGGTGAAGACATGGTCGCTCCTAAATAGGGAATCAAGATATATTATCTTGATCCATTTTGGTACAATCACAACTAGAATCCAGTGAGACCTAGTCATGTATATCACCATAGTGATTAATCCTAAGTTGATGTTGCGTATAAAGTATAAATAAAACTTGTATGGCAACTATGAGGTTGGACAGCGGGCGGCGGATGGCCGGGGCAAGGCGGCGTGGCTTGGCAGCAAGGACTCACCGACGATAGGGCAAATGGTGGTGGCGATCGATGATGCAGATGGAGATGATGGCGGCGTCCTCGACCATAGAGGCAATGGTAGCTAGAGCGGAAGACGACGATGGTGACCAAGGTGTGTGGCATAGCTCAGTGAAACAGTAGTGGCGCACGGGCAAGTGAGCGGCGGTGGGGATGCAGAGATCGAGGGCAGCAACGCGAGTTTATAGGCATGAACGCCGAGGTATCCCACTCGGAGGCGGGGGTAGAGAAGTTTGGCTTGGACATGAACTCCAAGACGATGGTGGAGTCCCGATTAGATACGATGATGAACAGTAGATGGCACAACCAATGTGCAACACGTGGCATCTGACAGAATCAGACGGTCAATGTTAGACCGCACAGATGAACAGTAGCCTGGCCCTCGGATGGTTAACACGTGTCCAAGGCAAGATCTGATAGTTGAAAGCGGCCATGGCCTAGATGGCCGACATGTAGCCCGGCCCGTTACTGTTCTAGGATTTTTGAGGGATTTTCTAGTTTTAAAAATTCAAATAAAATCAAAGGAACTCTAGAAAATAGCAAATAAAATTGAAAAAACACAGAAAATTCCTTGGGACACAATGAACCCAAATATAATATTTTTAGTAAATGTTAATATTTATTTTAGTCATATTAAATCCTTTTAATTATTAATAAAATTCAATTTATGTTTGTATTAAATCTAAAAAAATTCAAATGGTGAGTTTTCTTTTAAAAATTTCAAATAAACTCTGAAAATTGGATATTATATTCACGAAACCGGTCTCTAGTTGGGCACCGTGCACCAGTATCCCTGATAGCCATGGATACGCCATCCCCTACCCATCGTCAATGGGAATAGAGCCAACAAGTCTGATTCTGAGGATGCACGGCATGGGCTCTTACATAACGATACACGATGAGCTAAGACATCCATCATGTCTATCTATAAAGCATTCTAGAGAGGTACATTATCTGGATGTCGTCGATAGGTAAGTGGGTATTGCTATGTTCCAAAATTAGCGTGGACATGCAGCTACTCCGACATTGAGGGGGACTGGGTACCACATTAACAGAGGTGGGTTGCGGACTTGTCAAACTTTTGCAACATTGCAGATGCTATGATCTTCAAGTGATCATGTCCAGATGTAATTGCCGCTCTTAATGCAATCTTGACATTAACTATGTAAGAATAAAAAAATATTTACCATTGGATAAGTTGATCCTGAAAATACACTTGTTACTTCAACCAAGGCCTTCAATATTAGTGCATTTTTTCATACAATACCCAATCTTCGCCTAATGGTTGCCATTGGTAATTTGCATATATGCCGGCATAACGCACTAAAGCTTCCCTATAAGCAATGCAGACCGACAACATCTTGTATGTCGAACTCCATCATGTTGACACATTAAGGCATAATCCAAACCCAATTCTCAATGCAAGTGATGAACAAATTTGTAAGAATTTATGCATACGAGAAGGAGACTTTTTTATATACTTGACTGTTTCCCCTGAGATTGTTTATCAATGGTGCTAATGGTAGTAAGCCATCATTTACAACCAAATTCACTATATGAGAACAACATCTAACATGAAAATACATAGCAATGAAACGAGCTGATCCTCTAGCAGCAAACTTGGCTATTAAACTATGTATAGCAGCAGCAATGGAGGAAGCATTATCAAGAGTGAGTGTGATAATCTTATCCTCTATCTTCCATTTAGTAATGCAATCAAAGACAGCCTGAGCTATGACAACCCCATTGTGTGGAGGATCCAACTTAATAAAGTTTAGCACACGACATTGCATAACCCAATTTTTATCTATATAATGTGCTACCAAACTCATGTAGTAAATGTTTTGGTTAGAGGTCCACATATCACAAGTTAAACTTATATGGAAGACACTTCTAAGACACTTCCTAAGGACATCCCTCTCTGATTAGTAAATCTTGATGCATTCACTTCTTATCGTCTTTCTACCAATGAATTGGTACGATGGATTTAAGTAACTTATCAAAACATTGAACCAAGTGTACTCGACCATCTTAAAAAGATACTCATGGACAATTATCATCTTAGCAATAATTCGATGAGTTTCATCTTAGTCATATTCCCTAGGAGCGGCAATAAGAGGTAAACCAGCTGCACCTACCTAGCAAGAGCAAAATTCAGCTTAGCTTGACTTTTCATCTTAGCCACCTTATTCAAATATGGCGTGCACTTCAGTATATGCCTCATCAGATGTTGGCTCGAGGCAGAGGCCCCGACGTCGGTCAACTTCTTCTCTCATGCTTGTGCATGAGACTCCATGCTTTGTTGTGGATCCATATGCTATGCCTTCAAGGACGACGGGAGCACAAGGCATGGATGATGGGAGCACAGGGGATGGGGAGGGTAGGGCGTGGTGGCACCCCAGACGTCTGATGAGCTTGTGGGGGTGATCGAGAAGTTGCCGCTAGAGAGGGGGATTAGGATTGGGGAGTTGCCAATTAGAGAAAGGGGATGATGGACATTGGAGGTGTGAAAGATCAGATGGTCTAAACGTTTGGTCCGAATGTTTGGACTAAGGGGGTTAGGACAGTTTGAACATTTGGATTGAGGGGTTCGACGGTTCGAACCTTCATGCCTCATCGACAGCAAAGAACTAGGTTGGATTGTCCGAATGTTTGGAGTCCATCCAACAACTGAGGTTATCGTCCGAACTCCATCCAACGACTGTTCTTCAAATGAGCCTAACAAGCAACTCGCGAGCGGCTCGAAGCTCGGCTCATTTACCTTGTGAGCTGAACACTAAGTTCGGCTTGCCTCACAAAATAACGAGCTCGAGTCAAGCTATCTCGAGCTCGCATGAGCAAGCCGCTCACAAGCCTCAAGCTATTTTTCTAGCCCTAGTTGCCGCCGCCGCCTAGGAGCTCGCAGCCCCCATACTTAGACGTGGAGCCGTGGGCTGTGTCATCTTCCCCACGGGGGTGCTATCGTGTGCCTGTGCTACCTCCTCAAGGATGCAAATCACCGTCATGTGCCGACCTCCTTTGTTGCCGGCCGTCATTCATGGCCTCGGTGACACCTTGTCTTCTCTGCGTCAACCATCCTTGTTGCCGTCATCTTTGAGATCTGAAGCCACTATCTCCTTGTCACCAGCCTTGTCCTTTAGTCGTGGTCATCGCCACCCTTCTCATACAGTCTTACGCACTGCACTCCATTGTCATCATCATCCTCCCTATGGCCGGCACCATGTCGTCCGTGTAGTCACGGACCCCTTGTAGTTAGGAACACCGGGGATCTATCGTTGTCTCGCCTCCCTTCATGGTTGTCACCATCGAGGCCTCAATGCCGGCACGTACCTTACCATCATCGCTGTCGCCTCCATCAATGCCACCATGCTGCCTTGGCTTCTCTGGTACCTTTGTTGCGCATCCCAGATCAGGAGGCGAGGGGGGTCCTGGCATCCAGGGGATGGGAGGTATGGCCTTGTCATTTCAGCATCACAAGTCCTTGCAGCAATGGAGTGATCAGTCAGGACACCAAAACAAAGATACTAGCATGTCTTATGTCCACAGCAGCATCTGCCACATCTGAACTAAAATATAATAAAATTCTACATCAAAACCAGTGGCACTCAGCACAATATAATTCACACCAAATGGACTAAACAACAACACAAACAATAGAGAGAGGAACATGAGGAACTGAGGAGCAAATTTGGAGTCAAATTAAAGAAGACACGTTTGGAGCATGACGATGTTCACAGATATTAGGGGAAAAAACTGCATTCCATACTGCATGCTAGGATTGATCTAGCTTTGACATAAGGGTCTAAAATTAAGAAAATTTCCTACATGCCACTAAAAGTTACCTTAATCCTGGATATGGCATTAAAAAATAACTTCTTTCAATACCACTGATTTTCAATTTTATGCCCTTTTCGAGCCACTCCCGTGTGTCTCGTGTCAACGTTGTAAGCAGCCTTTATGCGTGCTTGTAAGTAGGATATGAAATGGCAAAAATAATAACCATCTTCTTCATCCTCTTCTTCTCTCCTGTCTTTCATGGGCTCCTGCCGCACCACCTCCAAATCACAATGTCTACATGAGTCCACGTATTTCCACTCCCAATCATCTAATACTACTATACTAGCCTTCCTTCGTATGTGTGTATAGCTAGATGAACCGTTAGCACCAAAAATGACAGATCCAAATTGCGAACAATCCAGGAAACACAAGATGCGCTGATCGCCGGCTGTGGCGAGGGCGATGGACTCGATGCTGGCGCTCCCTTGGAGCATCTCTAGAACCCGAAGAGGACGACCGGCAGGCAATGAACATGAACCAAAGCTTCATACGCTTCCTCTTCAGAACCACTTCTGAGATTGGAATGGACTGGGTTGGAGTCGAGCCAATTTGCTAGATTTTCCACTAGAAGACTTTGGAACCATTAGCAAACGGTCACTCTACTGTTTTTTTTAAAACCAAAGATAGGAGCTTTACCATACATTCGGGGGCGGATTTAGGCCCTGCTCGTTTCAGCTTTTTTTCAGCTTCAGCTTTTTTTTCACTATTCAGTAATTTGTCTTTTTCTGAATTTTTTTAGATTTTTTGAGTTTGTTTTACATTTTTCTTTTTTTCTCGTGTTCCTTTGCATTGTCCGTAATAGGCTAACATATTTTTTTCTATTTTTACATTTTTTTTAAATTTAATTATGTCCAAAAAGCTAAATCAGCTACAGTAAAAAAAAAGCCAGCTATAGTAAAAAAAAGCCAGCTACAGTGGAATTTCAGCCAAAAGTCAGAAGCTATTGCTAAAACGATCATCCCCCTTGGGTCTATGTTAGGATGGACTTCAGCTCGAGGTGTGAAAATTTTGGCAATGTAAAGCCCTGATAATTTTAGACCAACCTGGGTCGTCATTTATTGATCCAGCCTGTGTAGACAAGCGATCGGCCCCATGCTTCTAGGCTCGCGCACACGCCCGGCTGGCTGGCCCAGCCATTCTCCTAGCCCAATAGCCTCGCGCACACGCCCGATGGCCTGAGCAGCTCGCACATTACTTCTCCAACCCTAATCTCCCCCATCTCCTCCCTCGCAACCTCCCCATTGACTGAACGCCTTGCGTCGCCCCCGCCCAGCAGCTCGCACACCGTGGCGCCACCCTTCGCCCCCTCCACTGTGCCTAGCAGCTCGCACCCCACACACCGCCCTCCCGTTTAGCTCCTTCCCTGCGCCGCCTCTCACCCGTTCCCTCCCCTAGCTCCCCACGCCGCACCATACCACCTAGCTCGACGGCGGGCCGCCCTCCCCGCCTGCCTCCTCCCACGCGCCCCCTCCGCGCTGCTTATCACCTCGTGGTTATGCATGAAGTTTGAAAACCAAATAAGGGATTATATGTTTTGTTTTAGAATTCTGAGGGCGTACTTAAAATTTTGAATGCGAGTTTTACAGCAAAAAATGGTTTTAGGGACAAATTTTTGGAAGGGGTTTTGAGGAAGACTTTCATCAATAGATTTTCGAAAGGGGAATTGTAGTTATGAAACTCTCAGGGATAATTTTGAAAATAATGTTTTAAAGTATGCTTAAAATTTTAATTTGAAAATAAAAAGTAAAATAACTCCTAGCATGGGTGACGAGACCAGGGAAAATTTATTCGGTTTGAAAAAAAATTTGGCACCGGACGAAACGAATGAAATAGCGAAATTTCGTTTATTTCGGCTGAAATTTCAGCCAAACCATTCAAATAGTATTTAATTTTTTGATAAAATTTAACTAAAATTTAGACAAATTTCAAATGGGTAAAAATTCAGCCGAATCATTTGCCTTTCGGTACCGAACGAAAGGACCGAAATTTCGCCGAAATACTAAAATTTTGGATGAAATATTTAACACTGGGCGAGACCAAGCATGGGGAACAGATTTGTTTTATCCACACAACATTTTTGAAATAGAATTCTTTTCTTTTAGTTCTTTTTTTAAAAGTTAACCTTCGAGCTTTATGTTTGAAAGATAAGGTCCTTTTGGGGAAAACTTTTGAGAAATATTTTTGCTTTGATTGTTTTAGAAAACAAAAGCAAAGTTTGGAGTTGGTCCGAGATGAGGTTGAACCTTTTGAAAGAAACCTTTTTGGGAATTGTTTTTTGGAAAAATAGGTTTGTCTTGTGTACTTGATTAACCAAAACAAATATTTGGGAAAGAATTTGGCTATTTGAGAAATCAAAGCAGATTTTGGAATAAATTCGATAAGTAGTTAAACTTTTACGAGAAGCCTTTTGGGAAAGACTTTTGGAAAATAGGTTTTGATGTCTTCATAAACCAAAATGGATTTTTGGAGTATGTTTGGTAAGAAGTTAAATTATGGAAATCCCCGTAAGATCATTTTTTGGACAGATTTTAAAATAAATTTTGTAAATCAATTTTGCAAACCATTTGGTAAGTGAACTTCAGGATAAAATAATTTTTGACAATAAAATTTCATAGTTAAGCTTCAAAATCTTTGCCCAAAATAGGTTTTCGTGATACCTGTAAAGAGGGGTTTGCAAAAGTCTTAAAAATTTGTCATGTTGAATTTCAGCAAGAGAGTTTCAAATTTTAAAATTTGCCAAGGCAAGATAGAGGTGAGAGAAGATCATCTAGAGATATAAGGAGTAATAATACTTGTATTTTGTAAATAAATTTTAGAGAGATAATTCTAGTGATAAAAATAATGGCCATTCTCACTAAAGTCATGACCTATAGTCGATATGCTCTGATACCAGCTTTATCAAACACAGATTTTACTAGTCTAAAATCCTCTATGATTCTACTGCATTATTCCCTGGATTAGTAAATTGTGCTTACAGATACATTAATGTATACCAAATACATATCACATGAAAGCATAGATAATATAGTAATAACTTTCTCATGGGCACAAGCCAAAATCATTAAAATGTAATAGTGGAAACGAGACTTCAGTAAGGTGGGACGCTCATGTCACATGCATAGGCAGCCAACTGGGCTCGTGATCTAGTTCTTAGCCTCATCGTATTCTAGTCTTGTGAACAACCTTAGACGACCACAGGACTTGACTTTCAACTTTTTTCTTACTAGGCGACAATATTTGAGCAACAATGAGTACAAAGTTATTCAGCAAGCCACCACACAGAATGCAATAATAATAGATGCGAGGCTAAGCAAAGAGAGGCTTAAGGTTCTTTAATTTACGAAAATGCCACCATTTTGCGATATAGATATAGGAAATTCCTGAGACTTATCATTTTTTAACTAAAAAATACTTCTAAATTGTGTGAAAGATTGCAATATCAATAGTAGTATAGACTCTATCCACTATTACATGGCTACCTATACCATATGCTAGATTTCCAATGTTACGTCCGCTTATCATTATCACTGGGAATGATGCCCAGGGCAGCACAAATCAGGGACTTAACTGCCTGACACTTTTTATCCCACCCACAAAGTTGTTTTTCGCAAATAGACACTAACTCGAGTAAGTTCTCATGCCCACCTATGACCATGGGCAATGGATGTTCAAACAGTTTTTACTCTATAGAGGTTGCACACTTTATCCACAAGAGACCACCACTTGTTACATTCCACATGTTTCCTTAGGCATACAGATCAACAAGGTCATCACAAAGCCTTTACAATACATCTCCCCAGTGGTGCTACACCTTCTAAGGTTTCTACCGCTGTGGGGTACGATGACCCCTCCAGAATCCCCTCTTCCACCGTCACATCAAAGGCCTTCCCTTCTGCATGTGTTCACACCCATGGCACAACCCACATTGGATCGATATAAATTAGTTAGTCGTCGATCCATATAGACTTATGGTTGTGCTTTTTGACCTTGAGAGGTCATCACAAGATTCAGTCCTTCAAGTTATTTGGACACTTCTTGTCATCCGCCCAGATATTCAATCAAGTTGAGATTTTTGGGAGCATGAAATAATTGCATTTAACCTACCAACCACTTCACACTAGTAACTACCCAAACCAAGCTTTCTTGTTTGAAATGATGCTAGGGCAAATTAATGCCCCTGAGTATCTAAGTCAAACTAAGCATGGTGCTTTAAATATGGACTTATAATCAGCAAGTTAACCAATAATCCTAAGGCGACAAGGTTTCATATCCAAAGTCAAGGAGTGGAATATAATTAAGAAATTATCCACAAAAAATTAACTATGGACTAATGAGAATATAATTTGCATAATAAAGTAAAGCAAGCAAATTGATACTTTCAAAAAACATAACTTGCTTTAAAAAGGTAGGCGCAATATGATCAAAGTGATGACTTACCTAGCTCAATTTACCGGGGTCTTGATCTTACTCAAAACCTTCTGGGTCAGTGTTATTGGGATTCTGGGTCTTCGCCTTTATCCGAATTATGATCCCGCTCAAGTTGTTACTTCTTCGGGGCTTCAACTTCTATTTACGTGATACACGATTGAAAAGCCAAATAAATCCAAGGACCTCCAAAAGATCCAATTAAATCAAAATTAACTTAATTGAGTTTTATTAGGATCAAGGATATGATAGAAGATTTAGCGGGTGAGGGATGTTTGATAAAGCCAAAGGGAGCTTGAGCGAAGGAGGAAACGCGAGGAACTCATTGGGAAAGAAAACAAGCCATGATCAATGGTGAAGGAATATTCATGGGAAAATTCCGCTCTAGATTCAAAGATGGTGGGGATAGCAAATCGAATAGTACTACATCTCGATCTTCAATTTAGATATTACGATAGGATGACTATTAATTAGATAAGATTATATTTTAGCATGACTTTTTAATTATAGATGCTTTTTTACATGAAATATCGTTATTTTATGTACCTTTTAGTAATGTTTGGATTTGAAGATAAATGTTAGTGATATACAATTTATATTTGAGAGCCATCCGATTATGTGTGGGTAGACTTTAATTTAAACCTCAATATTTGTAGTTAAATAATATTGACCTACTATTCAAGCTACTTCCTTCAATCATTATTCAATATTTGAAAAGGGGTCTTATGATTTTTAAGATGCATAAATAATGTATATTAATATTACATGGCTTAATCTTTCATTAATTATTCTCATAATAATTATCTTACTAATTTCTTGGTTGACATAAAATCAATCAAGATTAAATTTCTAGTATTTTCAATTGGCATAAACTTCCATTCTAGTTCGATAGCAAGGTTTGTTATTTTATTTATACTAATTATATTTTATGTGGTCTTTTTTACATAGAGTATACTCCAATTCAAAAGATGATTAATTAAGTGTCTTGCCTCCAATTAATTCTTCTATGATAATTATTTTGCTAAACCATGCAATGGATCAAGATTAAGTCTCTATTGTCTTTATCTTGCAAGGATTTTATTCTAATATCATAATTAAATTTTATTCTTGTATATAACAAAATAATTTTATCAATTTATTAATTAAATATTCCTTAGACACGGAATTAAAATGAATCACCTGCTAGATGGTTACTTGGATTAGCTATGCTTTGGTTGGGCCCGCCTGTCATGGAGGAAGAGATAGATAGAGGGGGGGACTGTGAACAGAGGAGGCAAGGCTAGCCCAAAATAGGGGAAAGCGGGGGCGCTAGGCTAGCGGTGGCGGCGCCGGCGAGGAGGTTGCTGGAGGGAGGTGGCGAGTGGCAAAATGGAGCGCGGGGATGGCAAGGGAGCAAAGGGAGGTGGAAGCTCAGCCAACCGTAGCACCGCCACTAGGGCATCGCACGCAGCCTGGGGCACGGGCACTGCACGGGGCGACAATGGCCAAGGGAGGAGAGAGGAAGAAAGGGCAAGCATGAGTATTAGGAGGGTGAGTGGAAGCTTACCGCTTGGTTAGGTTGACCGGGGAGCGATCTAGGTGAGTAGATGGTGAGGCCAAGTGGTGGTGTGGTGGGGTCACCGTGAGAGGGCGCCCGGTGATAGAGAGCTTGGCCAAAGGTTTGGGAGGTCGAGGTGTCGGACCCAAGTTTACTAACTCGAATCCTCAGGAAGTACTGCACTATTCCTCGGATCGTAGATAGTGCTCACAGATACAACGCTGCATCATTTCATACAAACAAACCATACATTACAATACAAGAGTTTTAAAATAGACCACGCCGGCCGAGGCTACGCTGGGCCACAAAGCAAATGTCTTACGATACATAAAGAGCGGAAGCGAAACGCATAAGCGTAGGGGCACAACTCGCCATGTGCAAGTGATCGGGCCTACTGGTACCATCGCTATTAACCAGAGACTGACATTAACGGAGGCACCCGCCAAAGCTAGCCTAGTCAACCGGATAAAACAAGCGCAAAGCTACCGATGCCTATTCTAATATCCACCGCCATCATTCCTTTCGGCATCCCGGTCCACGCAGAGGCGTAGTGCTCTTGATTCGCAGCTTCAATATGGGGTTGAAGAGCGAGGTGAGCACAATCAACGTGTTCGTGAGCCAACACACAGATGCAATAGTATAAAATGCATGGCTTGACAACATATGGTCAGTTTATTTTAGTTGCACAAAGCGATATTGACAAATACGTAATTAAAATCCTATGACTTAGCAGATTTGTGATAATGCAAAAGTGTTTGTAAATGTGCAATAAGTATATTGTAGTTGGTTCCATCCACCGATTTCATGGTTCCACCCACCAATGCTAGTTTTGCCATCGGGCTACATCCACCCTAACTACTAACACCGGAGTACGCCCCTCCGTGAAAATCCAACAAAGTGGAGTACTTCCTCCACTTAGTTTTTGGTTCCTATCCCAAGAAATTTTGTAAATAGAACTAACTCGAGGAAGTGTCCATGTTCGTTCTTGACCGCAGAGCGCTATTCGAATAGTTTTAGACTCGCAGAGTTGTACATCTTTACCCACAAGAGATAACCCAATCGTTAAACTCGTGACGCTTCTTAGACATGCAGTCAACCAGCGATCACATGACCTTTACAATGCATCTAGTAAAGACTAGCACTCGCTAAGGTTTCGCTCTACAGAAAACCCTTTGGGCCCCAAATAGACTCTCTTGCGCCCGCTTATCCGGCGACATGATCCATCCAAGACGGTTTTGCGCCCAGCGATGAAAATCATGGGTTCTCCAAGTGCTCCTCATCAAGCGAATGCAAATTATTTAGTCATACCTACAGCTTTGCCGCTTGTGGTTTGTACTGCTTACATGGAGAGACCGACACAGATTAAGTCCTTAAATTATCCAGACGGGCTTCCGCAACTCCGATTGTTACCTCCACCATCCACCCTTACCATCCGCCTCGACAGGAGCAAGTTGTAGGGTTTTGAGAAGCATAAGATAATCAGATACAAACTACCAATCATGTACATCCCATGATTGCCCCAAAACAACTTATTCGTTGAAAAGAATATGATCAGTGGCATGCTAATGTCCCGAGAACTTATTGACTTGCTCGGCAATTAATAACGTAGCTTATCTTGTAAATTTTATTTATTAGTATTACCTAAGGCGACAATGGTAGGGGTACCGATGATTTCAAGGAGTGGAGTAGCTACATAGTGCTAATAAAGCAAGGTGGTTCATTAACTAAGAAAATCGGTAAACTATTATACATAAAATAACGATGCAATTTGAATACTTTAACACAACATAATTCATTTAAAACATAGGAATTCAACATGGTCAAAGTGTTGACTCGCTCGATCAAAAGCTTGGGGTCGTGTGTTGCTTCGACCTGCCTGCTTCACGCCTCGAACTCTACTCGGCGGATAACCGAAAACAACAAAAGAGCGAGCATGGAATAAACATCAAATAAAAATAAACAAATTCAAATAAGCTCTAAACTGAACCAACATAGAACCAAGAAAGATCTTGATTTTACAAAAATTTAGCAACCGGTTTTGCTAATTTTGTAGTTATGGTTATGAAGTTATCCTTCGCAAAGTTTTAAAGTATTGACAAATCGGAAAAACAAAACAGAGAGAAGGGGTGGCTGCCACGTGTGGGGCCGAGAGCAACAAAAAAATGGCCCGGCTTATCTACACTCATCGGCTATCCTCGCTTAAGAGAAAACACAACCCCTTCTCTCTCTACTCACCCGCCGTGAGGGAGATGGAGCGGCCGGCGGCGGAGGCCACGGCGCTCGGCGGCGACCTTGGGGTTACGCTGGCCGGCGAGCCCTCGGGAGGGCGGGTCGGCCGGAGCGGTGCTCTCGGCGGCGGAGCGGTGAGCTAGGCAGCCGCCAAGCTGGGGAGCAAGGGCGCCGGTGGCTCGGGCTGCTCGGTACGATTCTCACCCGAGAAGCTTCCTCGGCTACTTGAGCTTACCCGAGGCGCCAATCGGGCCGGGTGGAGCAGGCGGCTGGCGGCGGAGTGGGCCGACGGCAAGGAAGATGATGCCGCTTGCCGGAGATGGGGGCGGCCGTAAGCCGGTGGGGTGAACGGCGATGAGGCTCCACGCCTTTATAGAGGCCGGGAGGAGTGAGGCGCCGAGAGGGGGCAAGGCGGCATGGCGCTGCAGCGAGCGGAGGCGTTACCGCCGCGGCGGCCACGCAGCAACGCGCGCAGGGCAAGGCGAGCTACGCCGACGGGACCCCTGGGCCCACGGCGACTACGCAACGCAGGCTCGGTGGGGACGGCGAGCGGCAGGGCTGGCCGGACGGGTGCTGAAAAGAGAGGGCGGAGTGGCGGTCCAAGGTCCACCGCCTTTCGGCGCCAAGGAGAGGGTGGTGCCAAGACGAGGCAGCGCCAAGGCAAGGGCGCCGGCGCCGTAGCTTCTCCCGCGTGGGATTGGGGTGAGGCCGCGCGCACGGTCTCGGGCAGTGAGGGGAGGCGCCTGGTCCACCAGTGGAAAAGGAGGGCGTGGTAGCTGTGCACACCGGAGGGGGTTTAAATTAATACTCAAACACACGCATCCTCTTGCTTCTATCCTCCTTGAAAGGACTATATACAATCATTGCTGATTTCTTGAAGTGAAAACCAGAACTTACAAGGTTATGTGGTATGCTTGCTTGAAGATAACACCAAGTTTTCAATAAGTCAGCATCAAGCAATTCTTGAAACTTTCTTTTGGAAGCACCAAGAACAAATGAACTGAGAGCAAAGCCTTTTAAAATTATCATAAGCTTGAAAATTTACATATGTGCTAAGAAGTGAAAATGGGGTGTTACTGATCCCACCCCTTAAAATGAATCTCGACTCGAGATTCGACTAGGCTATGAAAAGAAAGGGAAAGTCACTCTAAGTTGATCCTCTCGCCTCCCAAGTTGCCTCTCGCCGAGTGGTTGCTCCAATGAACCTTACAGAGACGAATGGTCCAAGGCCCGGTCTTCTTTTCCATAGTATCGAGAATCTTGATCGGACGCTCCGGCAGGTCGATCCTTCTAGAGCTCAATAGTTTCTCACCGGGCCTCTTCCTCGAACTTTGAGACATTTCTTGAGTGGGACACGTGGAACACGCAGCACATCTGACAGTTTGTCTAGTAGCTCCAATCGATAAGCAACTTCCCCACACTTGTCAATAATAGGAAGGGCCCTATGTATCTCGGAGCAAGCTTGCCTTTCACCTTGAACCCATGGATCCTCTGAGGGGTGACACCTTGAGGTACACATGGTCTCCGACTTGGAATGTTAGTCCTCTTCGGCTTGCTCTGATAGCTCTTTTGTCTAGACTCGAGCAGCCTTGTGTTGCATCCCCGATCAAGCTTAACCTTTTCTTCAAACTTTCAAGGTGTCGGGTCCAAAGATGTACCCTTCTCCTATTTCTCGACCAATGCAGAGGGGTCTCACATTTTCGCCCATAAAGAGCTTCAAAAGGTGACATTTGGAGACTTGATTGATAGCTATTGTTGTAGGCGAACTCGCATAAGGTAAACATTTCTCCCAACCCGAGGTGAACTCAGAGCACAGTGCCCGTAGCATATCTTCCAAGACTTGATTTATCCTTCTTCGTCCGCCCATCCGCTTGGGGGTGATATGCGATCAACGCAAGATGGGTCCCAAGGGCATTGTGTAGGTTGACCTGTAAATGCGAGGTAAACCGGGAACCTCGATCTGAGACTATCTGTAGGCACACCGTAGACACACGATGGCCATATACAACAATCAATGTCCCTTTGTAGGTGGTCTTTACAGGATGAAATGGGCCACTTTTAACCTATCAACTATTACCCAGATGGAGTCATATCCTGACTTGGTGCGGTAACTCGTTATGAAATCCATTCCTACTTCTTCCCATTTCCATTGAGGGATCCAAGGGTTGGAGAAGTCCCAGTGTTTTTGATGTTCAACCTTGACCTTTGGCATACATCGCAGCAGTTACATACTCGGCGATGTCTCTCTTCACGCGCCACCAATATAGGGCTTTACTTGATACATTTTAGTGCCACCCGGTGTAGAGTATAAGCAGAGCTATGGGCTTTGAGTATCAGTCTTTAGGTCCTTCGTGGGGAACAAAGAGACGCTCATACCATAGAACTCCATGTTCATCTTCTACCATTTTAGGGCTTTTCCTGGCCATGAGGTGCTTGAACTGGACTCCAGGTGTCCTTCGGTTGCTTTAATTTGACTCAGAGTGTATTGGGTGTACTTCCATGGTAGCTAGAGCACATGCTCCTACTATTTGCA